>CM029270.1:8996607-9229107 GCA_016920895.1 Vaccinium myrtillus
AAATTGTGATTATCACATAGACATTTCATAGCTTAAGCCACCGGCCACCAATTCATAAGCTACTTGGCAAAAATTAAATTATTTTTTTTATATAGAACTGGCATTTTAGTCTCGTACCTTACAGTTTATGACATTAATTAATATCGATCTATTTATTGTTCGTTTCTTTGTTATTTACAATTTATGTCATTTAATGCTATATATATGGCATGAACCTATAGGTAGCCTTCCCTGCTCTGGAGACATTGGATATTACAGTTTTGCCAAACATAACAGACATATGGGATAAGAAAATACGTCCAGCCCATCAGCCCTTCCGTTCACTACAAGACTTGGACGTCAAAGATTGTGGTATACTTGTGAATGTGGTCCCATCCAATATGCTCCCACAATTATGTAATCTGGAAAGTCTCACTCTCGATTCATGTCCAATGGCGGAAGTGATCGTCGATTTGGAGAAAAAGGAAGAAGGAACACAAGAAGCCGCCAATAACACTATCGTCCCATTCCCAGAACTAAGCTTCTTGAGTCTTACAAGATTGCAAAAAATTAAAGGTTTCTGCGCCTTCAAATCAGAGGAGCAGCGCTTATTCAATGTCCAGGTACTCAATTTCATACCTTTTTGGTTTATTAAGGCCGTTTTGAAAGGCATAAAAAATGTATAAGGACATACATGCATTTCTAGGTTTCTTTCTATCGTTTTTCTTTTTTCTTTTTTTTCTTTTTTTCTTTTGTTGTGTGTATGACTCGGTAATACACCCAGTTCGCCCACATTAGAGGTTGCTCCATTGGCCATGCATATAAACTAAATCCCAACAGAATGCTAATCATCAAAATATAGTGCTTTTCTCATCTTAAATCTTTGTAAACAATTTTGGGTCGCCCAATATCAAGAAATGCCTCAAGCTATGATTCTATTGGCACACAAGATGACAAAAATGGATTTTGGCAGGTCGCATTCCCAAAGTTGGAGAAGCTTTCTGTTGACACATTTGGAGAGACAGCTCTTCGGCAACTTACAGACGCTTACGAACTAAGTTTAAAACGCATGGGGTTTTACGAATGTGACAAAGTATCAACAGTGGTTTCCCCCCATTTGTTCCGAAGGTTACGGTTTGTGGACCTACTGGAGGTGATAAGTTGTCGTGGGGCGAGAGAGGTTTTCCACTTTGATGGGCTAGAGGTCAGGGAAGGTCAAGTATGCGTTGAGCAGTTAACCCAAATAAGAAAACTATACTTGGATGACTTGCCTCAGTTGACATGTTTGTGGAACAAGGATCCCCACCGTCTCCTGGGTCTTCAAAGCCTAGAATACTTAACCATTAAGAATTGTCCCCTCTTGGCAAATCTTTTTACAGCTTCCGTTGCCAAGGCCCTTGGTGGACTTAAAGTATTCTGTTTGAGTTCATGTTCCACAATGGAAGCAGTTATTGCAACAGATGAAGGGCACGCGGATGCGATTGATGATGATCGTGAGATTGTATTCCCCAAGTTGGAGTGGTTAATACTAAAAGACCTATCAAACCTCAAAAGTTTCTGCACTTCAAATCATAATTTCAATTTTCCTTCTTTAAAGCGATTAGTCCTGAAAAGGTGTCCCAAGGTGCAGGCCTTCACGTCCGGATCAGTCATGCCACAGATACGTTTATCCACTCGGGGAAATGAATGGCTGGAGATAGAAGATCTCAATAAGCATTTAGAGCAGCAGCATTTGAAAGGAGATCAGGTAACATGCACTGGAATGTTTGATTTCCAATTTTGTAGACTTTCTGTGTCTACCAAATATATGGCTGATTGACTACACTTTCAGTTGATGATCCCTTTAAAAATCGTGGTCTATTGATTCAGCAACTGACTACTCAATTGATGGCTCCTTTATATTTATATTTGTATTTTTGCTGTCATTTAGGAAACTATATTGGACGGTGAAATGGAAGGCGACGAAGATCAGTTCTCCGACTATTGGAACTTTCTAAATTGCTAAAGTAGGTTTGATCCTCTTCTCTTATCATAATTTTGTTTTCGATATTGACATCATTAGATTCTCTCTTCGTCCATTTTTAAGTGTGTTGCTTTATAAATCCAACTATTTTGCACTTTTCATATTAACTTTTAGTCTTTTACTTTTATTTTTCAAAATTATCCTCCACATTTATCCATTAACTCTTTATCCAGTAATTTTTTAAAAAGGGCAAAATGATAATTGTACACACTTTTACCCGTTAACTTTTCAAAACACACACTTATTAAAAGACAGCCGAAAATGAAAATGTATACACTAAAAAAGGGACGGAGGGAGTAAATATTTGTCAACTCATTGTATGTGTAGATATACAAATAAAATTCTAATCGGTATATCGTTATTGTCATTATTCTTGTCTTATCTGATGAATCACCGATTGAAAAAAAAAAAAAAAAAAGTCTAATCACATCTGCAAAGTTCTACGTACATATTTTGTTGGATCAGTTTATTTATTGCACTTTGATGAAAATTTCTAATATGTGTCTCTACTCCTTTAATTTGCCTTTCTCTCTATTATTTTGCTCTTTCATTTTTGTTAAACTGAAATTTACATATATATTTCTACCACTTTAAGATACCAAGGCTTTCAACCTGCTGGCATTTTTCCTTCACAACCCGCTATCTAATGAATATGACTGCTATTTTTTAGTCTGTTATTCCATTGCCAATAATAACAAGTAAAATACAGTTGTATTTATGAAAGATTATTATTATTCCTTTCCGTCAATGTGATTATTTTTTAGTCTGTTTTTGAATTTTTGACTTTATGCGAGAGGATCCGAATCCGATCCGGATCTGATGGGCATGGATCCGAATCCAGATCCGATAAGCACAAATCCAAAAACGTTAATCCGGATCTGGATTTCAGATATCCGATTCGAAAATCCGAATTCGAATCCGATCCGGTAATTTAATTTTTTTATTCTTTCCAGCTAGCTTGCTTGTAGCTTTTCCAATTTGCATGCTTACAGGTCGGATTTTGATCCGGATCTGATCCGGATCCGTAAGCTTGGAGCCAATCCGGATCCGATCCGAATTTTATTAGAATTTTCGGTTCCGGTTTATCGGATTATATATCGGATCTAAAATACCGGACTAGGATCTGGATTTTTCGAATCGGATCTGGATAAAATCTGATCCGTTGACAGGCCTTGCTCGGAGGTACATTTGGTTTAATTATATTGGGAAACGTTTAATTTGGTTCGGGATGAGAAGGAAAATATGTAGAGAAATAAAGGAAAGGAGTACAATGAGGGCTGAAGCCCAAGAATATTTGCCTTCTCGATCTGTCCACCAATTCGATCATATGCTGTCTAAGCATTAAAGAGCCCCTTCCATCAAACTGTATTTATAATACTATGCCAAGAATAAGATAATTACTCTGAAAAAACCCTTAACCCTAAAAAGGAAATGACAAAAGTAACACTCAGCTAGTAGGCTTTATAACTTTATCCTTTCTTGAAAGATTAAACGCTATATAATTTATGCGTTATTATTCATTTATTCTAACTTCTGGCTTTGAAATGACATATGAAAATTCTCTATGTCTGTAACTTACAAATGTTTACTCCAATTGTTTTGTTCTGCAGTTATGGAGAAGTTTAAGTTGTATGGTCTAAAGTACGCTGGATACCTTCCAAGGACAAAGCAATGATTTGCCCTCTAATCTGTCAGAAAAAAAAAAAAATAACGGTCATGGTTTCTCTACATGGCTAGGAAGAACTTAATCGTTCCTTATTTCTTATTTGCATGTTTTTTCAGCTACATTGGCTTTGGTTTACAGCTTCTAATAAGAGCTTGATCATGTAATTATTGCTTATAAATAGATTTATGAGTTTATTGCTCAGAAAACTATTCTGTTAACCTATTAGTACTATGGAGTTCAATTTATTGGAATGTGAGCAAATTGGTCTCCCTCTGGAGGAATTTTTCAGTGCCGATCAGGTTTTGCTGACGTGGTATCTGCTCGCCTGGATGAAAACACACTTTTACACTTTTCCTTTTTTCTTCATTGTTTTTCAACCCGCACTTTTGAATCCATTCGGCACTTTTAATCTAGACCGTCCATTGCATTTTTAGAGGGCCGAATATGCGCGCGAGCGGGCACCACGTGGTATCCGGTTGACATTGAAATTCTTTTCATCCCTCTGACATACTCACATACCCCATGGACTCAATCCTTGATGCGGGTCTCAGCTGCCTGCTACTTCCTCTACAATCATTACACTTAAACGTAAAGTTTTAATGGGCCCAAACTGTTGAGTTTTAAACATAGGGAGGTTTAGTGAAAACTAGTCATAGTTGATGGGTATAATATAAGGGTCTTGTTAACGTACGCCCAATGGGCACATAGTATAGAAAATAAAGATATTTCAATTCCCAACTCCTCCGCTTCCGTTGGGAATCGAACCAGCGACCTCATCTCTGACAACGCACGACCCATCCACCACACCAACTTCCTTTTCAATACAAAGTGCTACAACTTTTAATATATAAACCTTTTGTAGTTCTTTTCACCTGACTAATTTATTAAAATAATTTTTTTTTGTCTAATTTTAATCTCTTTGTAGTGTTTCTTTAAACTTGTTTCTTAAATCTTTTACTGTTGTTTGCTTTTACTGAAGTTTTTATGGGCTTTTGCATATCGAGAAATCGTGATACTATTTTGAGAGTAGAACAAACGGTGAGCTTTCTCTTCTTTCAACTTCAAGAAAACTCACCTGCCGATCATGCCCACCCATTCGCGATTTTCTTTGTCTCTCATCATCTTTGCCCTCTCTTTCTCTCCCAGAGTCCGATCGGAGTACGATGATTCTTCTGTCATTCAATTATCCGTCGACAATTCTTCTTGCAAAATTAAACTCGATTCTTATAACGATGATCACTAGCAAACTTAACTTTTTGGGTTGAGTTTTGAGCCCGAACATGAGAAGATATGCTAACAATGGATCACACCCCCGTCAAATGGGAAGCATGCAGCATTGACTTCAATTTGATGATTGCGTTCCTATGTATTACTCTACTGTTTATATTTTAGCAAAATGAATGATACCCAATTTTGAATTGTCTTTCACAAGATCATGTACACAGATCAAAGCTAATCACTAATTATAATTTAATATTTTTCTATACCCTTTTATAAGTCTTTATACCATTTATATTTTTTCCTAATTCAAAGGAGAGTATTACTTTTTCTTGTATGCAAAATCCTAGATTGCTTAGGTTTAATAATTTGCTAGAATTTTATCTTATAATAAAAAGCATCAATCAATATATAAACCAATCACAAACAAAAAGTAATTAAACAGATGAACACTAGATATATGTGGAAAACCCCAATACGGGTAAAAACCACGGGAAGTAAAGATAATTTCGTCGCCAAATGGGTGCCCTTTAGCGGCCAAATCTTTGTTTTTTGGGGAGGAAATATAATTTCATCGCCAAATGGGCGCCCTTTAGCGAGGAAATATTTATAGCGAGGAAATATTTATTTCCTCGCCAATCTTAGCTTTTTGGCTAGGAAAGATAATTTCGTCGCCAAATGGGTGCCCTTTGACGATGAAAGGTAATTTCGTCGCCAATCTTAACTTTTTGGAGAGGAAAGTTAATTTCGTCGCCAAATGGGTGCCCTTTGGCGAGGAAATATTCATTTGCTCGCCAAATCTTTGCTTTTTGGCAAAGAAATATAATTTGTCGACATAGAGTACCCTTTGCCGACGAAATTGATTTCCTCGCTATAAAGCCCATTTGGCGAGGAAATTTGAATTTCCTCCCCACATTTCGTCGTCATAGGTAGTTTTTGTTGTAGTGCCACATGGTATACAAAATTATGAAGAAAAACAAAACTATAATAAAAATACAAATAATAGAATCATACTCCCTCCATCCCATTTTAATTAAATGCTCCCTACGTATATCCGTGCCATTTTAACCAATATGTTAATTTGGTTCATAGGTACCCTCAAACTCCTCAAGTTCCTTTCAGGTGAATTACAATGAAGGAAGTATCTAATACTTCGGGGATTTCCCCTTAGGATTTCTATATTTAACCCTGTTTAAAGCATAAAGTAAGATGAGTGAAAAGATCCTACGATGATAACTTATTGGGTACTCCACTATATATCTTTAGCAATTAATCAAGCAAATTGAAATATGAATTGTAAAGTCCTAGTTATGTTCGTGTTTGTTGGTTCTTTTTGAGAGTTTGCACTACTTTTCAATTGGTTTTATCTTTTAATGCGGTTCTAAAACAATATGCAATATAGATCTTGTTTAATAGATGATAATTAGTTTTATTATTCAAAGTTTTCAAAATCATGAAAATAAATTATAAGATATAAACGTTTGAAAAATGACAAAATTTTCTAAATAAGAACATGAACGGAGGGAGTACTTGGTTTGTTTTCGGGGAGATATAGGCCGAAGGTTAACTTAAGCTTTTAAACATCCATTTATTAGAAGATGTAGAATTACAAAAAGCAATGAATAACAAACAAAACAACGTTTACCAAACAGGCCATTAAGCACACACATCACCGAACCTGCTTCACTCATGTTCCTCATATAGCCCAATAATCACCATTCACCCATTGCCATTTTCCCAAAAAACCAAACCTTGCGAAATCCCCAAAACAGCCCATCTCATGACTGCCAGCCCATTTTACATTACCTTTTAAATAGCCCATCTCATGACTGAAAAAGCAATTCAAATTTTTGGCCCTAATAAAAATTCTCTATTCATTCGATCACAACATTCTCTTCCAATATGTCAGCCGTGCTATCCTGGAACGCCCAACATTCAATCGTCGTTCCAGAAGATGTAACCTGGTGTTTTAATGAAAACCCACAATACATTGTCCCCGATCAACACTGATGAGACCACCCGTCATATCTTTCCTTGAATTAGGATTGCAAGCTCCACGGGGCATACCTTTCTTATGATGTCGGATAGAGCTCAATCAGACAATCACCAATTAATAGCCAATGTGTCCCTAATTATATGACACATCAAGGCAATAGTGACAAGTTCCAATTTACGAATTAAGGACATTTGATTTAGACACTAGTCCTAATGTCACAAGAGAATCAAATCAACTCCTTAAGAACAAGGTGTCATAGCTGTTGCCTTAAAGGATGGTGTGTTCTTATTAATTCATATCCTTGACTAGGGATGGCAATGGATCGGTTTGGTCCGGGTTTTGCGATTACCATACCCAAACCCAAAGTATTTATCTAAACCCAAATCCAAACTATGAATTTTAGTACACCATAACCAAACCATATGGATTTGGATTTTATCCAAACCACACCAAACCCGCATTAATATTCATTCCATTAATGAACATATGAAGGAAAAAGACTATATATTAAAATAAAAAATTAATATACCATATGATTTTTCTATTAAACATCTAAATTCCAACATAATCAAAGAAAATAACTAAATAATAAACTTTTCTTAAGAGGTTCCTATTGAGACTCTTGAGATTTTTAAGGGATTTGAGAGGAATAAGGAGGGAGATAAAAGAAAAAGTCACTGAAAATTATGAATTGAAAAATAAAATTACATGTACACAAAAAAATAATGTGTATATATATATCCTATAAATAATATTATATGGATCGGTTTGGGTTTGGGTTTGGGTTTGGCCGAATACTTGCTAAGACCAAACCCGAATCCAAACCCGCTGGGTATCATGTTTTGAAAACCAAACCCACCCCATGGGTAGGAAAAAATATAAAAAACCGCACCAATTGGGCCAGTTTGGTTTGGGTATCCATTGGTTTTGGGTGAAATTGCCATCCCTATCCTTGACATTATTTATAGCTTGAAGGACAAACACAAATCAGAAACCCAACACCAATATTATAAACTTCCAAAACAATTCAAATGATCTTAGAAATTAATGGAAAATGAGTTTGCTACCAAGTTCAAGCCACCAAGGCTTCAAAAACACAACAAAGGAAAACAATGCATAAGAAGTTCCAACACTTGCCCAAGGCCAAGCCTAACCCAAACCCTAACATATAAAACCAAAACTAAACAATTGTTCAAGCTTAGATGAAGACTATAAAACTAAGGTACTCAACTACTCATATTTTCTCTATTAATTACTTTATACCAATTACCAAGAAGTCAATTCCGAACCTAAAATCCCTTCAAGTTCTTTGGATGCAAAAATTCACACCGTAAAGGAGCATAAAAGGTGCGATCTTGACTTCTTTCGATCGTCAATGGCTAAAATCCATCAGCTTTAATCTCTTTTTCCTTATTCTGCATCCACACATCAAAGAAAAATTAAACTTTTCGCAAGGAGTTTAAAGTAAAGAAAGATAATGATTATTGGATTAAACGATAAGCAACACTAATAAAGGCAAAAGAAGTGCATATTCATTAAGTGTCTTGGCTGCAGTTTTTCTCCCATGGAAAAGGATTAACCAAAGGCAATGGAGGATTACATATATGTTCAAGTGACCTAACAAACTGAACAAAATTGGAAAATTCCTTTTATTTCCGTTTTCAAGCAACATCAGTAGTTAAAGAATGTAGGGAAATAAATCATGGAAATCAGCACCTAAATGAAATGATAAACTCACCCATATTGTAGAATTTATAATTCAAGGATTGTCGCCGGCCACAGAAGCCTTAATCCTATCCACTGTACAATTGATGAGGTTATTGACAGTCGCGACTGATCCAAGAGAAAGCTTTGCGTTTGGGGAAGAATCCACCAAAATTTGGAAAGCGACCGTCAAAAGGGATCCACCGGGCCCATCCTCACCAAGCCCATTTCCGTGCCCATTGGATCCATCAGGTAGTATACAAAATCCCGATGGTAGAATGGGCACGTAGTCTGGGTCTCCTCCGGCTAGCACCAGGTTCATTGCGACAACATCAACAGGGGCGTAAATGACATAAGAGCCGGTTGGGTCGGTGCAACATTCTTGTAGTATCAGCATATTGTTCTGGTTTCCTCCCACGGTCTGAAATCATTTGAAAAATGTGGTTATGAGACCAATATTGTAATAATTAGATACCGTAAGCAAATATGAAAAATGTTTCGAAACCTGAGAAATACTCTATGAATTTCGAACTGAACTTACATTCACACGAAGTATTGACACACAGTTGCCAATTTCGCGGCCATTAGAGATGTGTGCCATCTCTTGAATCACGCCACCATTGGAAAGGATATCCCACTGAGAATAATTATAAGCATATCAGTAACAATGATCAGTGCAAAAATTTGGTTAACACACCAAAAATAATCAGACACTTGTTTTTTAAATGATACCAATTTTGTCTACTATATTACAATATTGACAAGAACTTAGTCAATAGTCATGGAAGCCCTGTAAATAACCCTTAATCTTCAAAACTTGTTTGTATAAATGCCAATGTTCTAAAATTCGCTAGGCGCTAAGTGGGCGGAGAAATGGCGCCTATGGCCTAGGTAGTAGGCGCTTGCTAGTTGGCTGCCTAGCGACCTTGGCAGGGACTAGCTAGGAATCACTTAGTGACTTCCTAATTCAAGCGTTGGACTACAGCCTAATGCCTAGTTGGGGACTAATTGGCCTAGGTGGTCGACTTTAGAACACTGATAAATGCACACTTTATGATATGTCAATTAAATTGAACCTCTTAAACAAGGGTACGAATTTGAACTAATAGTCCATACTTGTTCAAATAATTCATTTAATTTGCAATATTAAAGTTGAAAACACTAACAGTGCATTTGTTTTCTCAAACTAATAGTTCATACTTGTTCAAATAGTTCATTTAATTTGCAATATTAAAGTTGAAAACACTAACAATGCATTTGTTTTTCTCAAAAAATTAAAGGTTTGAAATACCTCATTCCTGAACTGCTCATCGCGGATGAAATCAAAAACTTTTTTGGGAGGAACCGGTAGCCAGAAAGAAGTAGCTGCACTTAGAACAATACCCGGAGGACGACCCGGGTCATCAATACTCTTTCGGGTCATGACCCGAACATCATCAGCTCCACTTCCAGATAATGTGGTCCATGTGTGAGCAGTGGAGGCACTGACTCCACCACAAAAGCTTACTACCATCCTCTCAGCCAACTTCAATATGCTCCTTTTTCCTTCTATGGATGTAATTACTTTGCAGTGATAAAATAAGCAAAACGAGTTAGCCCTACAATTTGAAGTCAACATCAAGCTTTTTGATTTTAGAGGGCCTAGAATAAGCATGAACATGGATATATACATGTACGAACACCTGAGACGGGAAATTTGAAAATTCCAAAAACCCGAGGATACAGCAAAAGAATACATGTTGAGGTGTAATTTTGGTATCAATTAACTGACTCTGTAAGGGCTAAACACCACGGAATCACTGTTTATGCTAAATCTTCTATTTTTTCGAAAAACCAAATGCTTTGTTAGTGTTTTCAACTTTTAATAATATCTTCTGTTTACTAGAAACCTACGATAGGCCGTGTGGTATGTTAAACGATCTATTAATCGTGTTTGATCATAGCAGAGGATTGTAATTTACCTGCTGAACTAGCAATATCAGGAGAGAGATTTGTTGCCATGGCACTTGCAAGGCGTTCACATTGCCTGTTAAGAGTGAAAAGCCAACGTTTTGCACCAAATGCAAGCCCAGAACTGACCAACGGCTTGTATAAATTGTGAACTATTCTATCATCCACATCAACATGCTCTACCCAAGTTACCTTACACAAAAACAAATTAGAGAGTCAATACAAAGTTTCAATAGAATGAATTGTTAGTTTCTAATTATAATGGTTGCGTGACAAGTATTTAATTTTCACCTTTGAGTAACCATTGGGCATTTCCTGGATCAAACAACCAGATGGCCTCCTTCGGCACGACAATACCGAGCTAAATCGCGAATTGTGCAAAGAAATATCCACCACCGCCCACATACCATCCATATGATGCTTGCAGTACCTCACAAAGTAAGTGTCCCGAGTCGGTACAACCGGGGAAAGCACCTGAAATTCAGCACTCATCTGAAAAAATACAAGTTACGTGTTAAGAAGCAAATTTTAAATTTTCCCTTCCCTCATAAAAAAAGTACAGAAATTTCAAAGGAAAGATTATACATCTTGAAAATTTGGCATCCATTTCATGGTACCTTATTGTTATGCTTAAAATGGAAGGTTGTTAGAAGTTAGAACCATAAAAATACTGACTTCAAAAAACCACAAAAAGAAGAACTAGGAAAAATTCTCAGGAAAACCCCCCTAAAAAATAGTGCTTGGCTTGGTGTAAATTCAACTTATGTGCGTTGTTGACAATAAGTAGAACGAATCTGGTTAACGTACAAATAAGTGTAGGTTTCTAAGATTGCTCGAATATGGTTTCTGTGATTGGGTTTCGTGGTTCGCTAGGTGTGTTGGGTTTGTGTAAGTTTTCCTTTGGTTTTTTGTTGTTCGGTTGGTGTCTTGTCTTCCGGCTGTTTAGGTCTAGGGAGGCATTTTTCTTGTGTACCCTAAATCCGTTTAATCTTTGTATCTTTAAGAAAGTAATAAATTTCTGTTGCTAAGAATAAAAAAAAAAAAATACTAATAAGTGTAATTTCAGGGGGTGTGAAAAATACTCTTTGACAATTTTTTTTTCTGTAGCAAATTTTTGCTTAATTTCATGTCAATGAATACTTTGTGTATGATGACAAAAAGAAGTCTATTTCTTACCACTTGCAAGGCACCATTGTAGTTTCCAGCCACTCCTGTTGATAGAACTTCGAGGGTCGTAGCTCTTGAGACAATCCCAGAGAACACACTAGCCCATTGATTCTAGTTATCACCAAAAAAAAAAAAAAAAGAAGAAGAAGAAGAAAATGATGCGAATCAGGCCCAAATCCATCTAGAAAAAACCTACTCAGAATTCAAAATATGTTCGGATCATGAATTTATTGAGAACTATTATCGATAAAAACGAAGAAAAAAATGCAAATTCATTCTTCAAAACAGCTTATTGTTAAAGAAAATGAGCATGACTGCACAGAATGTGACACTGACCACATCCATGAGGATTTCGACGAGGTTGACATGGTTCATAGTAACAACAGCAGTCTCGCGCGATGCTTCAGACCTAAATCCCAACGGCTTTGGCCCGATCCCTCCAGGATATGTCCTAAAGTACTCTTCTTCATTAAGCACACAAGTGTTGTTTCCAGTGCCCGAGATCCACAACGGGTCACCCATTTGAGCCATTTGCATTAGCTCCTCCATAGCTGCCACTGCAAGCTCAACTACAATCTGCTTACCTATGTGATCCACAATCGATCCACCAGTCGGCCTCAATGGGTCTCCTGCACCATATAATTCACCTCCAAAATTCCCAACCTCCACCGATCTAGGAGTCACCGGTGGTGAGACAATGGGATAGTTCAACACCGGCTTCCCCACGTACTTTGCTGCTATTGCTGCCATTCTATCAATCTAAAACCAATGCATGGAAGAAAAAGGGTGGTAACATCATACATGCATTGAAGCACTAATAAATAAAGAAAACTGTACGTTGATAACGATAGGAACAAGATATGAATAAAAGCTTTTTCGCTGTTCAAAAGAAAAAAGGTAACGATATAGAACGATACAGAGAAGTGTTTAGAACAGTGTGACAAATTGCAATGACTATTCCCAGAGTGGATAGTCACTGCGATTTGTCACGCTATGCTCACTAGCACTCAATGCTTTACCTTTTCAACGTAGTGATTTCGTGTTTTATACTAGCAATATAGAAATTTTCTATGCCTTTCAAAAAAATAATCCATAGAGTGTGAAACCGACGCATAATTATATCTTATGTGAAATAAAGATTGATATATGGATAGCGACTGTAGCAATTACCTCTTCTCTCAATCGAGAATTCTCCATCCGCAGCTGATGTTCCTCGCACGACATTTCACCCAAGGCAGTTGGACCACCACAAGAGGGGCAGGAGGAGTTACCGAGAGCATCGCGGTACCTCATGTTTTCCATCCGGAGCTTTTCGTTCTGGTTTCGGAGTTGTGTGTTATCATGGCGCTCATGTTGCATCTGAAGAGATAACAAAATTGGAATTAGCCAAGCAAACTCTAGCAGAATATGTAACCTATTACAAAAACAAGGCATATGTAACCTATTTCACTGCATTGATTGATCTAATTCCACGATGTATTAGAAGTTGTGAGAGAGAGATTTTAAGTATCAACACACATATAGGGTGCCGTTGAGAGCGCCATATGGTCAACGCAGTCATCCCTTCCTAATTGTTTTGCTTAGAAAAAAAAAATTCTAGAATGGAGCATTTATATCAAGGTTTTAAATAGTGGTAGCAGACTGGGTAATGGTAGTGGAAATGGTGTACCAGCAGCAGCGGGCGTACCACGTATCGAATTATACATAGCGCCAAAGCACTTGAACGAACCGTAGTGGTCGTGTAGCGGCCATAGGGGCCCATGTAGCGGACGATAAATCGGATGGTAACCGATACATAGTGGGAATTGGCCGATATGGGTGTGAATTTTGGGTAGCGCCGGTATAGCGGGGTGTAGCTGTATCCGAGGTCTGGAAAACCGCTACGTAGTGGGCGACATTTAAATCCTTGATTTATATATAGAACCGACTACATTAGAAAAGATTATAAGAGGCTATGGTATGATCAGATAAGACTTAAGATGAAAATTCCCGGCAAAATATGTGGTATATAATGCTGCAGTTTTATATAGGAAAGCTTAGTTTGAGGAAAAGAAAAAAAAAAAAAAAAGAACATTTAATTAATAATAATTACACCTTCATTTGGGTGCGCTTGTTTTGGAACCAAAACTTGATTTGGAGAGGCTCTAACCCCAATTCACGGCTCAGTTCTTTCCTTTGCTTGTCATCTGGGTGTGGACATTCTTTGAAAAACCTATCACCAAACAAATAAACAAAAAAAAAATCCACACATAAATCACAAAAAGAAAAGATTTATGCAAAAACCAAGAGCGCCCATTAAAAAAATAGAGGTAATAATACCAAAACTGTTTTTGTTGTATCAAAATTGTTATGCATTTAAAAAAAATTCAACAAGCCCGAAGAATTTAGCCTGAACAAATTCTCAAATTCCGAGACGCCTTCCGTCAGCAAAAATAAAAAATAACAACTCCAACAACAATAGTACTAATGCTCACGCTTCCATTTCTTGGATCTGGTGCTGAGTGTGGCGGTGGTACCGCTTCTTCCTCTTCCGCTGATTAGGCTCTGGATCATCGTTTCCAGAGCCGCCAACTCCATCAGGATTTTGATCACTCCCTGATTTGCTTTCGAAATCGTCGTCTCCCATTCTTCCGAATTCGATCTCTATTGTGCTGTGTCCCATGTTTTCCAGCGGATTAAACTGTCCAAGATCCATCACAACCACGAGGGATTCAACATTGCACAAAAATGTACTTATCTAATGATGCATGACAATAATGTGGTAGTGTAAAATAGAAAAAGGCTGCACAGGAAAAGCAGAGAACCCTAATGATATGAGGGTGTATGGAAAATTGGAGTAACCGACAAAAGTTTAGGAGAGGGAAAGGCTCTGTCTATGCTTTCCAAGATAAACCATATGTTGGAAAACGTTAGAAAGAGAGTCAGCAGCAGTTGACCATGATTTTTTAAAAGACTAAAATCTCTCTCTCTCCCTCTCTCTCTCTCTCTCTCTCTCTAAAACACATATAGTACACAAGAAACGCGTTTTGGCGAAAATCGAAATGGATTTTTCTCGAAAAAACAAGTGGCTTTTGCTTCAGTCCATCGTACTAAGCCATTTCTTTTATAGGAATGAGTGTCCCGATAAATTAGACTAATTTCTCGAACCTCTCTCGTAACCATTAATGTCCGTTCATTTGCACAAGTTTATATGAGGTGACATGGTCCAAACACCAAATTGTTGTAGAAAAGAATCGAGCCTGCTATCTTGGAGTGATAAATCGACTGACTTAGACAAGTTGATTAACCACAACTCCTGGCTTATTTTGCAGCCATTTTAGATACTACGAAGGAAACAAACAAAGATAATGAATGTCTTTTTATCACAGAATTTGGCCAGAAAATTAACCTCTGTATAGGAGTATATGAAGGGTTTATTTAATAAGAGTCAATTAATTAACTAATTAACCTGCCCAAGGGAAAGTCCAGAAGACGAGCCGAAACCCGCCGCCGCCGCCGTGCTACTGCTGCCTCCGATCATCGCCGGAACATGCCTCCCCGGCATCATGATTCCACCTGGCATTTTTCACAATTCCTCAGAAAACCCTAAACAGTATAAAGATAAGTATGTATATGTGATCAATGAAAACAATGTATAGGTGAGATTTACATTTTCAAGAGAAATAAATGGCCGAGCTGATTTTTCTTTTTCTTTTGTTTATTTATTTCACGAGAAAGTGAAAGCAAATATACTTGATGTTGGCCTTTTCACAGATATCACCGCTATAACTAAAATCAACCAATGTACATATAAATATTCCCATTCCACTACATGAATTACTGGCTTTTTGATTTTTCACGCTTTAGACAGATCATTCTTCTTATATACAACATCAACTAAAAAATAAAAAAAATAAAAAAATAAAACCAATTCAGTGGAACAGGCCCTCAAATGTTCACTGTTTTCATCTCTCTCTCTCTCTAAAATTACCTCAAGAACATAGTCTTAAATAAAACTGATACACATCAGGTATAACCAAGATATATAAAAGACATGAGAAATGCTGCAAGTACATATATATAAGTAGCACCTTCTCCTGGTCTGTATACTGCTTCCATGAACTCAAAGAAGTAAACACCCTATTGAAGATGGAAGATCTGTTAAGAATCTCTTTCTCTCTCTTTCTTGATGATGGAAAATGGAGCGAATTTTTTTGAGAGTGACAATGAAATGGGCTTTGATGGGAGTGCTTTTATAGAGAGAGAGATGAGGATGAGAGAGAAAGTTGGGATAAGAAGGGATAAGTAGAAAGCAATGGAGAATTGAGCTTCGTGTGGAAAAGGGCGGAGAAAAGGCGAAAAAAAAGATGGAGAGGAAAATTGAAAATTGGGGAAGAGAGGTGTAGAGAGAGAGAGAGAGAGAGCAGTTATTGCGAGGTGCGTAGAGATGGTGCAAAATGCATTAAATGGAGACGAGCTGTAATTGCTCTCTGTGGGAGAGAGAGAGAGAGAGAGAGAGTAGTTTTCAACTTTCTTTTGGGATGTAGGGTGGAAAGGTTGACGGCTATAACGAAGGCTTTTACCACTTTATATTTTGCATTTTTACTGTTTATATTATAAAAAAAAAATGATGGGTGGTTCAAGGTTAAAAGGGTTTTTTTTGGCTGAATAATTGAACCAGATTATTTTTTTCCTTATTCAAATTATTTGTCACATTTGTTAGTATCACTTTGATTATTTTTTGTCGATTATTAGTTTGCTTGGCAAGTTACCAAAAAAAAAAAAAAAAGACTCTTAAAAGAAGAATTATGATCAAGATATTACAAAAAATCACTCAAAGAAAAAAAATCATCCGAAACAGACAAATTTTTTGGATTATTATTTATTCACAAAAAGAAATAGATTGGTTGGTAATTTTTTACTTCTTAAATTTCTTTTTCTGAATAAACGAATAATTCACAAATAAATTTGACGCAAAATTAACAAATGCAAAAAAAAAATTAATAATGACAAAAAATAATCTTGCCCAATTATTTGGCCAAAACACCCCTAATTATTCCTTAAGAAAAATTCAGAGGGTGTTTGGCCACTTCCTTATTGCATATAGATATATTCAATTTGTAAATTATGTATGAAAGCCATTTTTAAGTTTATTATTTGAAATATATCATCAAATATGAACGGGAGAATGGAAATTTACAAAATCGTCTTAATTATTTTTTTCAACAAGAAAAACCAAATTTATTAAAGGCGGTCAATTTGAAGATTTTTTTTGGTCGAGAAAATATGGTAAGTTAATTACTCTTAGAATTGACAGATATACGACTGTAAATCTTTCAAAACTCGAAAAATGTGTAAATGCATTTCAGTATCTACAAATTTCGTAAGTTCATAAATGTGATTTACCCAAAAATAAACTTTCAAAGTTTTGTAAATGCCATATCTCTTCAAATTTCGTAAGTTCATAAATTCCGTCAAATTAAAGAAGCAATTTTGGAAAGGTCGTAAATTCTGGTATTCTCGGTGATATTTTTTCACGGTTAGCATTATTTACGTCAACGAAAACAATATAAATTTGAAGTTAATTTTAATTGGAACTATTTAAGGGCTAAGGTGCCACATTGGTCTTATGAACAAAATTAAACAAGAAAATTTCTATAACACAAAAAGTTTGTCTTCAAAATGCATGGTTGCTTAAAAGTGGTTAAACCATAAACTATGAAAATGGTAGTTTACTTCTTTATAGCCGGATGTTGGTCCATAAATTAATGTTGTGTAGGCGTTATTACCACTTTCTGTCGTGACAATTTACTTTGAAATTGCAAGCGGCTAAATGTCGTAAGCACAATGATTGCCTACTAATTGCTCAATTATATGTAACTTAATTAATGAAAGTATGCTAGCTATGAAGTAGCAACACCACTTTTTTCTTCTAAGAACTAGTTCAAGAAATTATGTCATCCAAAATGACGAAACCAGAATTTTAGTTCCGCTGTCACGAAAATGTAGACAATTTTTTTTTTTGTATATAAAGCTCTATATAACATAAATATAATATTTGCTTCGGCTGAAAATTTACTAAGGCTGATTTGTTTTGTGTTGCTAACTATATTGGCCCTGTTTCCAAGTTTAGTTTTAGTTTTGATGACATCATCATTTCCCTCATTTCTCTCTTTATCTCTCTCCAATCATTACACCTGATGACATCATCAAAATTGAACTAAACTATCTAACCAAACACAGTCATTATCATTTACTTGGGAATTTGAGTGGGTTTACCTTTGCTGTGAGAATGCATGAATCATCCAGTGCCGACAATATTTGAAAGGAGAAATCAAATAAAAATATACAAAATTTTAATATATTTGTTGAACTTAATGGGTTCGCTTGAATCACTATATGCCACAGTAGTCATAATACAATAAGTAAGAGGAGCAAACTCCTAAGATACAACTTTTGAACAGTTGACCAAGCCCTTGGAGTTCACCTGTTTAAAATATTGACTGAATATTATGAGTAAAACCCGCCGCTCTCCAATTTGTGTATACTATTTCTCTGGGTCTTTTTTTTTTCTTTTCAAACTAGTCCTTTTTAGTACTTTTTTTTTTTTTGGTAAAGTACGATATTATAAAGTGTTGGGAGTGAAGCATAACCAAGCGGTAGCGCTACCCAGGTTTTGGGGTAGCGCTACCCAGGACCTATTTTCGGAACAGAGAGTTCTGGAGCGCTACAGGTGTTTCCCTGTAGCGCTACCGAGGCCTTAAAATGTCTTTTTAGGGTTTCGGCCGACTGTGCGTTGGTTAGATCGTGTATCACTTTTTCAGAGCGAGAAAATTAGAGAGAGGCGAGAGAAAACCAATTTCAGAGAGATTATGAGAAGACTTGTACTCCTTGATTCGATTTCATAGTGGACTGGTGTGACTCCCGTGGTTTTTCCTCACGTTGAGGTTTTCCACGTATATCTTGTGTCTCGTTTTCTTTCCGGTTTTTCATTACGCACTTATTTGCTTGTCTTTTTCTGTGATTCATTGTTCCCAAGATCCGTAGGGGCGTTTGCGTTGTAGGATTGAACAGGTGTTCGCGCTAAAATCCATAACAACTGGTATCAGAGCCGCGGTTGCGGTAGGTTTTGTTCGACAGGTTAGGGTTTAATCTCGTTCGGGCAGGCTAGGGTTTCAGTGGGAGCTATGGGTTCTGAAGAAGGCAAATCGAGGATCGATAAGTTTGATGGGTCAGACTTCGCATACTGGAAAACGCAGATAGAGGACTATCTGTATCAGAAGGATCTTTACTGGCCGTTGGAAGGTAAAGTAAAGGGGAAGAAAGCTGCAGAAAGCAACGAGGATTGGGACGTTACGGACAGAAGGCGTTAGGGGTTATTCGCCCCCCTTTCAAAGTCAGATCACCCACAACATATTGAAGGAGAAAACGACGGAGGAGCTTATGGAAGCACCAAGAAGATGTACGAGCAACCGTCTGCTGCGAATAAGGTACATCTTATGAAAAAAATTTCAACCCGTCTATGGCGAAGGGTTTCCTTTATGTCACATCTCGGTGAGTTCAATACGATAGTTGATCAACTTACGTCCTGTCGATATCGAGTTTGATGATGAGGTTCAAGCCTTGTTAATTCTGTCTCGGTTGCCGAGAGAGCCGGGCAGCTCAGAATCGCGATCGATAATTCGGGAAAGAAAAGTTGAAACCGAGTGAGGTTGTTAGTTTGATTTTGACCGGAGGTCGGAAGGGGTTCGATCGATGGTTCAGGTAGTTCAGGTTCAGCTCTAAGTTTTGAGCAGAGGGGCAGAAGCCAGGCCAGGGGTGGTCAAAATCAGAACAGGAACATGTCGAAATCCAAGGGTAAGGGAAATAAGGCCAAATCTCAGGTTCGACCTATTAAAGGTGAATGTTGGAATTGTGGTCAGACAGGCCATATGTCACAAACCTGCAAAGCACCGAAGAAGAATAACAGTGGGCAAGAGGCTCATGTTGTGAACGATGCACTTATTCTTGCCATGAACAGCGACGCCGAATCGTGGGTGATTGATTCGGGTGCCTCATTCCACGCCACTGCTAACAGGGAGGTTCTGCAGAACTATGTAGCAGGGGACTTTGGGAAAGTATATTTAGGGGACGACGAGCCTTGCAGTATAGTGGGTAGAGGGATGTTCAGATTGCGACGCAGGGGTACAGATGGTGTCTGAAGGATGTCGACACGTTCGGTTGAAGAGGAGTCTTGTTTCGGTTGGACAGCTTGCAGCAGCAGGTTATACTTCGACATTCATAGGGGACACGTGGAAAGTCTCCAACGGTACCATGGTGGCGGCTAAAGGCAAGAAAGTTGGTACACTTTACTTGACTTCACATGGTAGCGATACACTTGCTGTTGTAGACAGCAAGGAAAGTTCAAATCTGTGGCACAGAAGACTGGGACATATGAGTGAGAAGGGAATGAAGGTTCTGCAATCGAATGGGAAGCTACCGGGTTTAGAGTCAGTGGACTTTGACATGTGTGAGGATTGCATCTTCGGGAAACAAATGGTTAGTTTTCGAAAGGCGGCGAGCCTCCCGTGCTCGAAGTTAGAGCTTGTCCATACGAGATGTGTGGGGTCCAAACTCTGATGTCTTCTCTTGGCGGTTCTTATTACTATGTTACCTTTGTCGACGATCACTCGAGGAAGGTATGGGTATACTTCATGAAGCACAAGTCAGAGGTCTTTGAAGTCTTCAAGAAGTGGAAGGCCATGGTTGAGAATGAAATAGATTTGAAGGTGAAAAGGTTGAGGTCCGACAACGGCGGAGAGTATGAGTTGGGGGAGTTCAAGAAAGCCTGCGCTCTATTCGGGATTCGTTTAGAGAGGACACCTCCAGGGACTCCGCAAAGATAATGGCATTGCGAGAGGATGAATAGGACTTTGACTCGAGCGTGCTAGGAGCATGCGAGATACACGCAGGTTGCCCAAGATGTTTTGGGCAGATGCAGTCAGCACAGCAACATATTTGATCAATCTTGGGCCATCAGTTCCGTTGAATTTTGGCATACCAGAGGAGGTTTGGAGTGGTAAAGAGGTAAATCTCTCACACTTACATGTTTTCGGTTGTGTTTCCTATGTGCATATTAGCGACAAGGACAGGGATAAACTTGATGCTAAGTCACAGAAGTGTACCTTTATTGGGTACGGCGGGGATGAGTTTGGTTATCGTTTTTGGGATGACAAGAACCGGAAGATAATCGAAGCGAGACGTTGTGTTTGATGAAAAGGTGATGTACAAAGACAGGGACAGCAAACAGAGCAGTGGGAGTACCACTTCGGATGAAGATACGTCCGAGTATTTTGAGTTGGAAGATCTTCCAGATGACAGTGGGGTTGAACAGAGGTCTGGTAAGGCAGAGGAGAGAGCTTTAGATGAGACAGGTTTGAGAGGGGACAGGTTTGAGATGAGGTAGCTCCAGAGAGGGGACTAGTTCAGCGGTCGTCGAGAGTTGAGGAGGACGGCCCAGTACACAAGCCGAATCCAAAATATATTTCTTCGCTTGATTACTTGCTTTTGACGGACAAAGTGGAGAACCAGTGCTATGATGAGGCTATGCGAGTTTTCGAGTCGGCTAAGTGGAAGATCACGATGCGGAAGAGATGGATTCTCTTCATTCCAACGATACTTGGCGATTAGCTCAGCTTCCCGCAGGAAAGAAAGCCTTGCAGAACAAATGGGTTTTTCGACTTAAGCAGGAGAGTGATGGCAAGAAAAGGTACAAGGAAAGATTGGTTGTAAAAGGCTTCCAACAGAAGGAGGGGATCGATTATACAGAGATATTTTCGCCGGTTGTGAAGATGGCCACTATCAGAGTGGTGTTGAGTTTGGTTCTTCGCTTGAAAATCTCTACCTTGAGCAGTTAGATGTTAAAACTGCTTTTCTTCACGGGGACTTGGATGAAGAAATCTACATGAAGCAGCCTGTTGGCTTCATTGTGAAAGACAAGGAAGAGATGGTGTGCATGCTCAAGAAGAGTCTGTATGGTTTGAAACAGGCTCCCGGACAGGGGTACAGAAAGTTTGATGGTTTCATGCAGCGCAATGGCTACACAAGGTGCAATGGAGATCACTGTTGTTACTTCAAGAGGTTTGAGTCTAGCTACATCATTTTATTGCTCTACGTAGATGATATGCTTGTAACAGGTTCCTGTGTTAGGGAAATCAACAGGTTGAAGCAACAGTTGGCAACGGAGTTTGCTATGAAAGATCTGGGTGCAGCTAAGCAGATACTTGGGATGAGGATCAGCAGAGATAAGGCTAAGGGGACCTTGCGATTGAGTCAAGCTGAGTATATTGAACGTGTTCTGGAGAGGTTCAATATGCAGAGTGCTAAGGCAGTTGGCACACCCCTGGGAAGTCATTTCAAACTTTCTCAGGGGCAATCACCCAAGACAGATGCAGAGAGAGTACATGGCCAAGGTTCCGTATACCTCGGCCGTGGGTAGCCTGATGTATGCGATGGTGAATACGAGACCAGACATTGCCCATGCAGTGGGAGTTGTGAGCAGGTTTGCTAGCAATCCAGGGAAACATCACTGGGAAGCAGTAAAGTGGATCATGCGATATTTGAGAGGTACCACTGATTTGCCACTTTGTTTTGGGAAAGGGAAATTGACAGTGCAGGGATATGTGGATGCTAGGGCTGCTCAGCGGATCATCCGATCCGCCAATCCGACCAATCCGAACCAATCCGAACCATCCGTTGATCCATCCGAGGTATGTACGGATGGATTGCGGATCGTCCAACACATAAGTTCACGGTTCCGGATCGGTTCCGGATAAATCCGAACCGCCCGTTGAAAAAAAAAAGAAAAAAAAGAAGGCGTATTCTACTATTCTGTAACCCATTACCCACTCCCACACCACATTACCCAATGGCCAATACTACCCACTACCAGTACCCACTACGGCACTACCTCAGGTCCCCAGTCACTTACCCTAACCCGAAGCCTAAGTCTCTCTCTCTCTCTCCAATCCATCCATGTGGCGCATGCGTGTGCCGTGTGGTTTTGATTTCTAAGTTTTATATTGTGTTTTTACTTTTTAGCTACTGTTGTTGGCTTGTTGAGTGAAGTGTGAACCATCAAATGGGGTGGAAAAAATAGGCTTGAAAAATAGTCACTCTTGAGAAATGTTTGGGCCGGAAAATGGGCTGGAAAATGATTTGGAAAATTTTCTAGATTGGCCCAAGTTAGAGGCCCATTTGTCATAGTCCAATCCGTTAAATCCATCCGGAACCGATCCGCGAAATCCGTATCCGATCCGATCCATCCGTATGTCACCTACGGATGGTTCTCGGATCCTAAGAACCCAAATCCGTTATGACCGGATCGGATCGGATCCGTATCCGAACCGGCCAAATCCGATCCGTGAACACCCCTAGTGGATGCAGATTTTGCCGGTGATCAGGATACGCGGCGAAGCACCACAGGTTATATCTATACTATGGGTTCAACAGCGGTGAGCTGGGTCTCACGTCTGCAGAAGTTAGTGATACTATCCACGACAGAAGCTGAGTATGTGGCCGTGACTGAGGCTGCAAAGGAGATGATTTGGTTGAAGGGCTTTTTGGAGGAGTTGGGTTTGAAGCAAGAGAACTGTGTTCTTTTCAGTGACAGCCAGAGTGCTATACACCTTGCCAAAAATTCAGTGTTCCATGCTAGGACGAAGCATATTGATTTAAGGTACCATTTCATTCGTTCGCTTTTGGAGGATGGGGATTTGTTGCTAGAGAAGATTTTGGGGGAACGAAATCCGGCAGATATGTTGACCAAGTCTGTTACTGTTCAGAAACTGAAGTTGTGTTCAACTTCAGTTGGCCTTCATGCTTGAAGAAGATGATGGGCCTGGAGTCACACCAAGAGGGGTCAGATGACTACGTCCATGTTTTGATTGAGATCATTTGGGTTTGCAGTTGGTTATTTGCGGATGCTTCAGGTTATCTTCAAGTGGGAGATTGTTGGGAGTGAAGCATAACCAAGCGGTAGCGCTACCCAGGTTTTGGGGTAGCGCTACCCAGGACCTATTTTCGGAACAGAGAGTTCTAGAGCGCTACAGGTGTTTCCCTGTAGCGCTACCGACGCCTTAAAATGTCTTTTTAGGGTTTCGGCCGACTGTGCGTTGGTTAGATCGTGTATCACTTTTTCAGAGCGAGAAAATTAGAGAGAGGCGAGAGAAAACCAATCTCAGAGAGATTGTGAGAAGACTTGTACTCCTTGATTCGATTTCATAGTGGACTGGTGTGGCTCCCGTGGTTTTTCCTCACGTTGAGGTTTTCCACGTATATCTTGTGTCTCGTTTTCTTTCCGGTTTTTCATTACGCACTTATTTGCTTGTCTTTTTCTGTGATTCATTGTTCCCAAGATCCGTAGGGGCGTTTGCGTTGTAGGATTGAACAGGTGTTCGCGCTAAAATCCATAACAACAAGAACTAAACATACGTAGTCTTGGGGTATTGAACCCCTACAGAGTCATTAGCTAATTGTTACAACATGAATAAAGGAGCTTCCGCTAAAAATACATAATGAAAATTACACAAATTAAAAGAGTTCTTGGCAAAGCATGTCAGTAGTTCGGTTAGCTTCTCTTCTAACATGACAGATAGTGGCTCGCCTCCACTACTCTCTAGAAGTCGCCTACAATCACAAATAATAGAATTAAGAGGATTATTGTTGGACTGATTAGAAATTAACTAAACCCCTTGCAATGCATCCATTCCCTCTTCAACGTCCGTTATGCATGCTAAGTTCAACTACTGCAAGTTGATATATATGTGGATAAAAGTGTGCAAATTAGCGTTTGATATATGTTTAAACCAAGGTGCTGAAATTAATTTACCGGCTATGGTATTGGTTTTGTTGGGAATCCACCCCGTGTGGGCCGGATGGGCTTAGGCCCGGAGGGAGCAGATTAGAGTTTTATTATGTAACTCTATAAATACTCGGACATGTCTTGATTATTTTATGTGAAAATTGGTGAGAGAGGCAAAGAGTGTGTGTGTGTGAGAGAGAGAGAGATACACGAGAGAACAGTGAGGCTTTCATTATTGTGAGATTGAGAGTGAGTGTGTAACACAAGAACTCGGATTTTCTTCGGATTATAGTGAAAACCTGCTTGACCAACCGGGTGACTTAAAATAAAGACGCGTCCCAAGCGTAGGACTCTCGACCGATGTAGCATAATATCCGGAAGTACCGGAGTGGAACAACAGAGACGGACGAACGTGTGCAGGACTCAAAGATGACGGGTTCACAGTTTATCTTGGCTCTTAGGTAGCCACCCCTTGTTTAATGAGGTTGATTTACTAACTCGATTACCAAATTAAATTAACTAAATATGGATTTGAAAAGGAGAGTACAGCCGTGGGAACCCAGCGTCCGCAACTAGCCTAACCAATGTTTACTCGGGCCACAATTATTCAATTTATTGATTTTAGAAATAGGAAAAAGGATCCCTAACAAATTCGCACCACCTGTCACCAGTTTCCGTGCGCATTTGAATTCCGGCGATGCCTGAGTTTTGTTTGTTAGAAGAGTTTTCGTCTTCTAAAATTGCTTAAAAATTAAATTAATTCGAACCCGAGGTAAAAACATTAATTAAACTAGCTACAGGACGCCTTCGCCCCGCGGCCGCACTCTACGAAATTACTCACTCATGCTTTCAACGAACGCAACAAACATATATTTAGAACTAAACATGATTTTAGCAATTGAAATAAAAATAAAATACGATACCACAGGTTTGCGGAAAGGGAACGGATTCGAACACCAACGAAGAACAAGAGTTTAAAGCTGGAAAACCTGAAGAACTTGGATTAAAACTTGAATCTGCCATTAAAAACTCAAACATAGCAGCCAAAAGTTAAACAAAAACAAACATGAGTTCTCCCCCGCGTCTCACACCCTAATCTAGAGTTTTTAAGGAGTATTTATATTATTCCCCCTCAATTACAATTAAAATCCTAAAACAAATCGGAATTTCCTCGCACGAATACCCAAAACGCCACCGTTTCAAGGCCAAATTAAGCTCTCGGTAGCGCTACACCCATTTTGGTGTAGCGCTACCTAACCCCTTACAGCCACTTTGACCCTTGACCCCAGCGTTGACTCTTGACCCTTGTGTGCTCGGTAGCGCTACACCCATTTTGGTGTAGCGCTCGCCAAGGTTCTATTCCGTTTGCGATCCCTTTTGTGCCACTTTTGAGCGCTATACCAAAATCCTTGTAGCGCTCGCGATGGTTCTAATCACTTCCACGGGAAATTAACTTCAATACTCAGTCCCAACAGCCTTCCATGCCCTCAAGCTTTATCACGGCCTTCAAGTCTCTGCAATCCAATCTTGGTGCTAAAACAGCCTTATTTCCCTGAAAATTAACAAAAACACAAAAGCATACCAAAGCAACGCATCAAGTGGAAAATAGGGAATAAATTAAATAACAACGTGTTAAAACTACCCTATTTAGGCACTTATATCTACGATAATGCGTGCC
Organism: Vaccinium myrtillus; assembly: GCA_016920895.1. Taxonomy (NCBI): domain Eukaryota; kingdom Viridiplantae; phylum Streptophyta; class Magnoliopsida; order Ericales; family Ericaceae; genus Vaccinium; species Vaccinium myrtillus. The sequence continues at coordinate 9,022,809 of CM029270.1, forward strand.
TATCAAAACCCCCTTCCCGTGGAAGTAGGTCCGATTTGGCCAAACCACGTAAATTGGTGTGTCTCGTTTGTTGCTTGATTTACTATTTTTCGTGCGCGAGGTGTGTGTTTGTCACAACAAACTGGTATCAGAGCTTTGGTTGAAGCACCGGATGGCGTGGATCAGTTGGATAATCACTCGGAGGCCATTGGAGCACTGTTTGAAGCTTTGGTCTGACAAAACAAGTGACAAAACTTATTTTTGATCAGAGGGATAGGTGCTACTCTCGGAGACGATCACAACGGTGTGTGGGTGGTCGGTATTTGTCACTGGAGGACGGAGCATGATCGTTTTGAACATCTTCGGACGGAGGCGAGTGGTGGTGTGCGTTGGGACCGGATAAAAAGTGATCGGATTCAGAGTTTGAGACCACGGTTGTGTTCATTTTTCAACGACGATCACGGTGGTACCAAGATCATCACCGGAAACCGCCAGGAGAAACCACACGTGCCGGTCAAAGGCGCCGCGTGGCTAGCGAGTGAGATCTACTCGCGTGGTTGTGCTGCCCGCGCGGGTCAGAGGAAGAAGATGCTAAGGCTGACGTCAGCATGTTTAGGGCTTACGTCAGTAGGAGTTCAAACGGGTCAGGTGGAGGTCCAAAAGGGCCAGACAGGTCAGGGAGTTAGGTCAAAGGGGTCAAGGTCCAGGTCGAAGGGATCAGAGGTCAGGTCAAAGGGGTCAGAGGTCAGGTCAAGAGGTTCAAACCAGCTTAGAGCTGGCAATTCAGTTGATTTGCAGACCGAGTTTAGACCGGATAGCGGTCCGGAGGGACACCAGAAAGCATTTTTTGACCGGTTTAGTGGGTTTTTTACCGGTTCACGGCCGGTTTGGACAAGTTCCAAACTCTATTCGACGTTCCGGATCCCTTCCAAGACTCGGTTTGCGGAGATTTGTTACGGATGTTGACGGTACGTTTTATTTTGCTGCTTTAAAATGTTCCGTGGTGTTTCAAATTAAGTGAGGGAGTTTCTAGGGGTTTGTGGTTGAGACAATCTTGTTTGTGGAGATGTCGGAGATTAACATGAATGCTATGATCCTATTGACGACGAGCAATTATGCGATTTGGAAGCCTCGGATGGAGGACATGCTTATCCTGAGAGAGTTATATGAGCCATTAGAACACGTAGGAGTCAAACCGACGAAGGTAAAATTCGAAGATTGGAAGAGGATTAACAGGAAAATAGTTGCATTAATCCGCCAGTGTGTTGGACAGGAGGTTATTCATCATGTAGCTGAGGAGACAGACGTTTACGCTCTGTGGCAGAAATTGGAGGGGATGTATCAGTCGAAAACATCCCGAAATAAGGCGCTACTAATGAGGAGGCTTGTGAATTTGAAGCTCCGGGTTGGGGATTCTGTTGCTCTACATTCCAGTGAGTTCCAAAGTTTGGTTAATCAGCTGTCCAATGTTGGAATGAAGTTTAATGATGAGTTGCAGGCTTTGTTCTTGCTCAGTTCTCTACCAGATAATTGGGAGACACTGGTGGTTTCCCTGAGTAACTCAGCGTTGGAAGGAAAGTTGACTATGGTTATGGTTAAGGATGCTATTTTCAACGAAGAGGCGAGGAGGAAAGAGATGGGGACTAAACAGGCTGACGAACCACGGGCACTAATTTCAGATGGTAACAGGGGCAGGGGCTAAGGAAAGGGAAGCGTAAGGAAGGGAGGTGGCAACCGTTCCAAGTCGAGGGGGCATACTTTCACTTGATATCATTGCCAGGAAGAGGGGCATATAAAATGAAATTGTCCAAGGTTTAAGGTGGGGAAAGAGAGAATCTCACCAAAGGAGGCAGTAACGACTTTTGGGGAATCTGATGATGATTGTGTGTTGGCTGTGTTAGACGCTACAGATGCAGGGAAATCGGATTGGGTACTGGATTCTGGGTGCTCATATCATGTCTGAAGGGATAGATCACAGTTTTGGGAGTACGAGGCTTGCGATGGAGGTCTTGTCCGGATGGCTAACGGTTCGGCGAATCGGGTTGTTGGCAAGGGGACAGTGAAGTTTTGGGTGCCGAGTGGAAAAATTGTGAAGGTAATGGGAGTAAGGCATGTGCCAGGAGTGAAGAAGAACTTGATATCTCTTGGGATGCTTGATGAGAGAGGATGTAGTTTTTCTGCACAATCTAGAGAACTTCGGGTTTCTGTTGGAGAGCAAGATGTACTTGCTGGGAAAGAAGTTGGGTGGGTCGTACAGGCTTGCAGGATCTGTCATGACAGGAGGGGCTGCTGTTAGATATGGAGCAAGCGGTATAGGGAGAATAGTTGGGCAGGAGATGCGTCATTTGCAGACACGTACACGGAGAGAGCAGGGTTGCTTAGGAGTTGTGCAAGATTCAAGCCTGAATGAGAGGAAGCAATGGGTGCAGGTTGTCCACAGGAAATCCCAGAGGAAAGAGACGGAGATTTTGGGAGCTCCGACAATGCCAAAATGAGTTTCTTTCGCTCTTGATGTGCTTGATGGTAATGATCTCTTCGGAGTTCTCGACACGAGAGGGGGGACACTATCACCAAGTCACCGAGCCAGTGAGTCTCGGCCGCACCCCGATGGGGGGGAAGGGGGTGCGGGCGCTCCGGTTGGGGAGCGCGGACACCTCGGGTTTGAGGTGTGCGAGTGGAGGCATTTCAGTTGAGGGGGTGCGGTACTCGATTTTTTTGATTGGCTGCGGATTCTGGTATTGCAATAATACACTCTTTCGGGTTTTGTACTTTGCTTGGTGGTGCATGGATGCTCGACTAGTTTGTGACACATCCGCTTGTTAGAGGTAGCTAATTGGAGAAAGCGGCATAGGGGTGTTGCAGACAATTTTGCCCACTCAGTGTGGAGGGGGTGATTTGTTGGGATTCCACCCCGCGTGGACCGGATGGGCTTGGGCCCAGAGGGAGCGGGTTAGGGTTTTATTATGTAACTCTATAAATACTCGGACACATCTTGATTATTTTGTGTGAAAAAAGTGAGAGAGGCAGAGAGTATGAGAGAGAGAGAGAGAGAGAGAGAGAGATACACGAGAGAACTGTGAGGCTTTCATTATTGTGAGATTGAGAGTGAGCATATAACACAAGAACTCAGATTTTCTCCAGATTATAGTGAAAAACCCTCCCCGTGGAAGTAGGTCCGATTTGGCCGAACCACGTAAATTGGTCTCGTTTCTTGCTTGATTTACTGTTTTTCGTGTGCAAGGTGTGTGTTTGTCACAATAGGTTTTTTATTGTTAAGGAACATATTGGTTGCGAAGAGATATCGGACACCCTTTTAGATTTTCTCGCAATTCTGTTAATTAGTTTTTTTCCATTGAGAAATTAATCTAGAAATATATACATTTCGTAAAGATAAATGTATTGATAAATAGTCCGGTATCGATTGATATTTGGGCCGAAACATAATTATAGTTCAAGTTTTGTAAAACAAACTCTATCTTACTTACAATCGGCTAGTATTTTCGCCCATTAAAAGTTTGTTTGAGATTCGTTACTATGACAAAAGAAATCTACAAACAATTTAGAGCTAGATAATTTTTTAAGCTCGACTCGAATTCTGCATAATAAGCTTCTGTTTGTACGCAAACAAGTTACTCAAATTATTTAGGTATGATCAGTTTGATTAAATTAAGCTCCTACAATGTCCAGTCTATTAAGAATTAAAATATGCTTGAACCATTATGATGAGGAGTGGAGCCAGATTTAGGGTGCAGTGGGGTGAAAACCAGTCCAGGGGTAAGCCCAACAAGCCTCCGGTATTTCTATTTGGAGGTGCCATTTGGTATTTCTAACGAGTCAATTTGAGGCAATTTGAAAAAAACATTTACAGTATAACATCGACAATATAAAACCCACAGCCCAATAACTTCCGCAAACACGAACTGATCCTGTTTGTACCTAAAACAGGGGAAAGGGCTTCTATGGCTGAAATGATCTAGTCTTAATTAAATAAAGATGGCTCTGAGCTAAAGCTCGAGATTCGCTACTTTAAAGGTCTATTTGCCGGACCGATAATGTTTTTGGTAGATAAGAAGGAAGAGTAGATAATAGGTGAATTGGGGATCCAAAAGTTCACTCAAACTAATTAAAGTGAATACCAAAGAAGTTGTATTAAAATCCAAAGCTAATGACAAAGGTGGTTCCCAAAAATAATTAAAACATACCAAGCCACTCCAAAGTGCTACTGCTGTTCTTATTCTTTTTCATTTTTTGTTTTTAGTTTCTGAGTAGATTAAAATTTCACTTACTCAAAAGTGTCACATAAAACAAAAGTAAAGAACAAAATCTTCCTTATACAACCAACCAACAAGTTATCCATGGGAGAAAAAAAAACTTATAAACTTATAATATAATATATCTATATATGTGAACGGGGATGCGGGGAGGGGTGGAGACTGGGGAGGGGACTGACTATATCATCCTCTACCCAATCCCTGAATTTTTTTAAAAGAAATCCTCATACCTTACCCGATCCCAGAAAAGTCCCTGAATCCTCTATCCATTCGGGGGAGGGGACAAGTTGGATCGGGAGGGTTGGCCGAGATAACCGTCCCTAGGATAAACTGCAATTAGAATAAAAAAAGTTTTGAGGGGTATTTTGGTCTTTTTGTTCACTTGGATAAGCTAAATAGGATGGAGGGTGATGTGAGCTAACACCCTTGGAAGGGGATAAGCTATCCCCCTAGCTCTCTTCTCCCCTTCTTCATCCATCTAACAAACATCACCTTCCCTTTCCCATCCCGACCCTTATCCCCTTCAATAGGGTTGTAAACGAGCCGAATCGAGTCAAACCCTACTAGGTTTAGAATCAGTTCGGTAAGGTATTGATTGGGCTCGAGTTCGGCTCGGGTTCAATTCAAACCTAGATGATTGAGCTCGAGTTCGGCTCGTTAAAAGTTTTCAAAGCTCGAGTTCGGTTCGTCAAGGCTTGTTAAACTCCAAAGAGTCGAACCAAGTCGAATTTAAGGTCAAATTAAGGCTCGAAATTAGGCTCATATTCAGGCTTGAATTCAGGCTCGAACTAGGAGAATACAAAACAAGGAAGAAAACACTAAGAGCATGAAAAGATTGGAAGATCTCATAGGAACTGATCGTGTATAATTTGGAGGATCAATTATCACATATACCCCTGAACTATGTCATATTTGTAAATATACTCAACTAAATTACTAATTTTATATTTTAACTCTAGGTTTCACGAGCCGAGCCGAGCCGAATACTGCAAAGCTCATGTTCAGCTCATTTATGTAACGAGCCTAAAATTGAGGTTCAAGTTCGGTTTGTTTACTACATGAAGCAAATTCGAATGAGTCTTTACCGAACCGAGTTTCGAATAGTTCACGAACAGCTCAGTTCATTTACAGGTCTATCCCCTTCCCTCTCTCCATTTTAATATAATAATCCAACAAAAAGACTCTACCTTTCATTTTGCCTTTAGGCCTCCGAAAAATTAGTGCAGATTCTTCCTATACAGGTGGATAGTAGATGCATATATAGCACTTGAAATTCCTTAATCGATTCGTAGAATTAAAATTTGGCCAATGAAAAATTCAACCGCGCATGACACAAAAATGAAGGAATCATGCACTAGAATCACTACTTGCCGAATCCACGTTAATCACACCTCTGCATGATCGCCGAATCTTGAATTTTTAAGCCTTCCAAATAATTGCCTTTCGAACTTCTCAAAAGGGCTTTACTCTGAAAATGATTTTGTTGATGCGAAAAAACCCTCAAAGATGATTATCTAGGTCAAATTAAGAATCATTCAATCTTTCCAAGTCTTCAAGATACACAAACCCCTTGCCGCCACAAATGTTTATCGGTAGGAAATATAAGTGTTTTATGGCCTAAAAAACGGCAGAAGTAAGAATATCGACCTAATAGGTTGATATTTATAGAACTGGTTGAAAACCAATCAAACACGCCACTTTTGCTCGAGAAAAAAAGAGTTTTGCTCGAGTGAAATCATCGGCCTTTTAAATTTGCTTAGTAATGAGTAGCATTTGGCTTGAGTGAAATTCCATGGCTTCACAAATTTTGACTAGTAACTGCCGTACTCTTGTTAAAGCTAAAAAACATCATATAAAATTACATAAGAAATGTATTTCCACACCCTAGCTCGGACGCTCTACAACAGAGAAAAATAAGAGTACAACTCGATATGAAGGAATATACAGCCTCGCTATGGGTACATCATTTGGTGCACACCAAATGCATACTATATTGTGTGGGACTCATTTTGGGATTTCACACAAATTATCGGAGCCGATTAACTTATTCAAAATATGTTTTTAAGAATCCCTGTGAAAAATCAGCTCAATCCGATATCGGTAAAAGCTTGATCGAATTTTTGCTCAATTTCCTTGTCAGAAAATTGAGCAAAGAACTGATCAATCATCCACCGATATCCGATCGAGCTGATTTTTATAAGAAACGTACCTTAAAAAAATATTTTAAACATATTGAGTTGCTTCGATCATTTGTGTGGAATCCGAGATGGGCTCCACATAACGCCGTGTGCATTCGGTGTGCACAAAAAGGTGTACCCGTAGTTTTATTGTTTGTGTATTTTTACTTATTTATCCCGTTTTATCCAATTCAATGAGAAGTTTGGACACTCACGCGGGTTCTGCCATCTTTGTCATTAACTACACTCATGCCAATCACGGAGGGTTGCACTCAGGACCAATTTAGGATTTTTGGTTATTAGGATCAAAATTAAATCTCTATTTATTTTGTTTTATTTCATAATTCTAATAAATGATCAAACTAGAGTTTACCATATAATTTAAGGTACGTAGCGCATTCATATACTTTAAATTACAACATATTCTATTTTTAACAAAATGCATGATAGTCTCATTCGTAATTTTTGTCAGTTGCTGAAAAGCAAAGAGAGTTTGGAGGTCTTATACGAGGCAAGTTGAGACAATTTAAAAATTTCTTTTGGGGTTAAAATAGCAAAACTTGAATATACATTTATTAATGTGTACTTTTGAGAAATAAAAAAAGAGGGATCATCTACCCAACTTGTACCTTCTCCCTTTTTCATAATTAAATGTAGGAATTCTCATGCTAACTCCCTCAATTCAATAAGAGAATGTATGCATGTCCGACTCCACCCATTAAGGACTCCCCATGTGAACATATAGATCACCGATAATTCCTTGTTATAGAGAAAAACTTGGGGGCGGACAGGTATTACGTGGCAGTATTTATCGCGCATCTCGGTCATTCAAAATACTTTTGGACGGTCGAGACTTTTAATAAGCACTTACCGGTAAGAATTGATACTCTTACCGATAAGAGTGTATTTAAAATCTCAACCGTCCAAAACTCTTTTTGATAGCGCCGAGATTCACGCTCGGACACCACATCATCCGTATTATAGGTCTCGTCATTTTCATTTTTATTTATTTTTTTCTTTTTTTTGAAATTTTATGAATGACAATGTGTTACAAGCTGATAGATACAATTAAGTTATTGTGCCCTGGAAAAGGGACCGGCTTATTAAATTTAATGGTCAGAACAGCAATTTTTTTATTCATTGTACGAGACACTATGGGAAAAAGCGAGGAAATGCAATTATTAGAACAATGATTTAACAATTTCAGATGTAAAAATTGTGTGGGCACATTTATTTCCACACTTTTTCCCTTTTTCTAGATGATGGGATGATAGTATCTTCGTAGAGTTAGATTACTACGACATACCAACGTCGTTCTATGGATTTAAACCTTAGAGCTCGCACATAGCACATAAGTTCCCACTCACGGCCACTTGAGATACAGCTCTGAGTTGTTTATTTTCACACTTCAAGGTAGCATTTTTACCCTACCTGTTCTTCAATTCTTAATCAAACTTATAACCTTATACTCTCACAAGAAGGTAATTAATCTAAAAATTACGACGAATGACAAGACAAAAATTATAAAAAAATAAATAATACCTAAAAATTACCAAAGTTGAATTAGCAGGCATTTTGGCTTTTGACCAAACTAGTATTTGAGTACATTTTCGGACCAGATGCAGATGTCTATGTAATTTAGAAACTCAGGCCATGTCCTACAATTATTTTTTTTATAACTTAGTTGTACAGGCCAGTTTATGTGCAACTCGACTAATTATGAGAGTCTAATCTCACTGCCCATTTGCAAGGAGCCCAATTAAAGCATTAGTAAAGCTTTGAATGGGGACTGGCGACAATGGGTTTGATAGCACCTGAAATGTTTCGAACCTAAAACCTTATGACAGAGCAAACCCCTAAGTCTCATTTTTGGAGTAATTATTTAGCATTCCCCAAGTATTACATCGTGTTGCATACGTGGTACTCCCAACTATGTATGTAACTACAAATCATTTGGTAGGGACAATTATCGCTCAGTTTGTTCGGTGGTTGACGTCCCACATAATGCGTTGACAATCTTTTATGTGTTAGGAGTATCAAATAACAATGCAACATCGTACTCTCTGAAAATACCGAATAATAATGACCACCAAACCAATCCCTTAGGCAAGTATGTAAAGTTATCACATAAGTTTTTTAGAGCAAGTTTATGTATAATTACACCTTTCTCGATATGTATTTGTCCAAAAAGTATCATGCTTAGAAATTTTCACCCTGTGTGCCATAGTATCATAAACAGTAACAGAAGATTTTCACAATCCCGATTTTTACATGGACTATTGGTTTTTCATCATCTGATGTTGACCTAAAGTGCCTCGAATTTGTTCTCTAGCTGGACACAACATTGTCATGGGCCTCTGGGAAAAGACCAATGAACCTCACAATTGACCCAACTGATCAGCTGATGATGTAAACGTCAAGAATTAAAGCATCTTTTGATGAAGTCAAAACTTGTAAAAGTCCATAAAAACATAAAGCGATATTCTAAAAATTTGGGTAAATTTCATTTATCTCCCCTGAGGTTTCTGACAAATACAGAGACTTCCTTATACTTTTTGAAATTTCACTTCCCTCCGTTACATTTCAAACTAATAATTACCAGATTCTCCTCAGATCTCCCCTGCCATTACTTTAAGGCTAACGGTGTTAATTTTTTGCGTAAAGTGGCTGTAGTATATACTTACGGCGGAGGAGAATCTGGCAATTAGTTTGAAAATTAAGAGAGGGCAGTGAAATTTCAAAAAGTATAGGGGAGGTTTCTCTGCATTTGTCAGAAACCTTAGGGGGGTAAGTGAAATTTACCCTTTTTATTTGGATAATTTGCGTATTTAGTGGTTTCATTAGAGGATTCATAAATGATTTTTTGACTTTTTTGCTTATTACAGCTTTTGTGGCAGGTCATTCTACTCAGTCTTTACATACATTAATCTATAAAAATTATGAAAAGCCAAAAAAACTAAAAAGTCACCTTAGTGAAACACTCCCTCAATCAAAAGTACATGTAAGTACTTCAATAACAATATTGTGACAACATATTTGATCGATGATACGTCGAGGTAATTGAAGTTACTAGTAGTATATCACCTAATAAATAAGGGAAAATTGATCGAATTCTATGAGGAATTTTGGGAGCTCCATTTTCACATTCAGCATTTTGTTGCTTTCGCATTTTGGATGTTTGAGAGAATTGTTGGAGAATGCATTTTCTCAAATCGAATGCATTCTCAAAAATACACAATAAAATCATAATTTAGTAATTTGAGGTACTTTTGGATTCTCATATGCATTCTGGGTAAAAAAAACATAATCAAAACCCATTTTGATGATTACTCTCAAACACTACTCTTATTGCAAAATTGATTCTGCACATATTTCACAAACACTTTACGAATTAATAATTTATTCTGATTATAATTCAAAAATGAAATACAAAATACAAAAAATATTAGGCTCCCAAACCGACCCTATATCTATATAGGATCAATTTGTAAAAGAACTCTGCCACTCAAATTGACTAACTTTTGGTTTTTTCTCAAGTATCATCGATTCACGAAAATAATATATTTTTTTTCTAGGTGAGGAATCTTGTACCTCCAAAAGGTCCATCCCCTTTCCCAAATGAACCCATTCCCCCGTCCAAAAGTTCACACAATTGCATGATGTAGTAAATTTCTAAAATACTGTGCAATAGCAACAATGGAGCTCACCGCCCATCTCTACTCGAGAGTTGGAGACAATTTTGGGATCGAGAGTTCGTTACCAAAATGACGAGAAAAACTTTGGCGCCATTCGGACATGGCCATGTGATGTCCGACTGCAAATTTCGGCGCAGTCTGAAAGTGTCACTTACACGTCCAAAACACTTTTGAACAGTCGGATGTGGTCGGACACCACGTAACCATACTTTTCTCCAAAATGATAAAGGATCTGGTGACCTCTTCTAGGTCAACAATTTTTGCTTCCCTGCCGGTCTTTTCCATTAATAAACTGATGTTCATGTGTAGCTTTTTTGTTCAACATATACTTGGAAGTCAAAGCTCATTAATTAGATTTTGCTATCTAAGAGTTCTTAGAGCATCTCGATCCAATCCAATTCCTATTTAAAAGAATAATGCTAGGAACACAAAATCAAGACGCAACATCCAATTTGACACTGCATGATTGTTAGTTGCAAAGTACTTTCAAAATATTTGTTCTCTCATTACCAATAATGCAGTGTCAAATAGGATCGATGTTGTGTCTGGTATTATGCCTTAATGTTGTTCATTTAGCATTGTTGATTTGGAAGACTCAAACTATCATATTCAAGTTTAAAAAATACTCCATTTAGTATTGAAGAATACAACGTTTCATACAAATTACAATCATTATTTGTCATTTTTATATCCACTTTTCTAGAAGCCATTCATTTCTTTTCAAATCTCAACTTTTCCTCTACATTTCGGAACTTCAAATATTATCTGAATGTGATCTTACGTCTCAACTTTTAAAAGTTGTTAATTGTCTTTCAAACTACAGAGTATATTGTTTTGTAAAAAATATAAGTTATCGCAAACAAGATAGAGTTGGAGAAGAAGGATTGTTGTCATAGTTAGTTGGTCGATTTTCCATTGACTGGTATATATCACCGTGTTATTTTCAGCATGTTTTGAAGGTATATGATTAAGATTGGAAGACTGAGAGTTGGTCTATGATTAAGATTGGAACTAGTGGCATTAAGAATTTTTCTTCCTCCTTATTGATGGGCTCACAAAATCCATGGCAAAAAATGGAGGTATCGATTGTGCAAGACCAAAAGACGTTTTATGTCGCATCCTAGTTGGATGGGAGGCGTGTAACCTACTTCGACCACTCGATTGAATAATCTTAAGTTTGGCTTTTAATGAAGAAAAGGGCTTGTTTGCATAGCTTTCATAGAATTGAATGATCTGAGATACTCAATGAAAGTTTATTAATCTGGGGGACCAAGGAAGATTAATGTACATGTATTGTTATATGCTGCTTCATTAAATGGCTCTAGCTTCTGTTAGTATCAAAGGAGAAAATGGGATTGGATCTTCTTTTAATATTGGGCTGTCCTTTGTATTGCACGCTTAGTGCATTAAAGAACAGAGCTAGAACCTTTTTTTATTTTTTATTTCTTTGTAGGTAGTAATTGAATTTTAGCACTTCACTGCTTGAAAACCGCGCCATGATATTTGTCTTTTTAATGTTCAAAACCCATAAATATGAACACTAAAGTTAAAAATTCGAGTGTGGTTATCAATATTTGAGGTACTAAAATCATTTTCCTTCTTTCTATTTCACTTCTTTATTTGAAAGTTACAATGACCAAAAGTAGCTCTTTAGATTGTGAAACCTGCACTGCCCCAAAAAAATAGTAAAACCTTCACTTGTTATTCATTTCTTGGACCAAGATCATAATGAACTTACTCCTTAGAATTTTTATTGAAGAGAATTACGTGAATACTACTTAAGTAGTGCGAATCCCAATACACCCCTCTTGCAACGATAGAGACGATAGGGTTGTACAACATGTGAAACCCGCGTTGCGACCCACGTATATGAAACGAGTTTGTTTACAAATCTGCGCAACTATCAAACACAATTGTATCCGGAACCGTAAAATTGCTCGTTAAATTGTAGAGAGTCGATTATCCTAAAACGCCATGTTGGGCTAACGAAGCCCATATGAATCCAAATCCTAAAACGCCAAGTTGGGCCAACGAAGCCCATATGAATCCAAGTTTAGCCTACAAATATAAAAGACTCGGCCCAATTTAATGGTAATATCACTCAATTGACGAAATTCGTACCAGCAACTATTGTACAAACTGCAGGTATACTTGCCCCTTAAACCATTCAATTTTTTTTTGCTCCCCCTTCAACTATCAATTGAACACACTTGCCTCTTCAACTATTATACCACTACTTACTCAAGACAATTCCCATTTTCCATCCAACACAAACAGAAAAGTTAACACCAAGGGTATTAATGTCTTTTAACATACCACGTACGTATGTATCAGAATGTATCAGTATATGTATGCATCATCTTCTTCCCCACTCACTTTGTTTGGCACCCTGTCTCTCTCTGGGTTTGGACATGTACAAGTCGGAGATTTCAAATTTCAAAGTGATATTTTGTTCTTCCGAACAAAGAATTGGATCAGAGAATCAGATTCCGTTTGTGTTGGATGAAAAATGAAAATTGTCCTAAGTAAGTAACGGTTCAATAGTTGAAGGGGCAAGTGTATTCAATTAATAGTTGAAGGGGCAAGTAAAAAAAATTTAGATAGTTTAAGGGGGTAAGTACATATTTTACCCTACAAACTGCAAATTTTGTTCTTGAAACAGATCATGCGAGTTGACAAAACTAGGGATATTAATTTTGACCCACCCATTGGAGACTTACACCGACCCGACCCAATAGTAAGAATACAGTACACATTCAATTACAGAGCACACAAACTTGATTAAAACGAACTAGCAAATCCTTAGGGCACCAGATATTCATATTCCCTACAAAAATGCATAAAATGCATAGATATAAGAGGCAAGCCCCCCAAAAAAGAACTGCTTTTACAATGGTGCACACACCAGCAAAGAGAAATAAAGCTTTTTGCTGTTCGGCTCATATTTTTAGATTTTGTGTGGAGGAAAACTCAAGAAATCCTGTGTCTCCATAATCGGGATGTGCAAATGACAAGAATCACCAGCATATGATCGTTTTGGCAAGCCCCAAGAATACAACGATGAATAAGAAACGGATAAACAACATTGACTTACATTTTCGTTCTGTTCAAAGAGGAAAAATTATTCCTAATACCAATGTTGGTTGTGGGCCTTGTGGCAGCAGGTAGCAAAACTAGAAAATTGAACCATAATGTAATGTATCAAGCTATTCCAACATACGTGTAGCAGCAAAACTGAACGAAAAGTATCATATGGTTGAGAGGATACCTTCGAATTGCTGATAAAGTATATTACAAAACCAGATAGTATTCTAAGCGATGACATTCGTTGGGGATGAGAAATTAGATCGGCCATTGATCTGCTGCTTTTTAAAAACCATGAATCTTGATGTTTTCCTTCTTCACAATGCCAGCCTGTACATGAAAAATGAACTTCACTTAAGATACAAGTCCCAAGGAACATAAACATGAACAGAGGCACAATATTGAAGTCCAATCTAGCATTTTCACCTGCACAAGGAAAGTGGAGACATTCTTCCTTTGATCACCCTGAAGTTGAATGACCTACATCCATGTAAAAGTAACACTAAATCATTCTGTTCATTTTGTTGTATAGATATATAATACCATGGAGATGAATGTATCATATATATCTTTAACTGATTGGAACACGCAAGGCCAATCTCCAAAGGAATTTCGCTAAATAAATGAATGACTAATCCTTAAACCTGTGAAAATTATTTCCACAAGTATTCGTATCCTACTTATATAACTTTTTGCCTTATCATCTATGCGTATTGTCTCATGTTTGTATGTTGTCTCTGTATTTGTGCTTCCAACTCTATAGGTATATAAACAAGTCATATTTTCTTATTGTGCGCATCTAATGTTTTTGGTATTTGTTAAAGCATCAAGCTCAAAACCAATTGGCAATGAGTGGAGAGGCCGCACAGGCTCATATACTAGTTTCGGCGGTTGTAATTAATCAATGTGGGACAAGCTCTAACAGTCTTGTTAAATGGAAGATGCAAAGACATACTGACTTATACAAGTGCTTTTGATGTCTCAGATCTTGGGAAATATTGGCTTGTCATTAAAAGAAAAATAGTTAATGGTACCTTTTACACTTGTTCGAGACGATTATGTTTTGATTACTTTCATACACTATTTTAGTCACATCAAAAAAAGAAGGATTTGAAAATTAAGGAATTGGGCTTGGTATTGTTTATGGCTGTTAAGTTAGGTGCCAACCATCGTATTGCTGTACCAACAGTACGAATATAAGTATCAATTTGATGAGTGAAGAAAGCACTTCAGAGTATTGGGTAGAACATATAAGGTATGAATTGTGGCAGTGGAGGAAGATGGTGACGGCCAACGGGTGATGCTGATAGCCGATAGGTGTTGTTGAGAGGTGTCAGGTAAAATGATCGAGAGTGAATTAGAGAAAAATAAAAATTGGTATCCATATGGTCATTAGATACACCCATTAATGGATTGAACAGATGCCCTTCTAAGCCCTCCAAGTGTGGCAGATTAACTTTCTGTTAGCAAAGCTAACATGATGCTAAAGGAAGGACAACACCGCAGTTTGGTTCAAACGGCAACATGTGGCATATTTAGATTAAAACAAGAGGGGCGAAAGGAAAATTCAGACGAATCTGTAGGGAACGCCATTGCGATTTCCCCGACTTCCTTCCAATATCAAATTCAGCCTCAGATGTGACAGAAATGAATGAAACAAAATATGTAGGTGCAAGCTAGTATTTAGACAAGGATCAAGTCACACCTGTCCCAACTCAGGGTCCTGGACAACAGTACCATTACAGCAGAACTCTTTCTTGAGGTCTTTGAGAATCTTGTTGTAGCTAAATTCCTTCTTCAAACCTTGCACAGTGGTCAAGCTTTTCCTCCCATTACGCTGCTGAGTACGCACATGCACATACTCCTTTGTACCAGCACCTGAGTCCTCAGCATTGGCTTCAGCAAAAGGATCTGCTTACATCAGAACAAAATGCTAATTAGTAACTCATATGGCTTCCAATCTTTCTTCAAATTGTTAGCCTGCTGAGCACTGACTGATACAACATACCGAAAGCAGATGAAATCTGGACGTCTAGTTCAGACATGAAACTTTTCGTCGAAATAGAAGAGCAACAAATGGGAGATCTCCTTTGATCTTAATTAGACTGATCAGAACTGAAACAGACAGCAGATAAACTAAACCAGTCAGAACCGTACTGAACTGGTCAAAGCATAAAGAGACAGTGGAACAAAGAGTGAAATAAACAAAACAAGATTCAATTCACTGGAAACAAATGCAATCATCTGTAAGTCAAAGATGTCTGTAAATTAAGCACCCTCGACAAAAAATTATAGCAGATGAATCGGAATAAAAAAATCACCACAGCAATGATCTACGTGTTATGGTCCCCATAAATGTTTAGCTGGTCGCTCCATCCTACATTTTATCCCCTTTCCTAGCAAAGGAAATAGCTAATTACAGCATTCTCCCAAAGCTTGTACAGATATATTACGAAATTCAAAGAAAATTTCTGTATAGTGCATACCAAAATGCTTGGGGCGGGACTACTTACTACAGAAGGAATTCATCAAAACGCTACATTGTTTGAGCCATAAGCTCAACAGTGGAACAACATATTCAAAAGAACAAATATCCCAGCTCAGCTCAATTGAAAAATAAAGCAGGCCGCAATTGGAGGCTAAGTCACATAATCCTTCAATAGGAACCTTCACTATCCCGCTCGTGATTTTTAGTAGCTCGGGTCGGGGATGTTTTCGGAAGATGCTTTCACACCCGTGCTCCCGCTTTTTCTTGTGCTGATGCACGCACATTATTGAGCAAAGTTGGGGGTCTGCCACTAGAAGAACTAAGAAAATATTAGTGCTAACCTCAAGATAACCATGTCTTATAGCAACACCCTACCTGGAGTCAATCTTCTACTGACTGTATTCTTTTGAAAAGCCTCCTATCTATTGTAGACTACCAGGTTTTTTGTTAAATATCATCACAGCCTCTCTTGAATTTTCTGGAGTCATCTTGATTTCCCCAGAAATTCTAGAATTTTCTAGTCTTCTTGACACTTCCGGAATACTTTGGACTATGATAGAACCTTCTAGGTTGTACTAGAATATGTAGTATGACGATGGCTTACAGGCCCATCAAGAAACTTTTAGAACCTTTGTTCTAGAGTTGTATCTAGAAACATACATTGGTGTCTATAAATAGCGGTGGGGTCTCCTTAGGAAGCATGCATATACGGAAGAAAGACTCCAAGTGAGAGATTTAAGTAATGTCGAAGGTTAAAGTGTCTTCCTAGGATGTGTTGTTTACTAAGTCTTGTGCGCGCAAGAGTTGTCCTTTAAGAATGATAGTATGTGTAGTTATTTACGCAAGTTTAGTATGCAAGTGCTTGTAATCAATAAAGTACTAACATTTGCTGTGTTTAACTCTTCATTTTTTTTCATCTCCCCAAATCCTTGGCCTTCTAGCCTATCATACAACATCTAAAACTCCTTGGCTTTACTAAATCATACTGTATGTAAAAGCTTTTTCAAGATTGGTTCATTTAATAAACAAGCCAACCGCAAACTCATCTTTTGAGCTCGTCAAGTATCGAAATATCTTGAACAATCTACTATTCGGTTCTACAATGTAAAGAAAACCGAACTACTAGATTTCAATCTTTGTTCCTCTTATTAACATCTCCTTAAAGTTCAGTTTGACTAATTCAACACACATTTAAAACTCGTTTTCAGTTTACTGCTTGACTCGCCGGTTTGTTTATCAGCCCGACAGATACAGAACAATGAAGGAACTGACTGAGTTATCAAAAAAGTTGTCTTGGTTTATTTACATTTTCATGGAGTAAGTTTAACCTAGAGCCTCCAAGAAACATGAAAACACAGTATAAGGGACAAATTGTTGGTGAATGGGGATTTGGCTAAAATTTCATGACAAGCAAAAACTATTAAAAAACAAAACTTTAACCAGACTATACAGACTAAAATTCATCCATCACGACCAAATAATGCACCAAAATATACATAAAAATCAACAGAAATCGCGGGGCAAAGAAAATAGTTTTCGAATCAATCATGTCTGTAATAATTCCTGGAGCAGAACAACGATCGAAAATTGATTGAAAGCAACATATCAATATCCATACCCAAGAATTAGGTCACAATGAGTACCTGAAGCGATTTGTGTAACCAAAAACGAGAGAGAGAGAGAGAGAGAGAGAGAGAGAACCGGAACGCGCTTTCTTGGTTTTCTGATAGGAGGAGGAGATTTGGGCTTAAAGTATGGTCGGATGAGTCTAAAGGCCGGATTTTGGCCCAAATGTTGAAGACATGCCAGATGAATTCTATTCTCCTCACGCTGGGCTCGTAGGGCCCAAATAATAGTAGTTACAAGTCTTCTACTCTTATCCTATTTTTAAGAAATTGATTTTGTGATTTAATTCTCAAAGTGAATAAGATATGATAAGTTTCAGAAGATGATTAAAAATAAATTAATTAATGAATTCTAATCAAGCGTTTTAAAAATTTAAAACCATGAAAAAGTATCTCGAGCTGCAAGTACAAAGTAAAATTGGTAAAAATTGGGCCGCCCCTTGTCATGTGTAAGGGTGTAAAAGATTGGATTTAGCCCAGTTTAGGAAATTTTCAGCTCAGTTTTGATTTGAAACGGTGGGACTTTGGTTCAATCACTTCTAACCGTCCGATTAAGCTGATGTTTTGTGGGTCCCCTCGGAAAAATGTTTGAAGAATAATGAACGGTTCGGATCACTCGTGTGGGACCCAAAAGTGGGTCCCTGAACGCGATCTGTACCATTTCTGTCCCATTTTTTCTGTACCCCAGCAGCGTCCTTTTCTTTTTGGAAAGTTTTGTTCTTAAATGATCACTTTTTCTAACAAAAAAATATTTGGTATTGTCTTAAAAAATGGCATGAGTGAATGTTATGCGCCAAATCCTATCCAAATCTATGTAGGATGCACATAGGATTTTGCATTTCAAATGGCAACGGGGTTGGAGCTTGCATGTGTTGGCTTCAAAAGTGACAATTACTCTGTCACGTTGGATTTGAAGGCTCCCTTTGGAGATGCTCTTATAGCTAAGGCGATTGAATCTTCTTCGGTTCCTAACTTTTTAGTCCGATAAATTTTGGACCCTTTCTTTGCTGATTTTGCTGATTAGGACCATGAATTATGTAGACATTGTCGAATGTATTAGGTAGGCAAAATGTCATGTTGATTGGATTCATGTCTTGCTGTTTACTTTCTCGATCTCAATTTTAAATCCAAAATTAATTATATGACCATTTTCAATAGTCCCTAAAAATAGGAATAATCCTTTTACTTAAGTGGCTAATAGTTTCAAAGCCACTACTTCGAGTCATAATCTAAAGAGTAAAGTTGTGGTATTCACCTTAATATTGTTAATAGCTCAATTAATTTCTTAGAAGAATCCTATTCAGATTATCAGCTGTCATATATACACGGCACCGGTCGCGTTCGAGTTGGAAATGTGTGAAGAGTAGCATGGCGTGTGCGTGCGTGCCACCCCAGTTCTAGAAAATATGTGTTTCAAATTAATGGAAGTAGATTAGACGTTTTTCAGTTTGCGAACAATATAATCTTTCATACAAATGATGAACAAATAATGTTTTAAGCATAAAAATACACTCCTATCTCAAAAGTTTTCACTTGAAGACCACGATCGATGAAGTTGAATCAAGTTTTTATTTTTTTATTTTTAACAAAAAAGCATAATCTATATAGGACAAAATCTAATTTCACACTTGACATTTGTCTTTATTTATTTACGAACAAGAATCAACATCTTCCCATCCCTTGGAGTCCTGAATGGCTGGCTGCACCACTTGTGATATTTAACTCTTTCATCATCCATGGTGATTGGACCATTTTTTCTTTTTTTGGATCATAGGTGGTTGGACCTTCATTCTTTAGAAATCTATCCACCTGGCCCGAATTCTATCTCGTTACTCTGGGCTCGTTTGGCCCAACTAATCATAATTAGATATTCATCTTTTATTTATAATAAATTGAATTTTTTTTGGTAAGTTAAAGATTTTATAAAATTAACCTGAAATTGATTAATTGACTACCGATCCGAGTTATTAATACTGTGGGTTCGTTAAGAAAAAAAATCCAGCGCATGTTGATTGAAATTCAAGAAGAGCACAGTTATTTGGTATTTGTATTGTAAAGATGTGAATTTTTTGAAAGAGAAATATATGCATTAACCAGGTTGTTATTGATGTTCAACTAACCTAATTTTTGTTTATGGATATTCTTTTGGACATAATGAGCGACTTGGATAATTGTAAGTAAGTAGTTTTTAAAGATCTTGTATTGAGGAATAAGTAGTATAATTCTCTCCTATCTTACTAATCCAAATGCAAGAATATTCTCAAAATATTTTCAGTACCAGGATATGTCCTCTGGGGCGGTCTCAGGGATGCAAAGGGGGATCCGGGCCCTGCACGACTCTAAGTAGGGCTGCAAACTAACTGAACTGCTCGTGGCTCGGCTCGGCTCGGCTCGTTTAGTAATCTAGCTGAACTCGAGCTCGAGTTTTAGGCTCATTTACTAAGCAAGCTCGATAAAGCTCAGCTTGACTCTCAAAATCTCGGCTCGTTTAAGGAGGCTCATTAAGTAATTTACCCTGACTTGGCTCATTAAGGACTCAGCTCGTTTATGAATGAGCCGAGCTCGAGCTTGTTTTTTTACTTGTTTACTAATTAAACGAGCCATGCTCAAGCTCTATAAAGCTCGGTTTGTTTGCACCGTTAACTCCAAGTATCCTCACATATGATACATTTTTCAGTATAATTAAGAAAAATTCTACGGGATTGACCCCTGCGAGTCCCTTGAGTGTAAAAGATTCTTAAAATTTCTATTTGTGTGTAGTAAATATTCGTAAGATTTCAAGTTATCAATTATTTTTAGGTTGCGTGTATAAAATTAAAAAATTAAACAGTGGTTACACATATACACACAATGTCGTCTCTTCGTCGGACCTCACAAATAATCAGGGGTGGACCTAAGGGGGTGCAAGTGGGAGCCCAGGCCCCCGCACACCCCTCAATTATCACAATTTTTCTACTATATTTTAGGTTTTGTTTGTAAAAAGTATGAAAAAAGATCTCCTCAAAATTATGTTATTAATATAATGATGATATTTTGTTGTTCATTTATGAATATATACGGTTTGGTCCTTTGCGATAAAAATCTTGCGTCCGCCATTGCGAGTATGATATACACTTATAAAATAATATATTATTATTATGAATATAAAAATAAATGTGATTCGACTGCTACTTGACATAAATCATGCGGTGTATGTCTAACTTTTCAATCACATGTAATCTAACAATTAAATATTAAATATTAAATATATACATGTACTGTGGATTTGTACTTTCATCATATAACGAACTTGATCATTGAGATTCTCTTTGTACTTTCATTAAGTATTACGAATATATCCCATTACGCCCCACAACCGATATAGTACGATTTTCAAAGATGGCTATGCTAATAATTGAACAGCTACCATTTCGAATTTTAAAACAATCCGATGGAACATGCAATATTTGTATGGTGATGAACAAATAGTATATCTTTACATATATAACTACATAGGAATAGGAAAAGACTACATTACAGACCTCTTATTTGGGTGTGTATCATACACACTCCTATAAAAGTTACGAATTTTTTTTATAAAAGTTACGAATTTTTTTTATAAAAGTTACGAATTTTTTTTATTAAAGTTACGAGACACACCAAAATGTTATGAATGATAGAAAATGTTACGAATCATAATGCTGAAAAGTTACGAAAAATTAGAAAATGTTACGATTGCCAATGAGGTGGCACAATCTGGATCATACAATAGATACATATGATACACTAAAATAAAGAGTGTGTATTGTAGTCATTTCCAAGTACATATTGATGGACTCTGTCTCACGCTCCTCCCGTCACCTACAAAACGAACCAACCGTTAGTTCAAAAGCCCGCCCAAGAACACCTTATGACGACTTGACTACATCTTTTTTAGAATGGAATATTAGATTATAACATGTATGCGTCATTTCGTTATGCATGTCTTTGTGGATTATAACATCTTTTTTATAACATTTATGCATGTCTTTTTTCGTTATGCATGTCTTTGTGGAATATTAGATTATAACATCTTTTTTAGAAACGTTGGATGACTTGAATTCCACATATACCATGTAAAATTCACACACATTAAACTGTTCCAAACACATCTGCATCCGGATACTGCATGGTCATTGTTAGGGTTGGGCATTTCATCCGCCCCGTCCGAATCCGATCCGATCCCCGATCCGAACGGATCGGCAATATGGAGATCTGTTTGGAGATTGGATAGGATATGGGGATTTTTTTTGAAAATGTTTGGGGATTGGATAGGGGGTGGAGATAGGCATGTCCCCGCCCCGAATCCGCTCCGAATCCGTTCCCCGCTCCGTCCCCGCCCCGCTCCGTCCCCGAAATATAGGGGTCTATTTATGAATTATGAAACTTTGGGGTCTCACTGAATTTTCTTTAAATATATGGCTTTAGCAAGTGGAATGAGTTTTAGCCTGACATGTATTTCCCAATCATTAGAAACATGCTTTTCTAATGATTTTTGGTTTTTTTCTTCGCTTAGGTATATATTTCCCTGTGACTGGAACCTAATTAATTCCATCAAGTAAAAGCCAATTGAAACAAGTCAAAGTACATATCAATAGATGTGGCCCATTTAGTTTCCATCTTCACGAACATCTCATTTTAAAAAATTTGGAGGGTTTTGAGAATGTAAACATAATGGAAAACATGGCCTTCTAATGATGTTTTCCAACTGGTGGGAGTTCGGAATTCACAATGTTATATGTTGGGCTGTCTGTTATTTTGTTCGGAATTCACACTTGATTTTAGGGAAAATGATTTGTAATTGGGCTTCTATAACTATTTACTTGTTACTCTAGGGAAAATGATTGGATCCCCGAAATCCCCGTGGGGATCCCCGTTCCCCGTTTGGAGCGGGGATGGAGGATAAAAATAAATCCCCGTTGGAGATTGGATAGGGGATGGATATGAGTAAGGGGTTTGGGGATTGGGGGTGGAGATAGTAGTCTCCGGCCCCGATCCGTCCCCATGCCCATCCCTAGTCATTGTTTTTGTAGTGTTTTTGATAAATTAAACAAGCCCATTAATTCCTTCCACACAACTCGATTTCGTTAACTACTTGACTAACACGTTAACGGGTTACATTATTCAATCTAACAACTCGATTTGCGTAAATAACGCATTGTGGATTAGGATGAATTTTCAGAGCAAGTTGTGGGGAAAAAAAAAGGAAAAATAAAAAAAGTCTAAGAGCAAAGATTCCCTTGAACTAACACACATGAATGACTAAACATGTTGCAGTGTCAACCCTGTTCCAGCAGTACAACTTAATAATTATCTGCATGATTCAATAGCTTCCAAATACTTACGATAGTTAGTCCGGTTGGTTGTTGAGTTCGCTCTCCACATAATTAATTTTGATTCGATTCTTCACTTCAGGCTACAAGAAAGAAATTTCTTGTGAATTACTTAGTCCGGGCGTGGGTGGCCTACTATTGACCGGACTAGGGAGAAGATTAGTTGAGATACGAGCAAGCTGACCCAGACAGTCATGACCGTCGAAACAAAAAAAATAAAAAGCTTCGGATTCTTCTTCCCCCTAAATTTCCGCACTATTATTATGTTTAGGTAGGTGCAGGGATTCATTTGGGCTAAAAGTCTTTGTTTATTAATTGAAATAGATATACTATTTCCTTTTTTTCTTTTTTGATCTGGTAAATAAATTAACAGATAAAAGAAAGATACTCCTACCAAACAATTAATAGTCTATGTACAAATACTTTTAGTCACAATCTGGTTAAGTCGTTGATCAATAAAAAAAATCTGGTTAAGCATTATTAGCGACTCCACTACTCCATCCTTCTGTTAAAAAGATTACAAAAAAAAATAAAAATTAACTAGTTTCAAGTAAATAAGCCTTTACGCTCTGTTTGTATGACAGTAATCTCAAAGGGGAATGGAAATGTGATGCCTTAGATCCTCTCCACTTCATACATTTTAGTCTAATAAATTTTGGGTCCGTTCCGGGCCTATTTTGATCATGAGGACAGTTTATTTTTAGACAATATCGAGTAGATCAAGTAAGGGGGTGTTCCAATAACAAGAAACAGTTTTTTCCAAAAACCATAACCGGTCATTCTCTCACAATACATCACAATAAAAAATTGTGAAAAACCATTTTTTTCTAAAAACGACCATAGTGGAACACCCGCTAAGTCGAAAATTTTGTTGATTGGATATAATTTGATTTTTTAGTACACAAATTTTTTTTATGAAAAATATGTTTGAATAATCCTTTTAGTCACTATCTAAGAGTAAAAAGTAGCTGAATTCTTAACTGTGAGTAGTTTCGAAACCAGTACTTCAGGTCATATTCCTTTCCTTTTTCTTTTGATCGACGGCCAGAGGTGTCCGAATCAGCTCACACATAACACGACTAATCCTCTTTCCGATCCGTCATATTCTAAAGAGTACTAAAGCTGTGGTATTCACCTTACTGTGAACAGCTCAATTACTCTCTTAGAAAAGTACTCTTCAGATCATCAGCTGGCATAAAATCAAAACTAATCCTACGCGAATTTTAATTTACACCTGATATTTCTCTTTGCATTTTTACTAGCAACAAGCAACAAGAGTTGAAAAAAAACACTACAATAACGCTATCTGCTAATTCGAGTACCGACTCCGCCACTTGTGACATTTGTTTTTTTCACTCATCCACCTACAAGGCTACAGCCGGATTCTTAACACATGCCGGATTCTTAAACTATTTAGAAGTCAACACACCCTTCTGTTCTATTCCCAAATTGTAAGATGTAATTAACAATTCTAAATTTTGGTAAGTAGAGAAAACAAATCAAGTCAAATCAACCATAAGCTGTTCAATGAAAATTTCATAGGCCTGGCTCACCTTAACTATAAAACCCCCTACAAGGTTATCTTTTCAAGTGTCTGAAAGTACAGAACAAAGTTGTTAGTTTTTCTCTCTCTAAACCAATTAAATGGCTAACACAAAGCTAATTGTCCTAGCTTTCTCTCTCTACTCAATTCTTCTTCCTTTTGTCTTTGACCTTGCCAATGCACAAGGCTTGACATCAGGGTTTTACAATTTATCATGCCCCTCTGCTGAGACTCTTGTCAAAACCATGACAGAGAAGTTCGTTGCCCATGCACCAAGTTTTGCTCCTTCATTATTAAGGATTCATTTCCATGATTGTTTTGTTAGGGTAAGCTCACTGTTTTGACCCTCTTTCACTTCAATATATTTCCCTTTTCTCATGTATCAAAACATGTGCAATTTGTGAGTTAAACAAAATAAAATACTTATGTTCATAAGTTTTGAATTTTTTATTGGGTGCAAAAAAAATTCAAAAAATTACTGACGGAATTATTTTATTCTTTTTATCTGAAAAATACAAGTCTTTTCGAAATGAACTATCAAAATAGGACGGAGTGTGTACTACAATTGTGGTTTCTATAGAATATAAGTTTCAGTCCAACCTTAGCTATCCTCTTGGTAATTTATAAAATTTAAGTGTTAACTACGCTCGGGTGGGATACTTCCTCACTTTGTAATGTCTTTTGTCTCATATCCTTTTAATCTTTATAATCCATTTCCAAAGATTAATAAATATTCTCTTTTGCTTTTAACAAAAAAAAAAAAACTACGTTCGGGCTGTGAGTTTGAGAGAGAGGATATATGATAAATCCTACGTATGATCAATATCCGTTGGATGCGAAATACGATTACATGCATGGTTTCGAACAAGTTTAATAAATTTCATCAGTCAATGGGTCCTCGTAAAAAGGTAGCCTGCATCAACATGGTAATTGGTTTTTGCCACATATCACACGTCCTAGAAAATTCATGCCACTTTTCTCACACTGTACAATCAACGTTATACACAATGAAAATGACATCTTTAAAAACAATGATCTGTAAAGCATGGTTTTGGGACTTAGAATGCATTTTCTGCCGGTAAAAAAATCGTGTATTATGGTTGTAGGATTAGGTTATAAATACTTGTTATACGCAGCAACTAATACTTCTGTCTTAATTCGATACATAGTGGAAATTGATTTGAGCCATGGATGTACTTCTGCTTCTTTGCATTCTTGTTGTCTATTCATGATTATCTTTGCGCGTTGTGTATTTATTGGTATGTCCGAATCTCCAAACAGTAAGGTCATAAGTCGTAAAACTTGTAATATTTGTTTATTTGGAGAGGATCTAAGGTATTAATCTATGTCCACTGCAGGGTTGCGATGCTTCTGTGCTAGTGAACTCTACCAGCAACAACACAGCTGAGAAAGACGCAATCCCCAACCTAACCCTCAGAGGATTCCAGATTATTGACGCTATCAAAAGTGCAGTAGAAAAACACTGTCCTGGTGTGGTTTCATGTGCTGATATCGTAGCTCTAGTAGCTCGAGATGCCGTTACCGCGGTAAAAACAGAAACAAAAACCCAAATTTAAATAACCTCGAATGGTTAGCAATATTCGCCAAATACTCAAGCTAATTAAATGGGTTTTCTTCCTTCTTTTTTTTTTCCAGATTGGTGGACCCACTTGGCCAGTTCTTACAGGACGAAGAGATGGGACTAAGTCACTCGCTACAGATGTCTTGACTGGACTACCATCTCCATTCATGAACATAACTCAACTAAAAGCAAATTTTGCCTCAGTGGGTTTAAGTGTTAAGGATCTTGCAGTTTTATCAGGTAATTTCAATCTTTTTTATGACAAACATAACAGTCATGAAACTAAGTATTATTTTAGAATTTGGACTTATGAAACTCATTTTATATATATATATATATATATATATATATACACCGGCGATCCTGTCAAGGATCCCGGATTTCCCGGATTGAGGCCTTTTCGGTGTTTTGATGCTTTTACAAATTGTTTTGGGGAAATCCAAGCCGTCCAATGTGTTCAAAAGGTGTTTTCCAAGGTCCAAGTAGGAAATCTTCAAAAAAAAATACCGGGAAGGGCTTGATCCAAGTAGTTTTTCGCAAAAACTGTAAATATAAAGTTTTTGCGAAAACTGCTTGGATCAAGCCCTTCCCGGTATTTTTTTTTGAAGATTTTCCGCGGGGACCTTGGAAAACACCTTCTGAACACATTGGACGGATCGGATCGTCAAAAACATATCGGGAAGTGGAGTCCCGGATCCGGGACTCCCGGACTAGAACCGGACTCTATATATATATATATATATATATATATATACACCACACTTCCCCTCCAACCTCCCTGAAATCACCACTGTTTATATATATTGAAAAAACAAGAACGCAAAGAACTCATTCAAGAGACACCCCAAAAACCTAACTCTCAAACTTTCCTCATTTTTCCATCTCTCTTTCGCTCACAGGTGGACACACAATAGGCGTCAGTCACTGTACCAGCTTCGCAAACCGACTGTACAATTTCACCGGTAAAAACGACTCAGACCCGTCATTGCACCCGAACTACGTAGCCTTATTGAAGAAACAATGCCCGCCGACTACTTTATTAACCTCGATCGTCGAGATGGACCCAGGTAGCTTCAGAACATTTGACACACATTACTACAGTGTTGTGGGCAAAAGAAAAGGAATGTTCACCTCCGATGGCGCTCTTCTCACCGATAGTACTACATTGGCTTACGTGCAAGCTCAGGCGTCGCCTCAGAGTTCAACTTTCTTGACGGATTTCGGCCAATCCATGATGAATATGGGTAAGATTGGCGTCCTTACTGGCACTTCAGGCACAATCAGGAAACAGTGTGCTATCATAAACTAATTTGCTACGGAGACAAATGGGTTGGATACCGGTGTGTTCGGAACTGTTTGTTTGATATGTTTGGAGCTCAGATTTGAAATTCATGTGCATCGGATAGTTCTGAACACATTTATTTTCCTCCGCCTGTATTTGTAGTTTTACTCTTCTCAGAATTCGACACGGGACAGCCGTGGTTTGATGGGCGTTTATTGTTTTTTTTCTTTGATTTTCTTATTGGTTATTGGGTATAGCGTAAGTGTAAATGTGTTTGTTTGTTTGTGTGGGAATAAAGATTGTTGTGAAGATCAATGGTAAGATTTGTGAGCTAATTATTAATCAAGGTTTGCGAAGGAATGGTATTTAAGATGAATTGATCAATGTAAAGAGGATCTTAAGATGTTTTCTATGATGTCTGGTTTTGAAAGTAAACTTTCATAAAACTATGGTAAGCAGGATATTATGTCATATTTTACGCACTCAAATAGAGGATCTTTTATTTGGACAAACCTATCACAATTATATCGCTTCATCAAGCCATACGGCACTTACAAAGGGATCCACCCATAAGACAAAAATAAGAAATCAATGCCCAACTCAAGCAACAGAATAGACAAATTACATCAAAATAGAATAATTAATTAATATCTTTCATCAGGACAAAAGCACGTAAATCGTTACACTCGAAGTTCAGTTAATACTTAATAGAGTCAGTCAACGGAAAAAAAAAACATTTAAAGCTAGGGACACAAATTCAGATCAATGTACAAATATTATAGCACTGTGGATCGCAACCAAACCAAAACCGCGTGAATCCTAAAACAAGAAAAACCAAAATAAAGTAAGTTAATCATCGAGCTAAACCATGCGCGCGGAGAACTACGAGGCGAGGCGAAGGAGACAGTGGAGGGCGAGGTAAGGCAGCGAGAGTGGAGGGCGAGGCGAGAAGAGGCGGAGGCCAGAGTGGAGGGCGAGGTGACGCGGTAAGTGTGGAGCTCGAAACTATATATAATATCCATAGAGTAGGTGTGGAGTTCGAATTAATTATATGGTTTTAATTAATCCATTTACAACAATGAGAGAACCTCTAAGTCAATTAAATTGAAGCAAGTTGATTACAGCTACAGGATTAAGACATCAAGGTTCCGTTTAACCAACATAAGCAGTACTCGCTGCCTAGGTGCTAGAAGGCCATCTCGCCGACTAACCTGACTAGACCGACTAATTACCCGAAAAGGCACCGAGTGCTCAGTCATGGAAGCTAGAAGGTGCCCGGCCGCCCTGGGAGCGCTTGACGAGTTTTAAAACCTTGAACACAGGTTTTAAAATGTCTATGCTAAAAATAAAGATGGTCGACCGTCCCCATATGTGATTTGGTAGTATGAACACATGTGAAGCTTTTTCCTTCTCCTTCCACAGATTTGATTACTAACATGAGGTTTTCTATTTTTATTTAAACAATAGTATGATGTTAGTATGTTAAAATTTATTATATTACTACAACGGCCAACCTCATGTCTACAGTAGTCAAACCACAAACCACTCGTTCCAAAAGAGCGCTACAGTCATTTTTTGGGCCGAACTTAAGGTCCACTTGAGTTAAAATTGTATCTCTACAATGATTAAAATTGTATCTCTAACTATGTGGTCTCCTCCCCCAACAGGTTCAATCAAATTAAACACTGACGGTTGCTGGTACGAGAGCAATGGCAAAGCGGGATTTGGCGGCATATTCCGAAATGTTTCTGGTGATTGGGAATTAGGCTACTATGGCAAGATGAGGGCAAGGTCAAGTCTTGAGACTGAAATCTGGAGCATTTATAGAGGTTTAACAATCATTTTGGAGAAAGGACTCACCAACATTCAGATTGAAACCGATTCTCAAACATCTGTGGTGCTATTCAATGAAGGTGCTAATCCTAATCACCCCAGAGTAACATTTTACATGATGGTCGATACATTCTCAATCGGACTGGCAGCAAACTCACGCACATCTACCGGGGAGCAAATGAATGTGCTGACTTCCTTGCAAGATTTGGAGCTGAACATTCTGAGGACCTAATGGTGATCTATCAGCCTCCCTTAGAGATAAGGGAGTTCATGAATAGGGATAGGCTTAACACTAGGCTGATTCTTGACTAATGTTTTCTCATGTTTTGTCTTAACTTGGCTAAGTTATCTCGAGTTTGTAACGAACTCTCTGCACCTCTGATGCAACTTTTCTTTCTCCTCTAGTCTAATATATTTCTGAAGTACAAAAAAAAAAAAAAAAAATGATTAAGGTAAATTAATGGCTTAATTGTACGGATGGTCCCCAAAGTATTCGCGAAGTGTAACATTGGTCCCCAAAATGTAAAACGTGTTTATCGAGTCCCCAATGTTAACAATTCGCGTTTAAATGGTCCCCAGATCTAACTCCATCCAAATTGACCGTCAAAAGTAGGGGTGTTTTGGGAAGTTCTTCTCATACCCCAACGCTTCATCTTCCACCTCAAAACCCTAATCACCACTTCTACAGATGCAATCCTCTTCCACTCCTACCTTCCGTCTACGGTGATGACTCTCTCACCAGTCAATGGATTCGATTCTCCTCCTCACTCTCTCTCTTTCCATTTCTTCTTCATTTTCTTCCCAAACCCTAGTTCTTCATCACTCTCTCTCGATTTCTCCACCTCACACCTTTCGACCATGAATACTCCCTGTTGCCACCTCCTCCCCACACGCCCTTGGTCTCCGGCGAGGACGATTTAGGCAGAATCGACAACCTCGACACCACATGCCAAATTGTATCCGATTTGAACCTGACACGCGACGTGTACATACATGGGAAGGTAATTTTATCATCCTTCCCTTTACTTTAGGAGTGCCACTTGCTTGTCATTTGGTTGTGAAATCTCGATCAATATGAATGGGAATTTCAGTTTGGGCGATAACGCCACTGTTTTAATTAGCCGGTACTTTCGAGCTTTTTTTTTTTGTTTTTTGTCATTCGTTAATCCTAATCTACTCTATTTTAGGGATTTTGGTAGGGGGATAGGTGCTTACGAGAATCGAATCCTGCCCATGTGCATGAGAGTATAAGAGAGGCACCAACTGCACTCCACTCCACTTGCGGTATTTTCGAGCTTGAAGCATAAAAATTATAATGCTAGTTTTGGTAACTGGTCGTTGGTGAAATCTCGATCAATATAACTGGACGTTGGCAACGGGTTTGACCGGTTCTCTGCCGGACCAGATGAGTTGGATTATGATGGGGGTGGAGGATTAGATTTTGGGTAATGAATCAGGTTAGAGGTCAATGGTGAAAAAAGGGGATTGGAAAAAAGGGGTTTAGGATTGGGGAAATATGAGGAGAGATGTGGAGATGGTGGGATTGGGGAGTTGTTTTGGGATTAGATGACTGGTTTTGGGTGGGATGGGATTTGGGATCGAGAGTTTGATACAAAAATGACGAGAAAAACTTTGGTGCCATTCGGATATGGCAATGTGGTGTCCGACTGCAAATTTCGGCAGTCCAAAAGTGTCACTTACACGTCCAAAGCACTTTTGAACAGTTGGATGTGATCAGACACCACGTGGCCATACTTTTCTCCAAAATGATAAATTAAAGGATCTGGTCTAGTGACCTCTTCTAGGTCAACAATTTTTGCTTCCCCGCCGGTCTTTTCCATTAATAAACTGATGTTCTACGTTAGTAGTACAATTTGTATCTTTTTTGTTCTACATATACTTGGAAGTCAAAGCTCATTAAGCATTTAGATTTTGCTATCTAAGAGTTCTTAGAGCTTCTCGATCCAATCCAATTCCTATTTACAAGCAACAATGCTAGGAACACAACATCCTATTTGACACTGCATGACTGTGGAGTAGTTGCAAAGTACTTTTAAAGTATTTGTTCTCTCATTATCAATAATGCAGTGTCAAATACGATCGATGTTGTGTCTGGTATTATGCCTTAATTATTATGCCTTAATTATGTTGTTCATTTAGCATTGTTGATTTGGAAGACTCAAACTATCATATTCAACTTAAAAAAATACTCCATTTAGTATTGAAGAATACAACGTTTCATACAAATTACAATCATCATTTTGTCATTTTTATATCCACTTTTCTAGAAGCCATTCATTTCTTTTCAAATCTCAACTTTTCCTCTACATTTCGAAACTTCAAATATTATCTAAATGTAATCTTATGTCTCAACTTTTAGAAGTTGTTAATTACTCCATCTTTCAAACTACAGAGTATATTGTTTTGTGAAAAATATAAGTTATCGCAAGCGAGATAGTGTTGGAGAAGAAGGATTCTTCAAAATGAAGAATGGAGCTTTGTTCAACTATGTCGTAGTTCATTGGTCAATTTTCCATTGACGGGTATATATCACCGTTATTTTCAGCATGTATCGAATGTATATACATGGACCCTATCCGTATTTGAAAGAGTCACTTGGAAGACCGAGACTTGGTCTATGATTATGATTGGAACTAGTGGCATTAAGAATTTTTCTTCCTCCTCATTAATGTGCGACTTGGTCTATGATTTATGATTGGAACTAGTGGCATTAAGAATTTTTCTTCCTCCTCATTAACGTGCTCACAAAATCCATGGCAAAAATGGAGGTATCGGTTGTGCAAGACCTAAAGACGTTTTATGTCCCATCCTAGTTGGACGGGAGGCGTGGAACCTTCTTCGACCAGTCGATTGAGCGGTATGAATTCGTACTCCCAATTAATCTTAAGTTTGGCTTTTAATGAAGAAAGGGCTTGTTTGCATAGCTTTCATAGAATTGAATGATCTGAGATACTAAATCAAAGTTTATTAATTTGGGGGACCAGGGAAGATTAATGTACATGTATCGTTATATAGTGCTTCGTCAAATGGCTCTTGCTTTTGTTAGTATCAAAGGAGAAAATGGGATTGGATTTTCTTTTAATATTGGGCTGTCCTTTGTATTGCACGCTTAGTGCATTAAAGAAGAGAGATACACGTAGAATACATTTTTTCTTGGATTTTTTTTTTTTTTTTTTCTTTGTAGGTAATTTAATTTTGCTTGAATATCTCGTATCCTACTTATATAACTTTTTGCCTTATCATCTATGTGTATTGTCTCATGGTTGTATGTCGTCTCTGTATTTGTGCTTCCAACTCTATAGGTATATAAACACTTCATATTTTCTTATTATATGCATCTAATGTTTGTCGTACTTTTTAAAGATTCAAACTCAAAACCAATTGTCAATGAGTAGAGAGGCTGCCCAATCTCATATACTAGTTTTGGCGGTTGTAATTAACCAACGTGGGACAAGGTCTAACAGTCTTGTTAAATGGAAGATGCAAAGACATACTGACTTATACAAGTGTTTTTGATGTCTCAGATCTTGGGAAATATTGGCTTGTCATTAAAAGAAAAATAGTACCTCTTTCATTTGTTTGAGACGATTATGTTTGATTACTTTCATACACTATTTTAGCCACAACGAAAAAAGAAGGATTTGAAAATTAAGGAATTGGGCTTGGTATTGTTTATGGCTGTTAAGGTAGGTGCCAACCATTGTATTGCTCTACCAACAGTACAAATATGATAGAGAGTGAATTAGAGAAAAAAGAAAATTAATTTAGATTAAAACAAAGAACGGCGAATGGCGATACATACACTCCCTGGGAGCCACTCCCAGCCACACCCTCTCTCACATGGGGTGTGACTCCCAGATATGGCCCCCACACCCCATGTGAGAGAGGGTGTGGCTGAGAGTGGCTCCCAGAGAGTGTATGTTTCATTTTTGTAAAACAAAAGGAAAATTCAGACGAATCCATAGGGAATGCCATTGCGATTTCCCCGACTTCCTTCCAATATCAAATTCAGCCTCAGAGGTGACATGAATGAATGAAACAAAACATGAAGGTGCACACTAGTATTTAGACGAGGATCAAGTCACACCTGTCCCAACTCCCAACTCAGGGTCCTGGACAACAGTGCCATTGCAGCAGAACTCTTTCTTGAGGTCTTTGAGAATCTTGTTGTAGCTAAATTCCTTCTTCAAACCTTGCACGGTGGTCAAGCTTTTCCTCCCATTACGCTGCTGAGTACGCACATGCACATACTCCTTTGTACCAGCACTCGAGTCCTCAGCATTGGCTTCAGCAAAAGGATCTGCTTAAATCGGAACAATATGCTAATTAGTAACTCGTATGGCTTCCCATCTTTCTTCAAATTGTTAGCCTGTTGAGCACTGAGAGATACAACATACCGAAAGCAGATGAAATCTGGACGTCTAGTTCAGACATGAAACTTTCCGTCGAAATACAAGAGCAACAAATGGGAGATCTCCTTTAATCTTAATTAGAATGATCAGAACTGAAACAGACAGCAGATAAACTAAACCAGTCAGAACCGTACTGAACTGTTCAAAGCGTAAAGAGACAGTGGAACACAGAGTGAAATAAACGAATCAAAATTCAATTCACTTGGAAACAAATGCAATCATCTGTAAGTCAAAGAAGTCTGTAAATTAAGTACCCTCAAACAAAAAATTATAGCAGATGAATCGGACTTAAAAAATCACCACAGCAACAATGTACGTGTTATGGTCCCCATAAATGTTTAGCTGGTCGCTCCATCCTACATTTTATCCCCTTTCCTAGCAAAGGAAATAGCTAATTACAGCATTCTCCCAAAGCTTGTTCAGATATATTACAAAATTCAAAGAAAATTTCTGTATAGTGCATACTGCATACCAAAATGCTTGGGCCCGGACTACCTACAACAGAAGGAATTCATCAAAATGCTACATTGTTTGAGCCATAAGCTCAACAGTGGAACAACATATTCAAAAGAACAATTATCCAGCTCAGCTTAATTGAAAAAAAAAAAAGCAGGCCGCAATTGGAGGCTAAGTCACATAATCCTTCAGTAGGACCCTTCACTATCCCACTCATGAATTTTAATAGCTCGGGTCGGGGATGTTTTCGGAAGATACTTTCACACCCGTGCTCCCCCTTTTTCTTGTGCTGATGCATGCACATTATTGACCAAAGTTGGGGGTCTGCCACTAGAAGAACTAAGAAAATATTGGTGCTAACCTCAAGATAACCATGTCTTATAGCAACACCATACCTGGAGTAAATCTTCTAGCGATTGTATTCTTTTGAAAAGCCTTCTATCTATTGTAGACTAGCATGTTTTTTGTTAAATATCATCACCACCTCACTTGAATTTTCTAGAGTCTTCTTACACTTCCGGAATACTTTGGACTATGATAGAACCTTCTGGGTTGTACTAGAATATTCTGTAGTATGATGATCGCTTACAGGCCCATCAAGAAACTTTTAGAACCTTTCTTCTAGAGTTGTATCTAGAAACATACATTGGTGTCTATAAATAGCGGTGGGGTCTCCTTAGGAAGCATGCATATAAGGAAGAAAGACTCCAAGAGAGTAAGACTCCAAGTGAGAGATTTAAGTTATGTCCGAGGTTAAAGTGTCTCCCTAGGATGTGTTGTTAAGTAAGTCTTGTGCGCGCAAGACATGTCCTTTAAGAATGATAGTATGTGTGGTTATTTACGCAAGAGCTTGTAATCAATAAAGTACTAACATTTGCTGAATTTAACTCTTCATTTTTTTTCATCTCCCCAAATCCTTGGCCTTCTAGCCTATCATACAGCATATAAAACTCCATGGCTTTACTACATCATACAGTATGTAAAAGATTGTTGAAGAGGTGATCTTCTCTTATTTATAATAGAAAATTGAGATTTTTGTGATTTAATTCTCAATGTGAATAAGTTTTGATAAATTTCAGAAGATGATTAAAAATAAATAAATTAATAAATTCTAATCAAGCGTTTTAAAACTTTAAAACCATGAAAAAGTATCTCGAGTTGCAAGTACAAAATAAAATTGGTAAAAATGGGCTTCCCCTTGTAATGTGTAAGAGTGTAAAAGATTAGATTTAGCCCAGTTTAGGAATTTTTCACATCAAATCGGAAAAGCCGGTTTGGCCATTTTGTAAGGAATCAAATTGAATATTTCTTGGTTCGGTTTGATTTGGCTTAGTGCGGTTTGACTGTTTTATTCGGGATTACAATTGTTTTGTAGGCTTAAACAACATTACGCCCATAAATGTTAAGAAAAACATAAATAAATAAACCTTCAGCAACCACTCGAAATCTAATTGTGGATAAACGGCATCCTACAACCGTGGCAAAAAAGGATATTAATACACTAACTGTTTAAAAAAAAAAATACAGCACTAATAAATTAATGTTGGTTATTTATAAATAAATATGCGTTAAATGTTGATAAACGTACCGGTTCATTTTATTTCGAACTAGGTAGTGGCAATTTGGATTGAATCGAATTTTGACCAACCATTTATCTCTACAATCCAAACCAAACCACCAATTTGGTCCGGTTTTTGCTTTTGGTTCAACTTAACCGGGCCATTTTTTCCCCAACTCCTAGTCATGTGTCCGTAAGCCTTGAGGAGGGCAATGGGACATGAACGTTATGTCCAATGTCTAAAAGGTCGGAAGGTCGGTCTTTCACGACTTGGCTTTTAGAAGACGCTTCGACTAAATTGACTTATGACTTGACTAGACCGACTATCCTGACTAAACACCGAGTACTCGACCCTGAAAGTTAAAAGGTGTCAGGCTGCCCTAGGAGCACCTAGCGAGTTTTAGAAGGTAGAACCTTGGTTATGTCCATATTTGACACTCCAAAACATGACGGTGGGATTATCCGATTATGTAGTTTATTGAAGTCGTTAATTGCGTCATGCATTCCCCTTACGCCCACATGCATACCCTATTAAACTTTGTCAATTACTTCGTTTACATGTTAAATTTATTATAAATATACATAGTTAATTCCATCTAACAACTCTGCATAAACAGTCTCCCCGGGTTGATTAGGTAGTCCTGACTTGAGATTTAGGGGTTTGCTTCCTTCTTGAGTTTCAGGTTCCTTCTTGAGTTTCAAGTTCGAGTCAGGAATGTGTGGAAAAGAGTGTGGCGTGCGCCACCCCAGTTCCAAAAAATACGTGTTCCATATTAATGAAAATAAATTAGACGCTTTTCAGTTTGCAAACACTATAATCTTTTATACAAATGAGGAATAAATAATGTTCTGAAAAATGGACAATCATAAAAATTTATCTCAAAAGCTTTACTCTTGAAAACCACGATGGATGAAGTTTTAATTTTACACTTTTATTTTTTTTGTCAACATCTGTAAGCGAAGTTCTCTCTGATAGGACAAAGTTAATTTTGGATTTTACATTAGTCTTTTGTCAAATCTGTAAAAATTGAAGTTCTCTCTGATAGTGTCATCTTCTCAAATCGAGTTGCAGACGTTGGATTTTCATAAATCTATGTACACCTACATATATAAAAAAATTTAATCCAACGAGATCAATTGACCATCTCGCCTCTTTTTTGGGCTGCCTGTTCTCAACCCTTTGAGTCCTGAATGGCTAGCTGCCTGGCTCCACCACTTGTGATAGTTACTGATCCGAAAAACCCTTTCATCAAAATATTCATTCTTTAAAATCCATCTACCTGGCCCGACTATTCTCGTTACTCTGGGCTCGTATAAAAAATTTAATCCAACGAGATTCAATTGACCACTCTCGCCTCTTTTTGGGGCTGCCTGTTCTCAACCCTTTGAGTCCTGAATGGCTAGCTGCCTGGCTCCACCACTTGTGATATTTAAGTTTTCATCAAATCCATGGTGGATTAAAAGAAATTTTCATTGATACCCATCCGAGTTTTTTATGGGTCCGTTAAGAAAAAAATTATGCAAAAAGCAGGTTGATTGAAATTCAAGAAGAGTCTAGTTATTAATTTTTTGTTATGGACTTTTTGAAAGAGAAATTATGCATTTTAATTGTTTTTGATGTTCAAAATCAACTTTTTATTCAGTGGACTGGACCAGTTGAATAATTGTGGGTCTCAAAATCAACTGTGTTATCCATCCAACTGTTTTTAAACATCTGGCCCCACCCAGTTTTGAAACATCTCGTATTGAGGAGTATTTAATTATAATTCTTATCTGACACACACAAAAAAAACACCAAATTTAACCTCAAAAACACCTTTATAATTAAGCAAGTCATTTTTCAAAAAATTTACAAAATCAGACTCTCTATTCAAATATTAGCAAGTCAGTTTATCAAAAACTCACAGAATCAGACTCTCTATTCAAACTTTTACTCTTTCCTCCTTCCTCCTCTTTTGGTGAATGAACTGTAGGTCACCAAATTTGTTAAGTTACTGTAACAAAGTTAACACATCTTCAAATTGGTGAGTTCATTTGGTGAGGCTGATTTTTGAGGTTTTGGAGGAGTTTTCTATCTATTTCAACTTTAAAGTTAAAGTAGATAGGCCGATATTGATGCTCTTACCAATCCAAATTCTAGAATACTCTCCAAATATTTTCAGTACCAGGCTATATCCTCTGGGGCGGTCCTATGGGTGCAAAGGGGGACCCAGGTCCTGCACGACTCTAAGTAGGGCTGCAAACTAACTGAAATTTCTTCACAGCATTTTGAGAACTCGGCTCATCAGAATCGTTTAGTAATCAGTGAACTCTCGAGTTTTTGGTTCGTTTACCAATCAAGTTAGGTTGATTGAAATTCAAGAAGAGTCTAGTTATTAGATATCTGTATTGTAAAGATATAGAATTTTTTGAAAGAGAAATTATGCATTTTAACCAGGTTGTTTTTGATGTACAACTACCCTAATTAATTTTTGTTTGTGGATATTCTTTTGGATGGACCCACAAAATGTGCGACTTGAATAATTGTAGGTGTGTCAAAATCAACTATGTTATCCAATGGCGGAACTGTAGTGGGTCTAGAAGTCCACTGGCCCCACCCAGTTTTTAAACTTCTTGTATTGAGGAATAAGTATAATTCTCTCATTATTTGACACACCAAAAAAAAAAAAAATTTTAACCTAAAAACACATTTATAATTTAGCAAGTCGGCTCACTTTTCAAAAAATTACAAAATCGACTCTATTCAAACATTTAAGTCATTTATCAAAACTCACAGAATCGACTTCTATTCAAACGTTTACTCTTCCTCCTTCCTCCTCTTTTAGTGAGTGAGCAGTGAGTCCACCAAATTTGTTAAGTTCTTGTCAGAAGAAAGTTAACACATCTTCAAATTGGTGAGTTCATTTGGTGATTTTTTGATGTTTTGGAAGGTAGTTTTTCTCTATTTCAATTTTAAAGTTAAAATAGAGAGGCTGATATTTATGCTCTTACCAATCCTAATTCTGGAATACTCTCCAAATATTTTCAGTATCAGGCTATATCCTCTAGGGCGGTCGTATGAGTGCAAAGGGGGACCCAGGTCCTGTACGCCTCTAAGTAGGTCTGCAAACTAACCGAGCACGACACTTATAATATGTATTATTAAGAATTTAAAAATACATGTGATTCGATCTTTGCTTGACACAAATCCGGCGTAGGCCACTGTACGTCTTACTTTTCAATTACATATAATCTAACAATTAAATATTATACATATATTCTGGATTTGCTCTGTACTTTTTTCATTTAACGAACTTGGTCAAAGCCCACCACCGATATATTACTATTGAGATTCTCCTTGTACTTTCATCATAGTACTACGAATCCCATCCAAGCCCACACGAGTGCTTGAGTGCTAATAATGGAACAGCCAGCATTTCGAACTTTAAAACAATCCGATGGAACATTCAATATGCGATTGGGACTCTTTCACGCTCCTCTCGTCACCTACAAAACGAATCAACCGTTAGTTCAAAAGCTCGTCTGAGAACAACTTATGACTACATCCTTTTTGAGAACAGAATATTAGATTATAACATGTATGCGTCATTTCGTTATGCATGTCTTTGTGCATAAAGTTGAACACGGAAATATCTAGAAATGTTGGATGACGTGAATTTCACATGTACCATGTAAAATTCACACACATTAAACTGTTCCGAACACATTTCCATCCATTGTTTTTGTAGTGTTTTTCATTAAATTAAACAAGCACATTAATTCCTTCCACACACTCTATCTCTATGTCGATCAACTCTCTACTTGAGTAACACGTTAACGGATTACATTATTCCATCTAACAACTCGATTTTCCTAACTAATGCATTGTGGATTAGGAATAATTTTCAGAGCAAGCTAAGTTGTGGGGAAAAAAAAGGAAAATAAAAAAAGTCTAAGAGCAAAGATTCCCTTGAGCTAACACATATGAATGATTAAACATGTTCCAGCAGTACAACTTATTCGTATAGTAATTCTCTGCATGATTCAATAGCTTCCAAATACTGAGATAGTTAGTCTAGTTGCTTGATGGGTTCGCTCTCTACATAATTAATCTGGATTCGATTCTTCACTTCAGGCTACAAAAAAGAAATTTCTTGTGAATCACTTATTAGTCCCTGCGTGGGTGGCCTACTATTGACCGGACTGGGGAGAGAATTAGTTGATATGCGAGCAAGCTGGCCCAGACAACCATGACCGTCGAAAAAATAAAATAAAAAGCTAGCTTCGGATTCTTCTTCCTCCTAAATTTCCGCACTATTCTTATGTTTAGATAGGTGCAGGGAGTCTTTGTTTATTAATTGAAATAGATGTACTCTTTTTTGGTTTTTTGATCTGGTAAATAAATTAAGAGATAAAAGAAAGATATACTCCTACCAAACAATTAATAGTATATGTACAAATACTTTTAGTCACAATCTGGTCAAGTCGTTGATCACTAAAAAAATCAGAAAATTGGTCTAAAGGACAAATTTGGGGGTTTAAATGGTGTTTAATCTAGCTTAACTTATTTTAAGGCATCCAATACATTGATAGGAAATTTTTCATGTCTCAAGGACAACACTAGACAAAAATACCCTTAATGAACCACACCACTCACGCTCACCATGCAGAGGAATTTCCCGCGGACAAAACCAATTGCCCCACTCACGCTCACATCACGGACGATTGTGATGTGACACGTCACATCAATTGCCCCACGCCATCCCTTTCTCTCTCTCTCTCTCTTTCTCTCATGCGTGGGTTTTGGGTGGGTGGGACAAAATTAATTTCTCTTCACTTTTGGGGGTGGGTTCAATTTTTGGGGTCCAATTTTAGGGGGTTTAGGCTCTTTGGGGTAGGGTATATTGGGTTTAGGCGTTTTGGGTTTAGGCACTTAGGGTGCACTTTTCAATTATAGGGTTTTAGCTTTGTTTAGGCGACTTTCATAGAATCTTTCTAGTATTTTAGACACTTTCATAAGTCTTCTACTATTTTAGAAGACTTTCATCAGATCTTGCTCTTTAGGTTTAAGGTGCGGCACTTTTTTGATTATAGGGTTTTAGTAGTTTAGGCTTTCAATTGCAGGGAGTCTTTGTTTATTAATTGAAATAGATGTACTATTTTTTGGTATTTTGATCTGGTAAATAAATTAAGAGATAAAAGAAAGATATACTCCTACCAAACAATTAATAGTCTATGTACAAATACTTTTAGTCACAATCTGGTTAAGTCGTTGATCACTAAAAAAATCAGAAAATTGGTCTAAAGGACAAATTTGGGGGTTTAAATGGTGTTTAGTCTAGCTTAACTTATTTTAAGGCATCCAATACATTGATAGGAAATTTTTCATGTCTCAAGGACAACACTAGACAAAAATACCCTTAATGAACCACACCACTCACGCTCACCATGCGGAGGAATTTCCCGCGGACAAAAGCAATTGCCCCACGGACAAAGCAATTGCCCCACTCACGCTCACATCACTGACGATTGTGATGTGACACGTCACATCAATTGCCCCACGCCATCCCTCTCTCTCTCTCTCTCTCTCTCTCTCTCTCTCTCTCTCTCTCTCTCTCTCTCTCTCTCATGCGTGGGTTTTGGGTGGGTGGGACAAAATTAATTTCTCTCTCTTCAATTTTGGGGGTGGGTTCAATTTTTGGGGTTCAATTTTAGGGGGTTTAGGCTCTTTGGGGTAGGGTATATTGGGTTTAGGCATTTTGGGTTTAGGCACGTAGGGTGCACTTTTCAATTATAGGGTTTTAGCAGTTTAGGCACTTTCATAGGTGACTCAGTATTTTAGACACTTTCATAAGTCTACCTCTTATTTTAAGTGACTTTCATAGAATCCATAGGGTTTAGGTTTAAGGTGCACTTTTCAATTATAGGGTTTTAGTAGTTTTGGCACTTTCAATTGCAGGGAGTCTTTGTTTATTAATTGAAATAGATGTACTCTTTTTTGGTTTTTTGATCTGATAAATAAATTAAGAGATAAAAGAAAGATATACTCCTACCAAAAAATTAATAGTCTATGTACAAATACTTTTAGTCACAATCTGGTT
Organism: Vaccinium myrtillus; assembly: GCA_016920895.1. Lineage (NCBI taxonomy): Eukaryota > Viridiplantae > Streptophyta > Magnoliopsida > Ericales > Ericaceae > Vaccinium > Vaccinium myrtillus. Next base: position 9,064,246 of record CM029270.1, read on the forward strand.
AAGTCGTTGATCACTAAAAAAATCAGAAATTGGTCTAAAGGACAATTTTGGGGGTTTAAATGGTGTTTAGTCTAGCTTAACTTATTTTAAGGCATCCAATACATTGATAGGAAATTTTTCATGTCTCAAGGACAACACTAGACAAAAATACCCTTAATGAACCACACCACTCACGCTCACCATGCGGAAGAATTTCCCGCGGACAAAAGCAATTGCCCCATGGACAAAGCAATTGCCCCACTCACGCTCACATCACTGACGATTGTGATGTGACACGTCACATCAATTGCCTCTCTCTCTCTCTCTCTCTCTCTCTCTCTCTCTCTCTCTCAGGCGTGGGTTTTGGGTGGGTGGGACAAAATTAATTTCTCTCTCTTCAATTTTGGGGGTGGGTTCAATTTTTGGGGTTCAATTTTAGGGGGTTTAGGCTCTTTGGGGTAGGGTATATTGGGTTTAGGCATTTCGGGTTTAGGCACTAGGGTGCACTTTTCAATTATAGGGTTTTAGCTGTTTAGGGACTTTTATAGGGTACTCTAGTATTTTAGACACTTTCATAAGGTACCCTACTATTTTAGGCACTTTCATAGTGTACCCTAGGGTTTAGGTTTAAGGTGCACATTTCAATTATAGGGTTTTAGTAGTTTAGGCACTTTCATAGGGGTACCCTAGGGTTTTAGGCACTTTCATAGGGTACCCTGGGGTTTAGGTTTAGGCATTTTCATTAGGTTTGGGGGTTTAGACACTTTCATTGGCTAGTGAGGGCATTTTTGGAATGTATAGGTGATTTGTCCTTTTGGCATTAAAGAAAAAGTTGATGTCCTTATTGAAGTAATGACCCCTTTACTTTGTTTTCCCAAAAAACGGACCCAAAAAAATCTGGTTAAGCTGTGGTTTTCATATTATTAATTAGCAACTCAACTACTCCATCCTTCTGTTAAAAAGATTAAAAAAAAAAAAATTAACTAGCTCAAGTAAATAAGCCTTTAGGACAATGGGTAGATTGGAGGAGGAAAATTAAATAAAAGATGAGAAAATAACAATCTTGTACCTCTTATAGTCAAGGGATTAGATCCTCTCCACTCCCTACATTTTAGTCTAATGAATTTGAGACCTAAAAAATAAACAAAAGAAAGAGGTGGAAAATTAGCAAAAGAAACAAAACAAATTGAAATCTGTCCAAAATTATAGGGAATAACTAGACACGCCAAAAAAGAAGCAAAAGAAAGAGTCATACGTACATGCTTTTATCTCTATTTCCAAAAGAAAGAGTCGTACCTACATTCTTTTGTCTCTATTTCCATATCTCTCTCTCTCCGTTTCAAAATCAAAACTAATCCTACGCGAATTTTACACCTGATATTTCTCTTTGCATTTTTACAAGCAACATTACAATTGAGCTGCTGGTAAAAAGAAATTTAAAAAAAAAAACACTACAGTAACGCCATCTTCTAATTCGAGTATTGACTCCGCCCAGAGGCGGCTCTAAGAAGAGCCGAGGGTGGTCACTCGAACACCCTGAAAAAAATAATTTTTTTAGAAAAACATGTAAACATTTATTTATTTTTTAATTTTTGTCATTTTGAACACCCTAACCAAAATATTTGACCACTCTACCCAAAATGTTTGAACACATTACCCAAAAATTTTGAACACTCAATCCTAATGACGGAATTCACCATGCACTATTTGATACTCCATTAGAGAATAGTATAAATTGGATATTTGAGAATTTGGGTGTTTCTTTGTCTCAACACATTTAGCTCAGCTCAAAGAGATGAGAACACTTTTAACTATCTCTCTTTAATCTATTTATACTTGTTCCAAGTGATTACTCATTACATTATAAAATATAGATCAATAATTTAATATATGTGTGCTTTTTTTTTTGAAACACTTTAATATATATGCACAGAGGGTATATAGACACAATAGATTTGGATTATTACATAGGTCATTCATAGGTTTGATTCTTTTTTAATTTTTGTTTGGTAGTTGGAACGATGGACAAGTTTGTGATAAGAAAATCTAGAATGTTGTAAGAGTCATTTCCTATTGAAACTTTTTTGATGATAGCAACCCCTAAAACTCGTCGAAGCGAAGCCGTATTGACTTAGAATTGTTGTTTTTTCCGGTAGCATTGTTGTATTAGTAGAATTTTTATTTTTATTTGTATATGTACAGTTATGATTTCTAGAGGACATTGGCTTTGCCCTGTTTATGTGTGTGACGAGGCGTAAATAGACTCTGGGATTAGTGGCAATAATGTTTTGATTTAACAGAAAAAAAAAGAAGAAGTTGGACGCACGAACATCATTTTTGCTATCCTTTTTAAATTTGTTGCACGAAGGTGTTAAATGTGTTATGCTCTCATAGCTATCGTGTCTGACCACACAGTTTTTGCAATAATAATATCCAATGCAGGACATATAAATTGAATTGTTTGGATTGACCGTTGTAAGCCTACAAAGATCCACGAAGGCCCAAAATTGGATGGGACTGGATGGATCAGGACTAGAGAGCAGTCTTTCCCTATCGAATGACATAATTTTCTCATACCTTTCCTTATGTGTGTGAAATACGGTTTAGAAAGATCAATCCCTAGTCTATTCTCTCTCTGTCAGTAAATGCAAGTGGAAGGGGGTGAGATGGAAACAGCCAAACGGGTCATGGCCCAACTCAAGCCTTCGTCTTTTCACAACAAAATTGCTCAATTTAGATTCTTTCCCCTTTACACATGAGTTCGCGCAGGATAGACCGGACCACCCAGTTATATTAAAAATGATTTCTAAAGGACCGTAGTAGAATTTCTGAACACCCTCAAGAGAATTCGTGGAGTTGCCATTAGTGCAAAAGACTCGTGGATCAAAAAAAATAGTACAAAGGACACGCCGGTCCTTCCGGGGTAACATCTAGAGCAATCAACCTTAACTTCCAAAAAAAAAAGGTCAGGACCCCAAAAGCCAAGTCTATGGTCTCTGTCTTCAAGTTAAAATATCTATTCTCCTCCATTCACGTCATGTTTAGTATCCACAAGTACTTGAAAGGTATAGATGTCTGTAAAACAAACTTCCAACTGTAAATTCAAATCTAGCACTAATACATGTTGAAAAATTCTGTTATTCCCAACTGACGTGTAGTATGACTTTGTGGCAACAATGTTTTGATTTAACAAAAAAAAAAAAAAAAGTTGGACGCACAAACATCATTTTTGCCATTTTTTTTAAATTTCTTGCACGAAGGTGTTAAATGTGTTACCCACAGCTATCGTGTCTGACCACATAGTTTTTGCAATAATAATATCCAATGCAGGACTCATAAATTGAATGGTTTGGATTAACCGTTGTAAGCCTACAAAAGATCCACGAAGGCCCAAAATTTGATGGGACTGGATGGAATAGGACTAGAGGGTAGCCTTTCCCTGTCGAATGGCACCATTTTCTCATACCTTTCCTTATGTGTGTGAAATACGGTTTAGAAAGATCAATCCCTGGTCTATTCTCTCCCTGTCAGTAAATGCAAGTGGAAGAGGGTGGGATGGAAATAGCCAAACAGGTCATGGCCCAACTCAAGTCTTCGTCTTTTCACAACAAAATTGCTCATTTTAAATTCCTTCCCCTTTACACATAAGTGCGCGCAGGATAATCCGGACCACCCAGTTATATAAAAAATGATTTCTAGATTATCGTAGTAGAATTTCTAAACACACTCAAAAGAATTCCTGGAGCCGCCACTGACTCCGCCACTTGTGACATTTATTCTTTTCACACATCCACCACAAGGCTACAACCGGATTCTTAAACTATGTACTAAAAGTCAACACACCCTTCTATCTAATTAACAATTCTTAATTTTGGTAAGTAGAGAGAACAAAATCAAGTCAAATCAACCATAAGCTCTTCCATGAAAATTTCAAAGGCCTAGCTCACCTTAACTATAAAACCCCCTACAAGGTTGTCTTTTCAAGTATCTCTCTAAACCAATTAAATGGCTAACACAAAGCTAATTGTCCTAGCTTTCTCTCTCTACTCAATGCTTCTTCCTTTTGTCTTTCACCTTGCCAATGCACAAGGCTTGACATCAGGGTTTTACAATTTATCATGCCCCGCTGCTGAGAATCTTGTCAAAACCATGACAGAAAAGTTCGTTGCCCATGCACCAAATTTTGCTCCTTCATTGTTAAGGCTTCATTTCCATGATTGTTTTGTTAGGGTAAGCTCACTGTTTTTACCCTCTTTCACTTCAATATATTTCCCTTTTCTCATGTATCATAGTCCCCTACGACAGCATGTGCAATTTGTGAGTTAAAAAAATAAAATACTTCTATTCATAAGTTTTTGAATTTTTTATTGGATGCAAAAAAATTCAAAAAATTAGGAACGGAAGTATTTTATTCTTTTTATCTCAAAAATACAAGTCTTTTCGAAAGGAACTATCAAAAAATAGGACGGAGTGCGTACTACAATTGCTGTTTCTATAGAATATAAGTTTGAGAGAGGACATATGATCAATCCTACATATGATCAATAGCCGTTAGATGCGAAATACGATTACATGCGTGGTTTCGAACAACTTTAATACATTTCATCAACATGGTAATTTGTTTTTGCCACATATCACACGTCCTAGAAAATTTATGCACCTTTTCACAATGTACAATCAACGTTATACATAATGAAAAAGAAATGTTGAAAAACAATGATCCGTAAAGCATGGTTTTGGGACTCAGAATGCATTCTGCCGGTAAAAACATTGTGTGTTATGGTTGTAAGATTAGGTTATAAATACTTGTTATACGCAGCAACTAATACTCTGTCCTGATTCGATACACAGTGGAAATTGATTTGAGCCGTGAATGTACTTTTGCTTCTTTGCATTCTTGTTGTCTATTCCTGATTATCTGGTTGTGTATTTATTGGTATGGCCGAAGCTCTAAACAGTAAGGTCACAAGTCGTAACACTTGTAATATTTGTTTATTTGGAGTGAGGATCTAAGGAATTAATCTATGTGCAGGGTTGCGATGCTTCTGTGCTAGTGAACTCTACCAGCAACAACACAGCTGAGAAAGACGCAATCCCCAACCTAACCCTCAGAGGATTCCAGATTATTGACGCTATTAAAAGTGCACTAGAAAAACAATGTCCCGGTGTTGTTTCATGTGCTGATATCCTAGCCCTAGTAGCTCGAGATGCCGTTACCGCAGTGAAAACAAAAACAAAATCCCAAATTTAAATAACCTAGAATGATTAGCAATATTCGCCAAATACTCAGGCTAATTAAATGGATTTTCTTCCTTTTTTTTTTCCCAGATTGGTGGACCCACTTGGCCAGTTCTTACAGGACGAAGAGATGGGACTAAGTCACTCGATAAAGATGCCTTGCGTGGACTACCGAAACCAATCATGAACATAACTCAACTAAAAGCAAAATTTGCCTCGGTGGGTTTAAGTATTAAGGATCTTGCAGTTTTATCAGGTAATTTCAATCTTTTTTTATGACAAACATAACATTCAGGAAACTAAGTTTTATTTTAGAATTTGGACTCATGAAACTCATTTATTATATATATATATATATATATATATATATATATATATATATACAATTTCCTTCCAATCCGGACGTCCGGAAATTAGAAAAATCCGGACCTCTGATCTGGGCCGTTGGATCTCATCCAACGGCTGTGGAAATAAGGGAGAGTTCGCGGGTCAATTACGGGTTAAAGGGGTACCGGGTCGCTCCTTACCGGGTCACTATAAATACAGTCGATAACCCATTTCCAACCATTTCTACGTTCACCAGAGAGAGAGGAGAGAGAGGCGATTCAGAGAAACTCGATCGAAGAAGACGAAGAACGTGAGAAACTCTCATTCGAGGAAGAAGAAGAAGATCTAGGTACCGATCGAACTCGTCTTCTTCATCTTTCTGTCTATTTCGTGTTCTTTTGCAGAAACCCTAACCCTAACTTTTTGAAGTTTCAGGTCGAACGGAGAAGACGAAGCTCGAACGCTCCAGGTCTCTCTCTCTCTCTCTCTCGTGTTCTCTGTGTTCAAAAGGTTTGGGGATTTTTTTTGCAAAACCCGAAACCCAGATCTAAGAAAGACGCGATCTAGGTCCGTGTGTGTGTGTATGTGTAGTTTCTGTGTGTGTATCTGTGTATGTGTGTGTTTCCTCTTCCTCTTCATTTTTCAAAAACCCAGATCTAAGAAATTTTGAAAAAATTTTGAAAATTTTATTGAAGCTTATTGTATGTGCAATAATGTGGCTTGAGTATACTCTGATCTTGTTCCTTTTCCTTCATTTCCTGGACCTTAATTTAGTTATGGCTTGTTTTTTCTGCTTTACATACATTGAAATAATCTGACATGGGAGTGATTCTTTCGAACTTGTGCTTTATGTTTTCCTGCGGGTCGCCGAACCCGTCATGGATTTTTCTCAGCCCTTGTTTTTCCTATTGAAGCTACAAACTGAGCTTGTATGCTTTAAGGCACCCCTTCATTTTCTCTTCTAGTATATGCTTTGATTTCTTTCTGATTTGGCCTGTCTTAATGATCTTCTTTTGTAATTTCTATCTTGTTGCCATATATAGGGTATCTGAAAAACTGTGATTGAAGCTACAAACTGTGATTGTAATTTCTTTTGTAATTCCAGTTTAAGCTACTGCTTCTACTATATCAATTCTTAATTTTCATCTAATTTCTATTTTTTGTTTTGTTTTCTGTGGATTTGGAGTTTGTGAAGTCACAGATCAATGCAGTTCAATCTAGTAATGTTGCTAGAGGAGGGGTGAGATCCAGTCCACCTTATCAAGCCATAAGCTGAAAAACAAATGAATTGGGTTGATCTCTCTCACTTGATAGGCGTATTCAACGTTCCAGAATTGATGCCGAGGTTGATGATTATGATGAGGAAGAAGAAAGTGAGGAAGAAGAGGAGGACACGGGCATACATCCTTCATCCAAAAAGTCTAGGAAAAGCATCTAGGAGTGCTTAGGCTTTTTCCTTCTTTTTGCTTGTACATAGACTATATTAGATATTGGATGTAATAACTCTTTGCTCATTCGTATGCTTGTAAAAACTTTGACTCGCGTGTTGATCGAAAATAGTGGATGCCATAGTCTCATTGTTTTGCCTTTAAAGTTTGGATGTATCCTAGCATTGCTCAACTTTTATAAACAGGGTCCTGTTTACTAAATAGATGGTGTTAATTTCTGGTATTTGTTTTGAGAGGCCTTGCAAAATTTTATTGTATTAAGCATTGATTTGATTAGGTGAAATATGAGAAAATTAATTATATGCATAAAGGCAGGGTTCTGTGTATGGTTGCTGATTGAGTCATAGGACTTGTGATCGCCATTTTTTCATATTGGCAATGAGGTACCAGTCCAGGTGAAAACCTTTTGTCTATTGCTTCCCTAATTCAGATTCTTGTTTGTTGCAGCATGAGGGCTCTTTTTCGCAGCTTCCGTTTTTGGATTATAGGCACAAACTAATTTTAAGTATCTGCCAAAAAAGAAATCATATAGGGAAGCAGACGACTAAGATGATTTTGTTCTGTTCAATAAAAACCTGATAGAAGCAATGGCTTTGCAACCTGCATTGAACTACAAGGGGTTGTTAAAGGCATTCTGGTGTATGTACATGTAAGTAGGATACAAACACAATACCATATAGACACACGACAACCTTGCAACATTCATAGGTAAAAAGAAAGCTTGAACTGAATTTTTATTGATCGGGTAATTTCATCATCTCATCTTTGTACAAGTTACAAAATTCATCTCTCTGACATTTCAAAAAAGTATACTACTATATATGATGATCCAAACAACTTAATAATCTATTCATCTACGTTTAATGTAAGTCCTGGCTGCCTCAATCTTTATGCAGCTTTCCATCCAAATCCAAAAATTTAGCATCACGCTCTTCAAAATTTAGCATCACGCTCTTCAAAATTTAGCATCCCTCGCTCCCGACATGTGGTCAAAATACTCAGTGACCGCAGCTCCAGCCAATGCAGCAATCGTTAGTGCTTGTGCATGCAACCTGTTTTCCCAAAGCAAAATCAGGTGTTACATTCATGATGTTGCTGTCTGAATACGGGAAATGCATACAATTGAAAGGGGCTACTCAAAAAATTAGATAACTAGCCGAAGACGGAAACGATGTAATCAATAAGAAGAAGGAAAAAAAGTTGATAACTATAAGAAGACAGAAACGATGGATTAAATGTTAGTTCCATAGCAATTTCCTATGACTTTGTTACATCATAGCCAAGCCAAGCCATAGAAACTTCTTTACTACCAGTCTTTTTATTTACACAACAAACATGGTCAAGGTATGAATTTTCAAGCATCTACCACAAATTTGGTTTGAAAACACAAAGAAAACTCATCAACCACTTGTACAACTTTCCCAAGACAATCAAGAACAACCCTCAAGGTATTGCAACCGTCACCTTGTAGTCCAATAACCATCTACAACTTATAAGACACTCCCTCATGAAAGCAAATAAATAGGCTACTCATTCACTAAAATGAAAACAGAGACTCAATAGCAATCATAACTCTTCTCCAAAATAAAGAAAACAACTTTAGCATCCTTACAAATGAAGCACACCTTTTTATGGTGTTTAATTCAAAAACCAGAGCTTAAGGAATTTGCACATTCATTTCCTACAAAATACAATTCATGCCCATATATATAGATCCAATAAGACTCAGAAAAAACTTTGATCAATCTATCACTGGGGATTTATAAAAACCCTTCGATGACATTACCGCAACATTAGCTTCACTTGTCCATTAAATGGCACTATAGAGGCAACAAAAGTTCATCATTCCCATAGAAGGTTGAAATTCGAAATCAAAACCCTAGATCTGTCAAGCTCGAAACAGTCGAAACCCTAGATCGATTTCTTCGAGTTCGAACCGAGAGAGAGAGAGAGAGAGAGAGAGAGAGAGAGAGATACCTTGGTTACTAGTTCGAATACAGATCGTCTTCCTTGTTCTTCGTCGTTTCTCTTTCTAAGTAGGGTTTTCTTCCTCGAATCTCCTTTAATCTGTATCAGTACGTTAAAAAAACCAGTGAAAGAACACAAACCACAACAAAGAGAAAGAGAGAGGATCGAACGAGAGAGAGAGAGATTCCAGACATGTTTGTTCGTGGAGTCTGGGTTCGATCGAGTCTCCTGAATCGCCTTCTTTCTCTCTCTCTCTCTCTCTCTCTCTCTAACTCTGTGTTCAAAACGCGGAAGAATGAGGGGATGGGTCATGACCGGTGTAGGGTTATGCAACCCGAGAACCATTTGACCCGCTTTAGACCCGCGAGAACCCTTTAACGTTAAAGACTTATTAGAGCCGTTGGATTAAATCCAACGGCTGAGATTCGAAGTCCGGATTTTTTGATTTTCCAGGCGCCCGGACTGGATGGGGATTGTATATATATATATATATATATACCCAATCTTCTAGTCCACACCTCCCGTTAATAATTAAAAAAAAAATGGTTTTTTTGTGTTGCATATTATTTTTGAAAAATCCGAGCCGTCCATTGTGTTCAGAAGGTGTTTTCAAGGGTCAACACGAAAAATCTTCAAAAAAAAATACCGGGAAGGGCTTGATCCAAACAATTTTCATAAAACCGTATATATATATTTTTGCGAAACTGTTTGATCAAGCCCTTCCCGGTATTTTTGAAGATTTCCAGAGGACCCTTGAAAAAACCTTCTGAACACATTGGACGGATCGGATCGTCAAAAAAAATTTTGGATCACCGAGGTCCGGAAGTCCGGAATCCGCACTAGAAGTGCCCTGTATATATATATATATATATATTTCACGGAAATCACCACTGTTTATATATATTGAAAAAACAAGAATGCTAAGAACTCATTCAAGAGACACCCCAAAAACCTAACTCTCAAACTTTCCTCATTTTTCCATCTCTCTCTTTCGCTCTCAGGTGGACACACAATAGGCATCAGTCACTGTTCCAGCTTCGCAATACGACTGTACAATTTCACTGGTAAAAACGACTCGGACCCGTCATTGCACACGAACTACGTAGCCTTATTGAAGAAACAATGCCCGCTGACTTCAGTGGACCCGATTGTCGTGATGAACCCGATCGTCGAGATGGACCCGTTCGTCGAGATGGACCCAGGTAGCTTCAGAACATTTGACACACATTACTACAGTGTTGTGGGCAAAAGAAAAGGAATGTTCAGCTCCGATGGCGCTCTTCTCACTGATAGTACTACATTGGCTTACGTGCAAGCTCAGGCGTCACCTCAGAGTTCAACTTTCTTGACGGATTTCGGCCAATCCATGATGAATATGGGTAAGATTGGCGTCCTTACTGGCACTTCAGGCACAATCAGGAAACAGTGTGCTATCATAAACTAATTTGCTACGGAGACAAATGGGTTGGATACCGGTGTGTTCGGAACTGTTTGTTTGATATGTTTGGAGCTCAGATTTGAAATTCATGTGCATCGGATAGTTCTGAACACATTTATTTTCCTCCGCCTGTATTTGTAGTTTTACTCTTCTGAGAATTCGACACGGGACAGCCGTGGTTATTGGGTATAGCGTAAGTGTAAATGTGTTTGTTTGTTTGTGTGGGAATAAAAATTGTTGTGAAGTTCAATGGTAAGATTTGTGAGCTAATTATTGGTCAAACGATAAGATGTTAATAAGACGTTAATATGATAGTTACGTTAGATTAATCTAACGTAACTATCATATTAACGTCTTATTAACATCTTATCGTTTGACCAATAATAATAATAAAAAAACTAAAGATTAAAAAAAAAACTATCTTTTGATAATTGTTGTAATTTTGTCTTCTTTTATTTGGACAAATCTATCACAATTATATCGTTTCATCAAGCCATACGGCACTTACAAAGGGATCCACCCATAAGACAAAAATAAGAAATCAATGCGCAACTCAAGCAGCAGAATAGACAAATTACATCAAAATAGGATAATTAATTAATTTCTTTCATCAGGACAAAAGCACGTAAATCGTCACACTCGAAGTTCAGTTAATACTTAATAGAGTCAGTCAACGGAAAAAAAAAAAAACATTTAAAGCTAGGGACACAAATTCAGATCAATGTACAAATATTATAGCACTGTGGATCGCAACCAAACCAAAACCGCTTGAATCCTAAAACAAGGAAAACCAAAATAAAGTAAGTTAATCATCGAGCTAAACCAGGCGCGCGGAGAACTACGAGGCGAGGCGAAGGAGACAGTGGAGGGCGAGGTAAGGCAGCGAGAGTGGATGGCGAGGCGAGAAGAGGCGGAGGCCAGAGTGGAGGGCGAGGTGACGCGGTAAGTGTGGAGCTCGAAACTATATATAATATCCATAGAGTAGGTGTGGAGTTCGAATTAATTATATGGTTTTAATTAATCCATTTACAACAATGAGAGAACCTCTAAGTCAATTAAATTGAAGCAAGTTGATTACAGCTACAGGATTAAGACATCAAGGTTCCGTTTAACCAACATAAGCGATCTTCCATTTGCTAGGTCTTTAGAAAGGCCATCTCGCCGACTAACCCGACTAGACCGACTAATTACCCGAAAAGGCACCGAGTGCTCACATGGAAGCTAGAAGGTGCGTGCCTGGCCACAGGAGCGACGAGTTTTTTAAAACCTTGAACACAGGTTTTAAAATGTCTATGCTAAAAAAAAGATGGTCGACCGTCCCCATATGTGATTTGGTAGTATGAACACATGTGAAGCTTTTTCCTTCTCCTTCCACAGATTTGATTACTAACATGAGGTTTTCTATTTTTATTTAAACAATAGTATGATGTTAGTATGTTAAAATTTATTATATTACTACAACGGCCAACCTCATGTCTACAGTAGTCAAACCACAAACCACTCGTTCCAAAAGAGCGCTACAGTCATTTTTTGGGCCGAACTTAAGGTCCACTTGAGTTAAAATTGTATCTCTACAATGATTAAAATTGTATCTCTAACTATGTGGTCTCCTCCCCCAACAGGTTCAATCAAATTAAACACTGACGGTTGCTGGTACGAGAGCAATGGCAAAGCGGGATTTGGCGGCATATTCCGAAATGTTTCTGGTGATTGGGAATTAGGCTACTATGGCAAGATGAGGGCAAGGTCAAGTCTTGAGACTGAAATCAAGCATTTATAGAGGTTTAACAATCATTTTGGAGAAAGGACTCACCAACATTGATTGAAACCGATTCTCAAACATCTGGGTGCTATTCAATGAAGGTGCTAATCCTAATCACCCCAGAGTAACATTTTACATGATGGTCGATACATTCTCAATCGGACTGGCAGCAAACTCACGCACATCTACCGGGGAGCAAATGAATGTGCTGACTTCCTTGCAAGATTTGGAGCTGAACATTCTGAGGACCTAATGGTGATCTATCAGCCTCCCTAAGAGATAAGGGAGTTCATGAATAGGGATAGGCTTAACACTAGGCTGATTCTTGACTAATGTTTTCTCATGTTTTGTCTTAACTTGGCTAAGTTATCTCGAGTTTGTAACGAACTCTCTGCACCTCTGATGCAGCTTTTCTTTCTCCTCTAGTCTAATATATTTCTGAAGTACAAAAAAAAAAAAAAAATGATTAAGGTAAATTAATGGCTTAATTGTACGGATGGTCCCCAAAGTATTCGCGAAGTGTAGCATTGGTCCTAAAATGTAAAACGTGTTTATCGAGTCCCCAATGTTAACAATTCGCGTTTAAATGGTCCCCAGATCTAACTCCATCCAAATTGACCGTCAAAAGTAGGGGTGTTTTGGGAAGTTCATCTCATACCCCAACACTTCATCTTCCACCTCAAAACCCTAATCACCACTTCTACAGATGCAATCCTCTTCCACTCCTACCTTCCGTCTACGGTGATGACTCTCTCACCAGTCAATGGATTCGATTCTCCTCCTCACTCTCTCTCTTTCCATTTCTTCTTCATTTTCTTCCCAAACCCTAGTTCTTCATCACTCTCTCTCGATTTCTCCACCTCACACCTTTCGACCATGAATACTCCTCTGTTGCCACCTCCTCCCCACACGCCCTTGGTCTCCGGCGAGGACGATTTAGGCGGGAATCGACAACCTCGACACCACATGCCAAATTGTATCCGATTTGAACGACACGCGACGTGTACATACAAGGGAAGGTAATTTTATCATCCTTCCCTTTACTTTAGGAGTGCCACTTGCTTGTCATTTGGTTGTGAAATCTCGATCAATATGAATGGGAATTTCAGTTTGGGCGATAACGCCACTGTTTTAATTAGCCGGTACTTTCGAGCTTTTTTTTTTGTTTTTTTTTTGTCATTCGTTAATCCTAATCTACTCTATTTTAGGGATTTTGGTAGGGGGATAGTGTCTTACGAGAATCGAATCACTGCCCATGTGCATGAGAGTATAAGAGAGCGCCAACTCGCACTCCACTCCACTTGCGGTATTTTCGAGCTTGAAGCATAAAAATTATAATGCTAGTTTTGGTAACTGGTCGTTGGTGAAATCTCGATCAATATAACTGGACGTTGGCAACGGTTTGGCCGGTTCTCTGCCGGCCCAGATGAGTTGGATTATGATGGGGGTAGAGGATTAGATTTTGGGTAATGAATCAGGTGAGAGGTCAATGGTGAAAAAGGGGTTTGGAAAAAGGGGTTTAGGATTGGGGAAATATGAGGAGAGATGTGGAGATGGTGGGATTGGGGAGTTGTTTTGGGATTAGATGACTGGTTTTGGGTGGGATGGGATTTGGGATCGAGAGTTTGATACAAAAATGACGAGAAAAACTTTGGTGCCATTCGGATATGGCAATGTGGTGTCCGACTGCAAATTTCGGCAGTCAAAAGTGTCACTTACACGCGTCCAAAGACTTTTGACAGTTGGATGTGATCGACACCACGCGTGGTATACTTTTCTCCAAAATGATAAATTAAAGGATCTGGTCTAGTGACCTCTTCTAGGTCAACAATTTTTGCTTCCCCGCCGGTCTTTTCCATTAATAAACTGATGTTCTACGTTAGTAGTACAATTTGTATCTTTTTTGTTCTACATATACTTGGAAGTCAAAGCTCATTAAGCATTTAGATTTTGCTATCTAAGAGTTCTTAGAGCTTCTCGATCCAATCCAATTCCTATTTACAAGCAACAATCTTTAGGAACACAACATCCTATTTGACACTTCGCATGACTGTGGAGTAGTTGCAAAGTACTTTTAAAGTATTTGTTCTCTCATTATCAATAATGCAGTGTCAAATACGATCGATGTTGTGTCTGGTATTATGCCTTAATTATGTTGTTCATTTAGCATTGTTGATTTGGAAGACTCAAACTATCATATTCAACTTAAAAAAATACTCCATTTAGTATTGAAGAATACAACGTTTCATACAAATTACAATCATCATTTTGTCATTTTTATATCCACTTTTCTAGAAGCCATTCATTTCTTTTCAAATCTCAACTTTTCCTCTACATCTCGAAACTTCAAATATTATCTAAATGTAATCTTATGTCTCAACTTTTAGAAGTTGTTAATTACTCCATCTTTCAAACTACAGAGTATATTGTTTTGTGAAAAATATAAGTTATCGCAAGCGAGATTGTGTTGGAGAAGAAGGATTCTTCAAAATGAAGAATGGAGCTTTGTTCAACTATGTCGTAGTTCATTGGTCAATTTTCCATTGACGGGTATATATCACCGTTATTTTCAGCATGTATCGAATGTATATACATGGACCCTATCCGTATTTGAAAGAGTCACTTGGAAGACCGAGACTTGGTCTATGATTATGATTGGAACTAGTGGCATTAAGAATTTTTCTTCCTCCTCATTAATGTGCGACTTGGTCTATGATTTATGATTGGAACTAGTGGCATTAAGAATTATTCTTCCTCCTCATTAACGTGCTCACAAAATCCATGGCAAAAATGGAGGTATCGGTTGTGCAAGACCTAAAGACGTTTTATGTCCCATCCTAGTTGGACGGGAGGCGTGGAACCTTCTTCGACCAGTCGATTGAGCGGTATGAATTCGTACTCCCAGTTAATCTTAAGTTTGGCTTTTAATGAAGAAAGGGCTTGTTTGCATAGCTTTCATAGAATTGAATGATCTGAGATACTAAATCAAAGTTTATTAATCTGGGGGACCAGGGAAGATTAATGTACATGTATCGTTATATAGTGCTTCGTCAAATGGCTCTTGCTTTTGTTAGTATCAAAGGAGAAAATGGGATTGGATTTTCTTTTAATATTGGGCTGTCCTTTGTATTGCACGCTTAGTGCATTAAAGAAGAGAGATACACGTAGAATACATTTTTTCTTGGATTTTCTTTTTTTTTTTTCTTTGTAGGTAATTTAATTTTGCTTGAATATCTCGTATCCTACTTATATAACTTTCTGCCTTATCATCTATGCGTATTGTCTCATGGTTGTATGTCGTCTCTGTATTTGTGCTTCCAACTCTATAGGTATATAAACACTTCATATTTTCTTATTATGTGCATCTAATGTTTGTCGTACTTTTTAAAGATTCAAACTCAAAACCAATTGTCAATGAGTAGAGAGGCTGCCCAATCTCATATACTAGTTTTGACGGTTGTAATTAACCAACGTGGGACAAGCTCTAACAGTCTTGTTAAATGGAAGATGCAAAGACATACTGACTTATACAAGTGCTTTTGATGTCTCAGATCTTGGGAAATATTGGCTTGTCATTAAAAGAAAAATAGTACCTCTTTCATTTGTTTGAGACGATTATGTTTGATTACTTTCATACACTATTTTAGCCACAACGAAAAAAGAAGGATTTGAAAATTAAGGAATTGGGCTTGGTATTGTTTACGGCTGTTAAGGTAGGTGCCAACCATTGTATTGCTCTACCAACAGTACAAATATGATAGAGAGTGAATTAGAGAAAAAAGAAAATTAATTTAGATTAAAACAAAGAACGGCGAATGGCGATACATACACTCCCTGGGAGCCACTCCCAGCCACACCCTCTCTCACATGGGGTGTGACTCCCAGATATGGCCCCCACACCCCATGTGAGAGAGGGTGTGGCTGAGAGTGGCTCCCAGAGAGTGTATGTTTCATTTTTGTAAAACAAAAGGAAAATTCAGACGAATCCATAGGGAATGCCATTGCGATTTCCCCGACTTCCTTCCAATATCAAATTCAGCCTCAGAGGTGACATGAATGAATGAAACAAAACATGAAGGTGCACACTAGTATTTAGACGAGGATCAAGTCACACCTGTCCCAACTCCCAACTCAGGGTCCTGGACAACAGTGCCATTGCAGCAGAACTCTTTCTTGAGGTCTTTGAGAATCTTGTTGTAGCTAAATTCCTTCTTCAAACCTTGCACGGTGGTCAAGCTTTTCCTCCCATTACGCTGCTGAGTACGCACATGCACATACTCCTTTGTACCAGCACTCGAGTCCTCAGCATTGGCTTCAGCAAAAGGATCTGCTTAAATCGGAACAATATGCTAATTAGTAACTCGTATGGCTTCCAATCTTTCTTCAAATTGTTAGCCTGTTGAGCACTGAGAGATACAACATACCGAAAGCAGATGAAATCTGGACGTCTAGTTCAGACATGAAACTTTCCGTCGAAATACAAGAGCAACAAATGGGAGATCTCCTTTAATCTTAATTAGAATGATCAGAACTGAAACAGACAGCAGATAAACTAAACCAGTCAGAACCGTACTGAACTGTTCAAAGCGTAAAGAGACAGTGGAACACAGAGTGAAATAAACGAATCAAAATTCAATTCACTTGGAAACAAATGCAATCATCTGTAAGTCAAAGAAGTCTGTAAATTAAGTACCCTCAAACAAAAAATTATAGCAGATGAATCGGACTTAAAAAATCACCACAGCAACAATGTACGTGTTATGGTCCCCATAAATGTTTAGCTGGTCGCTCCATCCTACATTTTATCCCCTTTCCTAGCAAAGGAAATAGCTAATTACAGCATTCTCCCAAAGCTTGTACAGATATATTACAAAATTCAAAGAAAATTTCTGTATAGTGCATACTGCATACCAAAATGCTTGGGCCGGGACTACCTACAACAGAAGGAATTCATCAAAATGCTACATTGTTTGAGCCATAAGCTCAACAGTGGAACAACATATTCAAAAGAACAATTATCCAGCTCAGCTTAATTGAAAAAAAAAAAAGCAGGCCGCAATTGGAGGCTAAGTCACATAATCCTTCAGTAGGACCCTTCACTATCCCACTCATGAATTTTAATAGCTCGGGTCGGGGATGTTTTCGGAAGATACTTTCACACCCGTGCTCCCCCTTTTTCTTGTGCTGATGCATGCACATTATTGACCAAAGTTGGGGGTCTGCCACTAGAAGAACTAAGAAAATATTGGTGCTAACCTCAAGATAACCATGTCTTATAGCAACACCATACCTGGAGTAAATCTTCTAGCGATTGTATTCTTTTGAAAAGCCTTCTATCTATTGTAGACTAGCATGTTTTTTGTTAAATATCATCACCACCTCACTTGAATTTTCTAGAGTCTTCTTACACTTCCGGAATACTTTGGACTATGATAGAACCTTCTGGGTTGTACTAGAATATTCTGTAGTATGATGATCGCTTACAGGCCCATCAAGAAACTTTTAGAACCTTTCTTCTAGAGTTGTATCTAGAAACATACATTGGTGTCTATAAATAGCGGTGGGGTCTCCTTAGGAAGCATGCATATAAGGAAGAAAGACTCCAAGAGAGTAAGACTCCAAGTGAGAGATTTAAGTTATGTCCGAGGTTAAAGTGTCTCCCTAGGATGTGTTGTTAAGTAAGTCTTGTGCGCGCAAGACATGTCCTTTAAGAATGATAGTATGTGTGGTTATTTACGCAAGAGCTTGTAATCAATAAAGTACTAACATTTGCTGAATTTAACTCTTCATTTTTTTTCATCTCCCCAAATCCTTGGCCTTCTAGCCTATCATACAGCATATAAAACTCCATGGCTTTACTACATCATACAGTATGTAAAAGCTTGTTGAAGAGGTGATCTTCTCTTATTTATAAGAGAAAATTGAGATTTTCGTGATTTAATTCTCAATGTGAATAAGTTGTGATAAATTTCAGAAGATGATTAAAAATAAATAAATTAATAAATTATAATCAAGCGTTTTAAAACTTTAAAACCATGAAAAAGTATCTCGAGTTGCAAGTACAAAATAAAATTGGTAAAAATGGGCTTCCCCTTGTAATGTGTAAGAGTGTAAAAGATTAGATTTAGCCCAGTTTAGGAATTTTTCACATCAAATCGGAAAAGCCGGTTTGGCCATTTTGTTAGGAATCAAATTGAATATTTCTTGGTTCGGTTTGATTTGGCTTAGTGCGGTTTGACTGTTTTATTCGGGATTACAATTGTTTTGTAGGCTTAAACAACATTATGCCCATAAATGTTAAGAAAAACATAAATAAATAAACCTTCAGCAACCACTCGAAATCTAATTGTGGATAAACGGCATCCTACAACCGTGGCAAAAAAGGATATTAATACACTAACTGTTTAAAAAAAAAAATACAGCACTAATAAATTAATGTTGGTTATTTATAAATAAATATGCGTTAAATGTTGATAAACGTACCGGTTCATTTTATTTCGAACTAGGTAGTGGCAATTTGGATTGAATCGAATTTTGACCAACCATTTATCTCTACAATCCAAACCAAACCACCAATTTGGTCCGGTTTTTGCTTTTGGTTCAACTTAACCGGGCCATTTTTTCCCCAACTCCTAGTCATGTGTCCGTAAGCCTTGAGGAGGGCAAT
Source organism: Vaccinium myrtillus (assembly GCA_016920895.1). Classification (NCBI taxonomy): domain Eukaryota; kingdom Viridiplantae; phylum Streptophyta; class Magnoliopsida; order Ericales; family Ericaceae; genus Vaccinium; species Vaccinium myrtillus. The sequence continues at coordinate 9,083,073 of CM029270.1, forward strand.
GGGACATGAACGTTATGTCCAATGTTCTAAAAGAAGGTCTGGAAGGTCAGGTACTCGCCGACTAGACGCTAGAAGGCTTCTCGCTGACTAGCCCGACTAGCTTGACTAGACCGACTATCCTGACTAAACACCGAGTACTCGACCCTGAAAGTTAAAAGGTGTCAGGCTGCCCTAGGAGCACCTAGCGAGTTTTAGAAGGTAGAACCTTGGTTATGTCCAGTCCGGCCCTGTGTTTGTCGAGGCCCCAACCCTATGGTTCACACATATATTTCTTTGTCTATGAGAAGAGTAAGCAAGACTATTATTGCAACAAAGATTCATGTAAATTTCAAACAAAGTTTGAGACTCCATAGTGCTCTGAATTTAACATAGAAAACTAAGCATGCACACCCGCCAGTGCTCTGCATAACAAGAGAATACTTACAAATCTGAAGCCCCACAAATTAATGAAAGATATAGTCCGAGACTCCGTAGTGTGTGAACCACAATCTACACTGTACAGAAAACAATCAGTCCAAGAACAAATAATCTAACCAATTAGAGTTAAATGGGATCAAAGACAGAGTTAGAGATTCAAGAATTAAAATTAAAATGGGTAGGCAGTGGTTGAAAAGTAAATAGTGAAGTATAAAATCAATAGATTACAAATTATTCAATAGATCTGGGCCTTAGAAGTATAAAATCAATTGTTTCGTCAAAACAAGGACTGTTTCGTCAAAACCAACACTTAAACCCACCTAAGTCGGTGACTCAGTGGCGGTCGGGCGGTGCAAGAGCAGCAAGACAATCAAGGCTTTAGAGGAGAAAAATAGCTTATGAAATCAGTGGGTTCTTCACTTCTTCTTCATCTTCATTCTGTGCCGATCGGATCAAATCATTGAAGGAGCTTCAGAGAATCAGAGGAGATAACGGACGGTATGATTTTTCTAGGGCTTGAGAGTTTTGCTCGTTGCTTTCTTTTTCACTGAATGACTTACCAGTTGGTAAAGTTATCTTTCACAGAGTTTCACGAAGGAGGAGTGCTGGGCCTCAAAAAATGGAATGGGATCAAAGAAAGAGTAAAGAGGGAAGATGGAAGTTGGCCTCAAAAAAATAAAATGGGCTCAAGTGTTTTGATGGGCCTCTAACATATTGGATCAACTTATTGGACATTTTATACCAAACTCATATCTATACTAACTTATACCATTGGGGGCTCTAAAAATAACCCATTTTTGGTGGGCCCCAGGCCTGGGCCTCCCCAGGCTGCCCACAGGGCCGGGCCTGGTTATGTCCATATTTGACACTCCAAAACATGACGGTGGGATTATCCGATTATGTAGTTTATTGAGGTCGTTAATTGCGTCATGCATTCCCCTTACGCCCACATGCATACCCTATTAAACTTTGTCAATTACTTCGTTTACATGTTAAATTTATTATAAATATACATAGTTAATTCCATCTAACAACTCTGCATAAACAGTCTCCCCGGGTTGATTAGGTAGTCCTGACTTGAGATTTAGGGGTTTGCTTCCTTCTTGAGTTTCAGGTTCCTTCTTGAGTTTCAAGTTCGAGTCAGGAATGTGTGGAAAAGAGTGTGGCGTGCGCCACCCCAGTTCCAAAAAATACGTGTTCCATATTAATGAAAATAAATTAGACGCTTTTCCGTTTGCAAACACTATAATCTTTTATACAAATGAGGAATAAATAATGTTCTGAAAAATGGACAATCATAAAAATTTATCTCAAAAGCTTTACTCTTGAAAACCACGATGGATGAAGTTTTAATCAAGCTTTTATTTTTTTTAACTGAAAGCGAAGTAACATAGGACAAAGTCTAATTTTACACTTTACATTCGTCTTTTGTCAACATCTGTAATTGAAGTTCTCTCTGATAGTGTCATCTTCTCAAGTTGCAGACGTTGGATTTTCTATTAGTGTGGTTAAGAATCTACAAAGGTTGTACATATTTGATGTTCTGGGACAAGATCTAGTGAATCGAGTGTACATTCTTTGAGCAAAATTACCAAAATATTCATAAATATATGTACACGTACATATATAAAAAATTTTAATCCAACGAGATCAATTGACCACTCTCGCCTCTTTTTGGGGCTGCCTGTTCTCAACCCTTGGAGTCCTGAATGGCTAGCTGCCTGGCTCCACCACTTGTGATATTTAAGTCTTTCTTTTTTTTTTTTGGTAAGAAGATGTTGCATCAAATTAAATACCAAAGTCGGAAGATACAAGTCTAGGGTATGAAACCCTTTGGGCATCCGCCCTTAATTGAATGGAAACACAATTAGGCATTACATCAAATACATGAAAGCCGTAGTCCAATTGATAACCCAAATTTGCTAAAAGATCCGCACATCCATTTCCTTCGCGAAAGCTATGCATCACTTCCGCCACTTCCAGAAGCCTCAAAAGGTCCTGCAGTCGTTCAACAAAGCACTCAAATGATGGGTATCTGTAACATTAGATGTAGCTGAAAGCAAATCAAGCATGACTCTTGAATCTGTTTCAACTTCCAATCCTATCAATCCCAAATCATATGCCAATTTGAGCCCATCTCTCATTCCCCACAATTCTGCTGCTAAGCTGGTACCTGCCCCTATTTTCCGGCAAAAACCAGCCACCCAGTTGCCATGATGATCCCGGATAATACCACCGGCCACCGCCTCGGTATTATTATTCCGTGATCCTCCATCCGTATTGAGTTTGAACCCATTTTGTTTTGGGCACCTCCAACCCGTGGAAATCCATTTCTTTGGCTTACGAATGGTCTTCTTACTTGCTATAAGATCCCATTCCTGAGCTGCTGAAATGATATGGTTGATAATGCTATCCCGATTGATAGTATGAGAGCCGAAAAGCTTGTTGTTCCTGTTCAACCAAATAAACCAGCAAGCGAAAGGAAAAATGGTCGCCCACGAGTTATTGAAAGTTGACAGAGAGGTAGATTGACAGTTTGTTTTGACCCAGAAAGGAGTATCAAGTGTGAAGAAATTGCTGATGTCCGAAGGGATACCTAACATATCCCACACCTCCCTCGCACAAGGGCAGTCTCTCAACACATGAATGCTATTCTCTGGAATGTCCTTACAGTGTTCACAAAAAGGATCAGGCAAAACCTTGCGTTTAAACAATGACTCTCTAGTGTGAAGGCGATTAAGGGCAGACAACCAAAGGAAATGTGTGATCCTTGGGTTAGCATTAATTTTCCAAATCCAAGACCAGTCTCTAAATGGGGGGGAGACATTACACTTACTCACCATGGCATAAGCCGAACGGGAGGAGAAAGATCCCGAAGTGGTATGTTTCCACACTGGGATATCAGGGGCCGGATTAAAGATCTGAAGGGTGACCTTAGAGATTTTCAACTGGATCTCCGGAGGGAGATTGATTGAAATGCGCGAAAACTCCCATTTTACACCATCCCACAAATTGTTAACTTTGAAGTCAAGCTCATCGAGGAGCAAGGGGCCCTCTACCCAGGGGCGGACCTGGGGGGGTGTTCGGCCCCGCACTCCCCCCAATTTTCGACAAATTTTCAATTTTTTCAGTGTATTTTTTTAATTTTTCTGTATATTTTCTATGGAGTGGCCCCCCTTTCCATGGAGTGTCCCCCCCGCAGCTACAATCCTGCGTCCGCCACTGCCTCTACCATTGAACGGATAGGGCCGCACCCTAACCAATTATCAAAAAATAGAGAGGTATTAGAACCACTTTTAACAAGGATTTTAGTCCCTTGAACCAAGATGTTGCTTCCCTTGAGCATGCTTCTCCATGTAGGAGAAGGACGATGATGGGTACTACCGACACTACCATACTTACCTTTAAGAACTCTCGCCCAAAGAGATTCCGCTTCCATACCAAGCCTCCAGTTAAGTTTGGCCATAGCGACTTGGTTCGTAGAATCACTTTTACGAATCCCAAGACCCCCCATACCTTTCGGTTTTGACACATCCTCCCAACTAACATCATGAAGTTTTCTCTTCTCTTGAGTAGAACCCCAAAGGAAATCTCTGTTAATTTTATCAAGAGTAGATGAAACAGATTTGGGGAGACACATGCTTTGCATCACATAAGACGGAATTGCCGTATTAACCGATTTGATCAAGGTTGATCTAGCGGCTAAAGGGAGAGTCTTTTTTTTCCAGGCAGCAAGCTTAATATTGACTTTGTCAATAATAGCTTGGAAGGATTGGTGAGATGGTCTCATGAAGAATTGGGCACCCGAGATAATTGCCAAGACGGGTAGTTTTTGGGATGTTTAAAATGTTGCTCAGATGGTTCTGTCGTCTTAAATCCACATTGTTTGAAAAAAGGACTTTAGACTTGCCAAAGCTAATTTTTTGCCCCGATTCCTTACAAAAGGTGTCCGTAATGGATTTCACAACATGGCAATTATCCTTATTCGCTTTTGCAAAAGAATAAGGTCATCGGTAAACAGGTGAGACAAAGGAGGCCCTCTCCTCGAGACTCGAATAGGGGACCAACTTTTCTCCTCACAAGCTCTAGAAATCGCTATTGACAAATATTCCAAGCAAAGAATGAAAATGTAAGGAGATAGAGGATCTCCTTGCCGAATACCTCTACTAGGATAGAAATTATCCCTAGTGTGACCATTCAAAGACCGAAATGGAGGAAGTGGTGATGCAAGACATAATAATATCCACCCAAAGTTTTGGGAAATTGAAAAATGAAGAGTCTTGCGAATGAAGCCCCATTCAAGTCTATCATAAGCCTTATCAAGATCAAGTTTCACAAGCATGGATCCACAACGATCTTTTTGAGTACGAAAAAAGTGAACCACTTCTTGGACAATAATAACATTGTCCGATCCACGCCTCCCCGGGGACAAACTGGGTGAAAAGGGCTTATGAGGTCATTTAACAAAGGCCGCAAACGAGTGACCGGGGTTTTAGTCGGAGTTTGTAAACCGTGTTACACAAACTAATAGGCCTATCTTGGTGGACATACTCTGGTTGCCTCACTTTAGGAATGAGGCAAATGATTGTTTTGTTAAGGTCCGGATCCATCTTACCAAAGCAGTGTTAAAAACATTAGTGATGGCAACGAGCACAGATTGTCCCACGGTATTCCAACGGCGTTGAAAAAAGCTGGGTGAAGGCCATCTGGGCCGGGGGCTTTCCAAGGTTTGAAAGTTTTGAGATGCAGAGTACAACTCTTCGATGGACGGAAGAGCGCATAAGTCCTCAAAGAGAGAGCTATCCAAATTAGGAAAGGTGAATGGACAGGAAACAATGTATGAATCCTCAGTAATCTCTGAACGAAAGAGGTTAGAAAAATGTTCATTGATGATGTTCTCAATCGTAGCAGGATCATAGGTCCAAGAGTCATCCAACAGCTTAAGGGCACAAATTTTATTATTCCTCCTACGAATTATGGTAGATTGGTGGAAGAATTTTGTGTTACGGTCATCATCCAAAATTCCTCTTCCACTTTTAACAGGTGGTTGGATGGACGAGGAAGTCATTTGGACCAGACTTCATTTTGAATTTTTTTTTTTGAAAAATATTACAAAAGAAGAATGATTCCAAATTTTCACCGCTTGATTCTCATAAGGAAGGGTCAGATTTTTCCATGATGGTTGGACCTTCATTCTTTAGATATAGGATTTTTTGAAAGAGAAATTATGCATTTTAACCAGGTTGTTATTGATGTTCAACTACCCTAATTAATTTTTGTTCATGGACTGGACCACGACTTGAATAATTGTAGGTGAGTCAAAATCAACTGTGTTATCCAGTGGCGGAAGTGTAGTGGGTCTAGAAGGCCTCTGGCCCCATCCAGTTTTTAAACATCTCGTATTGATAAGTATAATTCTCTCATTATCTGACACACCAAAAAAAACACCAAATTTAACCTCAAAAACACCTTTATAATTAAGCAAGTCACTTTTCAAAAAATTTACAAAATCAGACTCTCTATTCAAATATTAGCAAGTCAGTTTATCAAAAACTCACAGAATCAGACTCTCTATTCAAACTTTTACTCTTCCCTCCTTCCTCCTCTTTTGGTGAGTGAACTGTAGGTCACCAAATTTGTTAAGTTACTGTAGCAAAGTTAACACATCTTCAAATTGGTGAGTTCATTTGGTGAGGCTGATTTTTGAGGTTTTGGAGGAGTTTTCTATCTATTTCAACTTTAAAGTTAAAGTAGAGAGGCTGATATTGATGCTCTTACCAATCCAAATTCTAGAATACTCTCCAAATATTTTCAGTACCAGGCTATATCCTCTGGGGCGGTCCTATGGGTGCAAAGGGGGACCCAGGTCCTGCACGACTCTAAGTAGGGCTGCAAACTAACCGAACTGCTCACGAGCAGCTCGAGGCTCAACTCGGCTCGTTTAGTAATCAAGCTTAGCTTGAACTCGAGTTTTTGGTTTGTTTACCAATCAAGTTAGGTTGATTGAAATTCAAGAAGAGTCTAGTTATTAGATATCTGTATTGTAAAGATATAGAATTTTTTGAAAGACAAATTATGCATTTTAACCAGGTTGTTTTTGATGTACAACTACCCTAATTAATTTTTGTTTGTGGATATTCTTTAGGATGGACCCACAAAATGTGCGACTTGAATAATTTTAGGTGTGTCAAAATCAACTATGTTATCCATTGAATAATTTTAGGTGTGTCAAAATCAACTATGTTATCCAATGGCGGAACTGTAGTGGGTCTAGAAGGCCACTGGCCCCACCCAGTTTTTAAACATCTTGTATTGAGGAATAAGTATAATTCACTCATTATCTGACACAAAAAAAAAAAAAAAAACTAAATTTAACCTAAAAAACACCCTTATAATTTAGCAAGTCACTTTTCAAAAAAATTACAAAATCAGACTCTCTATTCAAACATTAGCAAGTCAGTTTATCAAAAACTCACAGAATCAGACTCTCTATTCAAACTTTTACTCTTCCCTCCTTCCTCCTCTTTTAGTGAGTGAACAGTAGGTCACCAATTTTGTTAAGTTACTGTAGCAAAGTTAACACATCTTCAAATTGGTGAGGTTGATTTTTGATGTTTTGGAAGGAGTTTGCTCTCTATTTCAATTTTAAAGTTAAAGTAGAGAGGCTAATATTTATGCTCTTACCAATCCTAATTCTAGAATACTCTCCAAATATTTTCAGTACCAGGCTATATCCTCTGGGGCGGTCGTATGGGTGCAAAGGGGGACCCAGGTCCTGTACACCTCTAAGGGGGTCTGCAAACTAACCGAGCACGACACTTATAATATGTCTTATTATGAATTTAAAAATACATGTGATTCGATCTTTGCTTGACACAAATCCGGCGTCGGCCACTGTACGTCTTACTTTTCAATTACATATAATCTAACAATTAAATATTATACATATACTCTGAATTTGCTCTGTACTTTTATCATTTAACGAACTTGGTCAAAGCCCACCACCGATATATTACTATTGAGATTCTCCTTGTACTTTTTCAACCGTTAGTTCAAAAGCTCGTCTGAGAACAACTTATGACGACTTGACTACATCCTTTTTGAGAACAGAATATTAGATTATAACATGTATGCGTCATTTCGTTATGCATGTCTTTGTGCATAAAGTTGAACACGGAAATATCTAGAAATGTTGGATGACGTGAATTTCACATGTACCATGTAAAATTCACACACATTAAACCGTTCCGAACACATTTCCATCCAGGTATTGCATGACCATTGTTTTTGTAGTGTTTTCAATAAATTAAACAAGCACATTAATTCCTTCCACACACTCTATCTCTATCTCGATCAACTCTCTACTTGAGTAACACGTTAACGGATTACATTATTCCATCTAACAACTCGATTTTCCTAACTAATGCATTGTGGATTAGGAAGAATTTTCAGAGCATGCTAAGTTGTGGGGAAAAAAGAGAAAAATAAAAAAAGTCTAAGAGCAAAGATTCCCTTGAACTAACACATATGAATGATTAAACATGTTCCAGCAGTACAACTTATTGGTATAGTAATTCTCTGCATGATTCAATAGCTTCCAAATACTGAGATAGTTAGTCTAGTTGCTTGATGGGTTCGCTCTCTACACGTCACATCAATTGCCCCACGCCATCCCTTTCTCTCTCTCTCTCTCTCTCTCTCTCATGCGTGGGTTTTTGGTGGGTGGGACAAAATTAATTTCTCTCTCTTCAATTTTGGGGGTGGGTTCAATTTTTGGGGTTCAATTTTAGAGGGTTTAGGCTCTTTGGGGTAGGGTATATTGGGTTTAGGCATTTTGGGTTTAGGCACTTAGGGTGCACTTTTCAATTATAGGGTTTTAGCTGTTTAGGCACTTTCATAGGGTACTCTAGTATTTTAGACACTTTCATAAGGTACCCTACTATTTTAGGCACTTTCATAGGGTACCCTAGGGTTTAGGTTTAAGGTGCACTTTTCAATTATAGGGTTTTAGTAGTTTAGGCACTTTCAATTGCAGGGAGTCTTTGTTTATTAATTGAAATAGATGTACTCTTTTTTGATTTTTTGATCTGGTAAATAAATTAAGAGATAAAAGAAAAATATACTCCTACCAAACAATTAATAGTCTATGTACAAATACTTTTAGTCACAATCTGGTTAAGTCGTTGATCACTAAAAAAATCAGAAAATTGGTCTAAAGGACAAATTTGGGGGTTTAAATGGTGTTTAGTCTAGCTTAACTTATTTTAAGGCATCCAATACATTGATAGGAAATTTTTCATGTCTCAAGGACAACACTAGATGAAAATAAACTTAATGAACCACACCACTCACGCTCACCATGCGGAGGAATTTCCCTCGGACAAAAGCAATTGCCCCACTCACGCTCACATCACTGACGATTGTGATGTGACACGTCACATCAATTGCCCCACGCCATCCCTCTCTCTCTTCTCTCTCTCTCTCTCTCTCTCTCTCTCTCTCATGCGTGGGTTTTGGGTGGGTGGGACAAAATTAATTTCTCTCTCTTCAATTTTGGGGGTGGGTTCAATTTTTGGGGTTCAATTTTAGGGGGTTTAGGCTCTTTGGGGTAGGGTATATTGGGTTTAGGCATTTTGGGTTTAGGCACTTAGGGTGCACTTTTCAATTATAGGGTTTTAGCTGTTTAGGCACTTTCATTGGGTACTCTAGTATTTTAGACACTTTCATAAGGTACCCTACTATTTTAGGCACTTTCATAGGGTACCCTAGGGTTTAGGTTTAAGGTGCACTTTTCAATTATATGGTTTTAGTAGTTTAGACACTTTCATAAGGTACCCTAGGGTTTTAGGCACTTTCATATGGTACCCTGGGGTTTAGGTTTAGGCATTTTCATTAGGTTTGGGGGTTTAGACACTTTCATTGGCTAGTGAGGGCTTTTTTGCAATGTATAGGTGATTTGTCTTTTTGGCATTAAAGAAAAAGTTGATGTCCTTATTGAAGTAATGACCCCTTTACTATGTTTTCCCAAAAAACGGACCCAAAAAAATCTGGTTAAGCTGTGGTTTTCATATTATTAATTAGCAACTCAACTACTCCATCCTTCTGTTAAAAAGATTCAAAAAAAAAAAAATTTAACTAGCTCAAGTAAATAAGCCTTTAGGACAATGGGTAGATAGGAGGAGGAAAATTAAGGAAAAGATGAGAAAATAACAATCTTGTACCTCTTATAGTCAAGGGATTAGATCCTCTCCACTTCCTACATTTTAGTCTAATGAATTTGAGACCTAAAAAAGAAACAAAAGAAAGAGTTGGAAAATTAGCAAAAGAAACAAAACAAATTGAAATCTGTCCAAAATTATAGGGAATAACTAGACACGCCAAAAAAGAAACAAAAGAAAGAGTCGTACGTACATGCTTTTATCTCTATTTCCAAAAGAAAGAGTCGTACGTACATGCTTTTATCTCTATTTCCATATCTCTCTCTCTCTCTCCGTTTCAAAATCAAAACTAATCCTACGCGAATTTTACACCTAATATTTCTCTTTGCATTTTTACAAGCAACATTACAATTGAGCTGCTGGTAAAAAGAAATTTAAAAAAAAAAAAAAACCACTACAGTAACGCCATCTTCTAATTCGAGAACTGACTCCGCCCAAAGGCGGCTCTAAGAAGAGCCGAGGGTGGTCACTCGAACACCCTGAAAAAAATAATTTTTTTAGAAAAACATGTAAAAATTTATTTATTTTTTAATTTTTGTCATTTTGAACACCCTAACCAAAATATTTGACCACTCTACCCAAAATGTTTGAACACATTACCCAAAAATTTTGAACAACCAATCCTAATGACGGAATTCACCATGCACTATTTGATACTCCATTAGAGAATAGTATAAATTGGATACTTGAGAATTTGAGTGTTTCTTTGTCTCAACACATTTAGCTGAAAGAGATAAGAATACTTTTAACTATCTCTCTTTAATCTATTTATACTTATTCCAAGTGATTACTCATTACATTATAAAATATAGATCAATAATTTAATATATCCGCGCTATCTTTTTTTGTGAAACACTTTAATATATATGCACAGAGGGTATATAGACACAATAGATTTGGATTATTACATAGGTCATTCATAGGTTTGATTCTTTTTAAATTTTTGTTCGGTAGTTGGAACCATGGAATACGGTTTAGAAAGATCAATCCCTAGTCTATTCTCTCTCTGTCAGTAAATGCAAGTGGAAGGGGGTGGGATGGAAACAGCCAAACGGGTCATGGCCCAACTCAAGCTGTAACGCCCCATGTAGACCACTAGTCAGTACCTTTATTTGATCCACAAGCCACACCACAAGGCCCAAAATGCTTAAGCCCAAGGTATTAGTAGTAGCTCACATGGTTTGTTATATACCCAAGACCACTCATGTAAACAACCAATGTGGGACTAAACACCATCACTCCCAAACCTGGGGTATTACACAAGCCTTCGTCTTTTCACAACAAAATTGCTCAATTTAGATTCTTTCCCCTTTACACATGAGTGCGCGCAGGATAGACAGGACCACCCAGTTATATTGAAAATGATTTCTAAAGGACCGTAGTAGAATTTCTGAACACCCTTAAGAGAATTCGTGGAGTTGCCATTAGTGCAAAAGAATCGTGGATCAAAAAAAAAAAATAGTGCAAAGGACACGCCGGTCCTTCCGGGGTAACATCTTGAGCAATCAACCTTAACTTCCAAAAAAAAAAGGTCAGGACCCCAAAACCAAAGTCTATGGTCTCTGTCTTCAAGTTAAAATATCTCTTCTCCTCCATCCACGTCATGTTTAGTATCCACAAGTACTTGAAAGGTATAGATGTATGTAAAACAAACTTCCTACTATAAATTCAAATCTAGCAGTAATACATGTTGAAAAATTCTGTTATTCCCAACTGACTTGTAGTATGACTTTGTGGCAACAATGTTTTGATTTAACAAAAAAAAAAAAAAAAAATGGACGCACAAACATCATTTTTGCCATTCTTTTTAAATTTCTTGCACGAAGGTGTTAAATGTGTTACCCACAGCTATCGTGTCTGACCACATAGTTTTTGCAATAATAATATCTAATGCAGGACTCATAAATTGAATGGTTTGGATTAACCGTTATAAGCCTACAAAAGATCCACGAAGGCCCAAAATTGGATGGGACTGGATGAAATAGGACTAGAGGGTAGCCTTTCCCTGTCGAATGGCACCATTTTCTCATACCTTTCCTTATGTGTGTGAAATATGGTTTAGAAAGATCAATCCCTAGTCTATTCTCTCCCTGTCAGTAAATGCAAATGGAAGAGGGTGGGATGGAAATAGCCAAACAGGTCATGGCCCAACTCAAGTCTTCGTCTTTTCACAACAAAATTGCTCAATTTAGATTCCTTCCCCTTTACACATGAGTGCGCGCAGGATAGTCCGGTCCACCCAGTTATATAAAAAATGATTTCTAGATGATCGTAGTAGAATTTCTAAACACACTCAAGAGAATTCCTGGAGCCGCCACTGACTCCGCCACTTGTGACATTTATTCTTTTCACACATCCACCACAAGGCTACAACCGGATTCTTAAACTATGTACTAAAAGTCAACACACCCTTCTATCTAATTAACAATTCTTAATTTTGGTAAGTAGAGAGAACAAAATCAAGTCAAATCAACCATAAGCTCTTCCATGAAAATTTCAAAGGCCTAGCTCACCTTAACTATAAAACCCCCTACAAGGTTGTCTTTTCAAGTATCTCTCTAAACCAATTAAATGGCTAACACAAAGCTAATTGTCCTAGCTTTCTCTCTCTACTCAATGCTTCTTCCTTTTGTCTTTCACCTTGCCAATGCACAAGGCTTGACATCAGGGTTTTACAATTTATCATGCCCCTCTGCTGAGAATCTTGTCAAAACCATGACAGAAAAGTTCGTTGCCCATGCACCAAATTTTGCTCCTTCATTGTTAAGGCTTCATTTCCATGATTGTTTTGTTAGGGTAAGCTCACTGTTTTTACCCTCTTTCACTTCAATATATTTCCCTTTTCTCATGTATCATAGTCCCCTACGACAACATGTGCAATTTGTCAGTAAAAAAAATAAAATACTTTTGTTCATAAGTTTATGAATTTTTTATTGGGTGCAAAAAAATTCAAAAAATTACTAACGGAATTATTTTATTCTTTTTATTTGAAAAATACAAGTCTTTTCGAAATGAACTATCAAAATAGGACGGAGTGTGTACTACAACTGCGGTTTCTATAGAATATAAGTTTCAGTCCGACCTTAGCTATCCTCTTGGTAATTTATAAAATTTAAGTGTTAACTACATATGCTCGGGTGCCACATAGTTGGGATACTTCCTCACTTTGTAATGCTTTTTGTCTCAGATCCTTTTAATCTTTATAATCCACTTCCAAAGATTAATAAATATTCTCTTTTGCTTTTAACAAAAAAAAAAACTACGTTCCGGCTGTGAGTTTGAGAGAGAGGATATATGATAAATCCTACGTATGATCAATATCCGTTAGATGCGAAATACGATTACATGCATGGTTTCGAACAAGTTTAATAAATTTCATCAGTCAATAGGTCCTCGTAAAAAAAGTAGCCTGCATCAACATGGCAATTTGTTTTTGCCACATATCACACGTCCTAGAAAATTCATGCCACTTTTCTCACACTGTACAATCAACGTTATACACAATGAAAATGAAATCTTTAAAAACAATGATCCGTAAAACATGGTTATGGGACTTAGAATGCATTCTGCCGGTAAAAACATCGTGTATTATGGTTGTAAGATTAGATTATAAATACTTGTTATACGTAGCAACTTATACTTCTGTCTTAATTCGATACATAGTGGAAATTGATTTGAGCCGTGGATGTACTTCTGCTTCTTTGCATTCTTGTTGTCTATTCCTGATTATCTTTGCGCGTTGTGTATTTATTGGTATGTCCGAATGTCCAAACAGTAAGGTCATAAGTCGTAAAACTTGTAATATATATTTGTTTATTTGGAGAGGATCTAAAGAATTAATCTATGTGCAGGGTTGCGATGCTTCTGTGCTAGTGAACTCTACCAGCAACAACACAGCTGAGAAAGACGCAATCCCCAACCTAACCCTCAGAGGATTCCAGATTATTGACGCTATTAAAAGTGCACTAGAAAAACAATGTCCCGGTGTTGTTTCATGTGCTGATATCCTAGCCCTAGTAGCTCGAGATGCCGTTACTGCGGTAAAAACAAAAACAAAATCCCAAATTTAAATAACCTCGAATGATTAGCAATATTTGCCAAATACTCAGGCTAATTAAATGGATTTTCTTCCTTTTTTTTCCCAGATTGGTGGACCCACTTGGCCAGTTCTTACAGGACGAAGAGATGGGACTAAGTCACTCGCTACAGATGCCTTGACTGGACTACCATCTCCATTCATGAACATAACTCAACTAAACAAATTTTGCCTCAAGTGTTTTAACTTTTATCAGGTAGGACCTTTCAACTTTTTTTATCAAACAAAATTTCAATCTTTTTATTTTACAAACATAACATTCACAAAACTAGTTTTATCAGGTATTTGGAATTCATGAAACATCAAATTATATTAAGTTTTTTTCTAGTTGCAAATTATTTTCAAAATGATTTTTATGTTTAAAAAAAATATTTTTTGAAAAATTTGACTTTTGAAACCAACATTCCAAAACCTTATATATATATATTTTTCCAAAATCATCAAGCCCACATCCTGAAAATCTTCAAAAAGCAATACCGGGAAGGGCTTGATCAAACAATTTTCCTGAAAACGGCTTTCACCGTGGTCGCAAATCGAATCGTCAAAAAAATTGGGATCACCGAGGTCCGGAAGTCCTGAGTCCGCACTAAATGCCCTGTATTTTTTATATAGGAAAATCTAAACTCCTCAAACAAAAATTCAAGCCCCTCACCATTTTATTAGAAGAAATCAATGTTATTAGAAGCTTCAACCTTGGGTACGTTAGTGAGGAGAGAGTTCACCGAAACAATTGGGAAAAGCATCAAAACGTCGCGGTGGGTACGTTGGTGAGGAGAGAGTTCACCGAGGTCGTGTGTCGCTTGAGAGTGAACGAGGTCGTGTATATATATATACCGCGAATTCATCTCTCTCTCTCTCTCTCAAATCGCCTCTCTCCCTTCTCTCAAGATCTGGAAAATGATTTTTTTGTGTTTTGTTGCAAATTATATTTGGTCGAAACCCCCTGCCCCTGAAGGGTTCAACTTAAATCACACCAGCGTGGGGGTGGATTAAATCCAACGGTTGACGAAGAAGTGCGGACACTGTTCAAACTCGCGATCCCTGATAAGAAATGAAATATATATATATATATATATATAAACTCTCTCCGGACCCTTCGGTCCGGATCTCATATTCGGATCATATATATATATTTTGCGGTGTTTCCAAGGCGGGAAGGGCTTGATCCACGCAAGTAAATATGCGCTTTTGCCCTTCCCCTTCCGTATTTTTTTGAAATATGAGATTTTGCTGTTTCAAACCCTTTGAAAATTGGATCGGTTTTGCGCAAAAACATTTTCTAAAGCCTTCAAAATGCTTCACGGATCGGATCATCTCCTTCGGATCATATATATATAAAAAAAATGTTCAATCCGGATTTCGGATCGATCCCAATTTTTGATTTTTGAGTCCGAGTCCGCATAGAAGTGCACTTCTGTATATCAGTATATAAAAATATATATTTATATATAAACTATTTATTCCCATGATAGGATTTTTGATCTTTAAAACACCTTTCCAACACATTGAGGTGTTTTCAAAAAAATAATTTGCAAAAAAAATCACTTTTTTTCTTATTAACGGGAGGGTTTGGACTAGAAAATTTCCCTATACCATTTTATTAAATCACCAAATATCAATGTTATTAGAAGCTTCAAGAGACACTTGGGTCTCAAACTTTCCTCATTTTTGAGGAGAGAGTTCACCGAGGTCATCAGTCACTGTTCCAGCTTCAAAAACGATTTCAATTTCACCGGTAAAAACGACTCGTGTTCATTGCACCCGAACTACGTGGAAGAAACAATGCGTTGGGACCCGAGGAGAGAGATTCAGATGGAGGTCGTCGAGATGGACCCAGGTAGCTTCAGAACATGGGGACAAAGTGAAAAAGAAGGTCGTGTTCAGCTCCGATCTCTTCTCACTGATTTCCTCATTCTTCGCAAGCTCTCACTCTCTCTCTCAAATCGCATCAATCTGTTCCTTCTCTCAAGATCTGGAACTAATTTCATGAAATGAGGTCAGGGTGTTGCTAATTTTTGGGTTTTGTTGCACCCGCTGAATTTGGTCGATTGTCGAGATGAACCCATTTATTTTCCTCCGAAGGGTTTTACTTAAATCACACGGGACAGGGTTGTGGGCAAAAGAAAGGATTAAATCCAACGCTGTTTGTTTGATAGTACTAATAAAAATTGGCTTACGTGAAGTTCAATGGTAAGATTTGCGACACTATTTCAAACTTTGTGAAGGATCCCCATGATGAATTGAAATGAAATTGGGATCTTATATATATTCATATGTCTGGGAACTTTCATAAAACTAATTTGTAAGGATATAGACCACTCAAATGTAGGTGAGATATGGAACGGTTTTGCCGGATCTCATAAATGTTTGGAGCTGATCAATTTCAAGATGATCATCGAACCGTTGGCAAACTGATAAATGTTCATAGGTGTTTTACCAAAGATAGAAGCTATAGAAATGGAGAAACAGAAAGGAAAATGTTTTGAAAATGTCACTTGCTTCCCTAAACTAACGACTCTGGTGCTTGATCCACGCAATGGTTTTGTAAATATTATTAATCAAGGTTTTGGAAAAATTAAGATGGATCAAGCCCTTCCCGAAAGTTGATTTTTTTGAAGATTTCATCGTGAACCTTGGAAAACACCTTTGAACACAACAATGGAAAATGGAAAAACAAATTTTGCCCATCATGCAAAAATGTAAACATTTTGAATTGTAAATATCCTTCAAAATGCTTCAATCGTCCATGAAGATATTAACAAATGGAGTCCACTAAGGTAATTGAAGCATTATATCTTACCGCTAAGGCAGAATATGTATATTGTAGTTTTAGATACCTCAAGTTTTTGCACTTCTAAATTTTATTTCATTGATCTTAAGTCGGACCTCGGTGATCCCAATTTTTTTTGTGATGATTAGATAAAATAAGTCTTTAAACACCCCCAAAAATGGTGTTTGGAAAATGCCTTTGTTATTGAGCCAAAAAATTCAATTACCTAAAAATTTAAAAAAAAGCCTGAAGGAAGTTAATCCATTTAGATATCTTTGTTTCGACGGAATTTATAGTTGAATCGTCCATAAGAGAGCTTAAAAAAATATAAATTTATAGTTTTTGGCAAACACATAAAATTGATTTCAATTACTAATCAAACACCATTTCTTGGTTGGATTTTAAATTTTTTTCATTGTCTTAAGTCTATTTTCCGCGCCCTTTAAAACACCTTGAACATATTGATGTTAAAATGGATTTTCCAAAATAATTTGCAACACAAAAAAATCACTTTTTCTTATTAACGGGAGGGTTTGGACTAGAAAATTTCCTTTGTATATATATATTTGATCATGGGAAATCACCACTGTTTATATATATTGAAAACACAAGAATGCTAAGAACTCATTCAAGAGACACCCCAAAAACCTAATCCATGTGTCTACTTTCCTCATTTTTCCATCTCTCTCTTCGCTTTCAGGTGGACACACTAATAGGCATCAGTCACTGTTCCAGCTTTTCAAAACGACTGTACAATTTCACCGGTAAAAAACGACTCGGACCCGTCATTGCACCCGAACTACGTAATATTATTATTGAAAAACAATGCCTATCGCTGACTTTGGTAGTGGACCCGATTGTCGTGATGAACCCGATCGTCGAGATGGACCTGATTCGTCGAGATGGACCCAGGTAGAAATCAGAACATTTGACACACATGATACTACAGTGTTGTGGGCAAAAGAAAAGGAATGTTCAGCTCCGATGGCGCTCTTCTCACTGATAGTACTACATTTGGACACGCGCGAAATTTATTTCGAACACTAAAGTCTTCTGTTGTCAGCTCTGCTTACGTGCAAGCTCAGGCGTCACCTCAGAGTTCAACTTTCTTGACGGATTTCGGCCAATCCATGATGAATATGGGTAAGATTGGCGTCCTTACTGGCACTTCAGGCACAATCAGGAAACAGTGTGCTATCAATAAACTAATTTGCTACGGAGACAAATGGGTTGGATACCGGTGTGTTCGGAACTGTTTGTTTGATATGTTTGGAGCTCAGATTTGAAATTTATGTTTTGTGATATTAGTTAAAATACATTTATTTTCCTCCGCCTTATTTGTTTTGTAGTTTTACTCTTCTGAAAATCTATAAACCATATCATACAGCCGTTTACGTTTCAACTTGTGGGTGTATAGCGTAAGTGTAAAAAATGTGTTGTTTGTTTGTGTTTAATAAAAATTGTTAATTAAACCATGAGTTGAAGTTCAATGGTAAGATTTGTGAGCTAATTATTAATCAAGGTTTGTGAAGGAATGGTATTTAAGATGAATTGAAAATTAAAAAGATCTCATGCAAAGCGACTCAAAAATATTAAGATGTTTTCTTTGTCTGGTTTTTTAAAAATGAATTCATAAAACTCAAAAATGAATAACAATTAATTTATCCTTTGAATAACAAATCATCGTTGTTCAGAAACAAATCAAATGTAGGTCAATTATAATTATTCTCATTTTCAGAAAATCGTTTTTCCACAATACAGAGCAAACATACATGCATCCATGCTCATAACTCTAAGTCTAACAACAGCAATTATCCTGAAGCTGCAAAAAATAATTTTTCAAGCGATGATCCTGAATCACAAAATAATTTTTCCAATTGTGGAGTGTGTATATATTGAATTATTCTTTTAATGAACAGGGGCACTCTAGATTGATTTGTCGTATATCAGCACTTAAGTGATGGGGTTTTGAGTTTGAGTTGATAGAACAACATCGATACATGTTCCAGTAATTTAACGTAACTATCATATTAACATCTTATTGGTTGACCAATAATAAAAAAAAAAAAACTAAAGATTAAATAAAACTATCTTTTGATAATTGTTGTAATATTTTCTTCTTTTATATGGACAAATCAATCACAATTATATCATTTCATCAAGCCCAACGGCACTTAAAAAGGAATCCGCCCATAATACAAAAATAAGAAAACAATGCGCAACTCAGGCAACAAAATAGACAAATTACATCAAAATAGGATCGATACTTAATTAATTTCTTTCTTTCATACATGCTACATAGCATAATCGTCACACGAAGTTCAGATAGTCAACAATAAAAAAAATGCATTTAAAGCTGGGGACACAAATTCAGATCAATATTGTATAAACATTATAGCACTGTGGATCGAAACCAAACCAAAACCGCGTGAATCCTAAAACAAGAAAAACCAAAATAAAGTAAATTAATCATCGAGCTAAACCAGGGGCGCGGAGAACTACGAGGCGATGCAAAGGAGACAATGGAGGGCGAGGTATGGCAGCGAGAGTGGAGCGCGAGGCGAGAAGAGGCGGAGGCCAGAGTGGAGGGCGAGGTGAGGCGGTAGGTGGGGAGCTCGAAACTATAAATATCCCTAGAGTAGGTGTAGAGTTTGAATTATATGGTGTTAATTAATCCATTTACAACAATGAGAGAACCTCTAAAGTCAATTAAATTGAAGCAAGTTGATTTTTTTGTTTTTTTTAGTACTTTGGAATAATATTAAAACTTAGGAACCAGATTCAAGCAACATCAGGAGTTTAAACACGAGTACACAGCACATAAATAAACTAGAGAAGCTAGTGAGCAGAGAGCTATCGGGCTAGTCCAGAAATTGGCAGATATTGCAACTATCCCTTATCATGAACTCCCGTTCAGCTCTTCTTCCTGTTCAGCTCCAAGACCAACAAGAAAATCAGCACAAGCATTCACACTTCGGTAGGTGTGGGTCAAAGGGCAACCCGTTCTGTTTAAGAGGTAATGTCCATCATTGATAATATTGCTTTGAGGATGGTTTGGTGTGGCACCATCGTTGAAAAGGAGAATCGCCGTCTGGGAATCGGATTGAATTTGAACATTTGTTAGGCCTTTCTCCAACACAATTGTAAGTCCCCTGTAGATACTCCAAATCTCTGTCTCCAGGCTTGAACTTGCAACCATTCTTCCATAGTAACTGAGTACCCATTCTCCTTGAGCATTCCTAAATAAGCCGCCAAATCCTACTTTTCTTGTGCTTTCATACCAACACCCGTCGGTATTGAGTTTAATTTGACCTGGAGTGGGAGGAAACCAAAGCATTAAACCACAATTTCAATAGCGTATGATATTGAAATAT
Source organism: Vaccinium myrtillus (assembly GCA_016920895.1). Classification (NCBI taxonomy): domain Eukaryota; kingdom Viridiplantae; phylum Streptophyta; class Magnoliopsida; order Ericales; family Ericaceae; genus Vaccinium; species Vaccinium myrtillus. Next base: position 9,102,948 of record CM029270.1, read on the forward strand.
TGGAACTTACTACCGGGTTAGAGTCAACATCATCAAAACTTTTGCGATTGCGGTCTTTCCAAATTTGCGAAATGGTAGTACAAAAGATAGTGTTCCAAGGCATTTCAGATCCCATACACAAAGTTTTCCTTCTTTTCAAATTTTTCGACATCCAGTCCGAAGTGGAGTTGTTAAACCCTGATCTCATTAAACGGCCCGATGGGATTTTATCCCAAGCTCAACAGCTTTAGGACAGTTCCTAAAAAGGTGACCAATGTTTTTCTGTGAGAGGTTACATCTCGAGCACCAATTCGAGTTAGTCATTCCTCTTTTCGCAAGAAGAAGATTGGTTGGTAGCTTGTCATGGAAAATAAGCCAAATAAAAGTTTTAAGTTTTTGCGGTAGCTTCATTTTCCAAAACCAACTCCAGCCCTTGGTGTCATTGTTATCTTTGCAGATGAAATCATAAGCAGAGGCCGCTGAGTAATCACCATTAGAAGATCCCAACCAAGAATGGTGATCACAAGCTTCAAAGTATATAGGATGTATTATGCTCAATATGGCAGCACGGGACTCCATATCCACAATATGATCAATACTATCAATATTCCAACTTTCATTGTCAATGATGTCTGCCACCTTAGTATTAACTTGAGTATGTGGTTCAGGGTGTCTCTTGGCTAACGGGCCATTACCACACCACCAGTCATTCCACAAATCCACGGAATTACCATCAACTATAGACCATTTACTTCCTTCCTAGAGGAACTCCGTAATGTGTATGATACTCCGCCAAGTATACGAAACAGGTCTATTACTAGGCCAGCTTTGCAAAAAGTGATGCTTGAGATATTTACTCTTAAGCGTTTTGGCCTAAAGACTGTTCTTGTCATTCTCAAGGTTCCATCCTAGCTTGATAAGGAGAGCAAGATTTTGATTTTGAGCTTTTCTCAAACCTTAGCCACCCATGTCTTTGATTTTACACACAGTGTCCCAATTAACAAGGTGAATCCTCTTTCTCTCCGGAGTATCCCCCACAAGAAATCTCTATTTATCCGGTCCAACTTATCACAAACGCTAACTGGAAACTTCATTGTTTGCATAGTGGAACTAGGAATAGTGGACGAAGAAGTTTGGATTAACGTGGCACGTCAAGCAATATGGAGGGTGTTGGCCTTCCAACCCGAGAGTTTAACTAACACAAGCAGTGTTCTAAAAGAAGGTTTGGTAGGCTGAGTACTGATCACTGCCTAAGCGCTAGAAGTCCCCTTGCCGACTAACCCGACTAGGCGCTGAGTGCTCGTCCCTGTAAGTTAGAAGGTGCCCAGCCTCCCTGAGAGCACCTGACAAGTTTTAGAATCTTGAACACAGGTTTCAAAATGTCTATACTACTAAAAAAAAAAATGGTCAACCGTACCCATATGTGATTTAGAGGTAGTATGAACACATGTGAAGCTTTTTCCTTCTCCTTCCATAGACTTAGGGGGTGTTTGAGAGTCTACTTTTCAGCTTTTTCATTTTTAACTTTTTGACTTTTTGGCTTTTTAGATTATGATCAAAATGTGTTTTGAATTTGGGAGGAGTGTTAGGGAAAAATGTACATAATGCATTTTGTAAGTGGAGAATGAGAAAAGTAGTTCTGGACCACTTTTTCACTTCTGCTCTAGATTGTGCATTTTGCAAAACTCATTATCTGATAATGAGTTCTGGGGCATTTCCCCAAAACAGCCAAAAAGAAAAAATGAGACTGAGAAAATGAGAAAAAGTGGTGCCCAAACAGGCTCTTAATTACTAACCTGAGGTTTTTTATTTTTCATTAAACGCTACTCCCTCCGTCCCTATTTAAGTGATGATGTTACTATTCCAGCTGGATTCGAAAGTTGTTTATAATTTTCAATCTATATTACATAAAATATGCAATATGGATCTTCTTTTATAGAAATGAATGAGTTCTAAAATACAATTTTTTCAAAAGTACATAATATATTATAGATTGAAAGTTATAGACAATTTAAAAATAAATTCAAAAAGTGAAAGTGGTCATTTAAAAAGGGACGGAGGGAGTATGATATTAGTATGTTTAAATTTATTATATTACTGCAAGGGCCAACCACATGTCTACAGTAGTCAAACCACAAAAGAGCGCTACACAGTCATTTATTGGGCCAAACCCAAAGGTCCACTTGAGTTAAAATTGTATGTCTACAATTATTAAATGACTAGAGCATGAAAAAATTGGATATTATAAGGTAAATTAATGACTTGTTTGTATTTTGTATTTGGGCTAAAATGTTATGTTTGTTAGTAGGCCATAAAATGTTACTGTAGTATTTTGCAATTGGGTCAAGTTAAGCTGTATCCTTGAATAGAAAGTTCTAGCTAGATTAGGCCCAAAGCCCATAGTTGTAATATAGTAAAAGCTTGCATTGGACTCTTTAGAAGTCAAGGAATGAAAAAAAATCTAAGAGTGAGCTTTCCCCTGGTAACCTCTAAGATCAAGGCTATTTTAAAGCCAACAGAGAGCGTTTGAGAGCCAAACACTGGAATATGATGTGACAATTAAGGTCATCCACAGTGGGCTCCCTAAAAATGGCTCCTATGTTGACTCCTAAAGTGTACACATAAGCCTAATTGGGGTCCATTTGACACTCCTAGAGTTTGCTAAATATAGAGAGCATACGTGTGCTTGACCAAAATCCTATACCTAAATTACTGGGTTGCCCCAAGCGCAGGGCGGATATCAGTGTAGCACAATACCCGGTAAGACCGGAATCGAATCCACAGAGAAGGTGGAAAGTGCTGACTAAAAACTCGGGATGCTAGTTTAAACACGGCTCTTAGGTAGCCACCCTTTGTGATTCGGTTTGGTGAATTAACTAAATTAAGAGAAAAATTGACTTTGATTAAATTATTTAAAAGGAAGTACGGTCGTGGGGTTCATAACCCGGTGACCAGGTCCGGATATTTCATGCTCCATTCGTTGTTCCAAAACGTTTGACTTTAGAGAGAGAAAGATACCCCGAAAGATGCGAATCATCGCGGTCGCCGTTTACCCATGTACAGCGAAGAACAAGTTTTGGTCCCCCGTTCCCCGCGTTACATGGGCTCCGACAATGCCCGGATTCGTCTAACAAATGTTCTTTCATAACCTAAAATTGCTTTTACCCTTATTAATAGTGAAAATCGGAGCAAGAATACACCCAGCCCTGGCCACGGCGTGTTAATCACCCCGTGACCATACTTGAGAAACTACTCACACATACTATCTAAAACAAATAGCATAAATCTGAAATTAAACATGCTAATAACTTGAATACGAATTCAAACAAGGATTCGAGTCTCAGAACGCGGACAAACCCCCGCGAACTGAGATTAAAGTAAATAAACAGAGATGTTACCGAGGCAAAGCGAGAAACAGCGGAAAAACTCCAAAACTTCGATGCAAAAATAATCGGAAAGTTGAATCTTCAAAAGGTAAGTCGGCTGCGAAAAGTTAAGAAAAATCTAGCAAAGTTCGAACCCTAATTCGGAGTAAAAACGAGGTATAAATACCCTCCCGAAGTCAACACACGTGGCAAAGTCAGATGGGCAAAATAAAGGCCTCGGTATCGATACAGGAGAAGTCCTGTATCGATACCCGTAGGTTCTGTTTCCAAGATGACGCTTGGGTATCGATACAGGAGAAGTCCTGTATCGATACCGGTGCTCAAAGTTGACTTGTTCAGCTTTTGGTCGTCCTTGCTTTGGGTCCCACCGGTTCCCCACATGCCCGATGCCTTGTGTCTTCTTCCCGTGCTCCTTTTGGCCCGTTTCCTACAAAATAAACACAAAACACCAAAAACAAGACAAACACCGAATCAAGTGGAAAATGAAATAAAACGCGCCTCTAATGCGCTAATTTGCCCTACTTAGGCGCTTATATCTTGAGATATTGCGCGCCTATCACACCCCCCAACTTGAACGTTGCTAGTCCCTAGGAACGAACGAAAAACAACTGATAAAAAGAAACTAGAAAACATAAATGGGGGTACGGGGGTTATGACACCTGTAGAAACAATCAACCAAAGCGATAGATAATCACCTCCTAATACGCCTGTAACTCTCATGCATGCATGCTTTGACAGAGAATTAAACATGGCTAGCATAGCTCCACATGCATGAATAAAAATCCCCACAAAGATAATCGCGTCACACAACTCACGAGAACACTCAACATCCCATAAAAGCGCTTGGCGAGATGCGTGGGACCGAACAACTGGTTTCCACGTGCCAATCAAAATCAACGCTTAACAAGAAATAACCGCACAATATGTCCAAACAGGATTTCACAAAATAATCAACATCATTATTAATCATGCATAAGTGAGAGATAGAATACGTGCACACGATCGACTAAGGACTTTTTGGATTATATTAACCTTGGTTAGAACAAAGATAGGAAACTGCAAAATCAGGTGACGGCCTATAGAGGCTCAAGGTTAACTACCCTGACTGGCCGCACCTGTCACGTCTAAAACCTGTCAATGCGCCCATCGGCGCCACCCAAACCAAGTCCACAATCAAACCATTAAAAGTGAAACCATCATCCTAAGAGTTATATTACAAACCCCAAATGAAAACGAAACAACACAAGTTCCACATGAAATAACACAATATCCAACATGAAATAACAGGAAACCCCACATAAAATAACACCTCCAACTATCACTACCTACCCTCAGCCAGCCCCATGCAACCACAAGTGCCTCAGTCAATCCGACTCAACCTCCTCCGGTTCCGGTTCACCATCTGCGAAATCATCGCTGACCTCCAACTCAGGGAACTCAAGGGGAACATATGGATCTGAAGTCGACCCCTCAAGTCGCCTTACCATCCACTCTTCCCTGTGATTCATCTGCTGCAGCATTCTTGCATTTTGTCGCACCTCTCTCTTAAGCTTCTGATGACTTCGAATGGTAGCGACCCCTTGACAAAAGATTTTCTGCAGCCAAGTGGCATTGGCTGTGCTGGGGGGTGGCTGTGTAGTCAAATAAGTTCCTCCTCTAGCACCTCGAGTCTGGGCTCTGCTTTTGGTAAGAATGGTGATGTCTATTGCCCCAGGGACTAGTGGATCGTTGTTGAACCACTTGGCCCCTTGCAATCCGGAGTCTCTAGCAATGGCAGTGATCAGGCAAGGGAATGGCATTCGGGTCTGTGTTGGGGCATCACGGAAGTCGATAATCTTCGAGTAAATGAATAATGCCCAGTCACACACAGTATCTGGATCCATGAAGGCTGTCAACATATTCCCAGTATCAATAGAGGGCTTATTTTCAGTTGCCCTCGGATCCAGATTATAACAAACCAATTGGTTCACAAATCGATATGCCGCCCTAAACTTGCCCGGCCGGTGAGGATTCCCAGCATCTACACGTCTCTCGTACAAAAGACCCGTCACTGTGTGCGGGGTAAAATCCTCAGCGGGGCATGGGTAGTTAACATCAGTCGGCCTATGATAGCGCAAACTCGCAGCTATAGCATCAGGGGTGATAATGATGGGGGTTTTACCTACTCGTGAGGTTATCTGAGTCTCGGAACTGAACGCAGTCCCGGATGCTGGTATTTGAAAGTGTTTATAGAATTCCCTCACGAGTTCTAAATTATATCCGGGGTTTGGATTGAACCAGAATGACATACCTTGCCGCACAATGGCTCGTATGGTCTCGTCATTCTCGAGAAACCCGTCCCGGATGACGTGGCGCTCGTTCTTAACGCCCCTTTGTTCAATAGAAGCCTCCCACTTGGCCCGTTCATCCCGAGCAATTTGATCCTTGGTCCTCCTTCCTCCGGCCGCTTGCTCTGGAGCGACACTAGAGGAGGCCGCCCCTTTGCCCTTAGCGCTAGCGGGAATCCTCTTAGGTGCCATGTTTTGAAAAAGGTTTAGAAAATTTGGGTTTTTGGAATTTTAGGGATTTTTAGATCTGGAAGGATAAGGGACTTGGAAAGGATTTGAGAGGTATATGTGGTAGAGGTGGAGAAGAGGAGTGTTTTGGTGAAGTTTGGTGGAATTTGGGTGAGATTTGGTGGAGTTATGGAGGTTTGAAGGTGGTTAACAATGGTGGTTTTCGTGGGTAGGGTTAGAGAGAGAGGGAGAAGTTTGGGGAAGAAGATGAAGAGTGGGGGAAAGAATGACCGGTCAAACCCTTTTATTCGCGTTTAGGGCACTCGGTATCGATACTAGCATTTTGCTGTATCGATACCCATAGGTTCTGTCTCGGTCGAGGGACACTGGTATCGATACAGAACTTTTGCTGTATCGATACCGAAAGGCTTTTTTTTTTTTTTTTTTTTATATAATCTGAATAGGCTGGGGGTTTATGGGTTTTTGGTTTCCAAAACACGGCACCTAATCAGACCTCTTCAAAAATTAATCCCTCAGAAACCCATTATTTCCCAAAATTTCTCACAACAGTATGACACTTATGATGCACAGAGCTTGACTTTCCCCCCAACTTGAATCCAACCAAAAACACCGGTTTCCTAGGTTAGACACGGGAACTGACTCGGACTGGTTTAAGATGGGTCAAGGGGACTCATATGTGGTTTAATCATGCAACAATGCCTTGTTTCATCCCCTATGCACGTTATTTATCCTCACAAACGCATGAAAAATAACTAGTCTCTTACTTGCAAAACAAAAGCCTACTATTTTATGCGATTGCAGAACAGAATACAAAGAACATGGGCATGCTATTCAGGATACGCTATTATCAATGTGAGGACACTCATTCACATGCTTGACAGTGCATCATGCTCAACTAGATAGCCAAATATATGCATGCATTCAAGTTAAACAGGCATACTAATTCAGCTAGATCTCATCGCTTACTGACATTTACAAGACGCATAACACCCGTATCCCCAAAACTAACTAGCAACGCAAAAATCAAAAATAAGTACAAAGTACACCCTCCCCCCAACTAGAATCATGCGATGTCCCCAGAGCATGGAGACATAAAAATTGAAAGAACAAGGGGAAGAAACTGGACCTGTGGGTGGCAGCCAACCACCATGACCTCGGCCGATATACGAGGAATTTCAGGTACGCTCACCATGCAACCTGCAAAACACGTCAGTCCAGCCCGGCACGTGGTATCCGGGCGTACACAGAAAAACCAAAAAGCAAAAACAGAAAAAGAAAATAAACCACCACTTCCGTCACGTGAAAGACACGGGTACTACTTTTCTCCCTAATTTCTCACTTAAATTTGTGTAGAGAAGGTCATCAAAACAATCCCGGGTAAATCACGACTCAACAGGTTAAATTACTCAAGGTTTCTCCTTAAAGCAATCAGAGCCAATCGTCTTTTATGACTATCCGAGACACGGCAATAAGATTGTTCGAAACCCAGATACACAAATTTAAGGATAGAAATTAGGTGGCTATACCGGACCCCCTTTTTTTTTTTTTTTTTTAAAAAAAAATAAAATAAACAAACACGAGAATACCCAAAATGCCCTTACTAACCGGAGCTGGGCACACGATCCTTATTTTAATAGCGGCGTGCGAAGCTAAAAATACCCAAGTCAATGATGGGTACCCCTATTGATAGGAGTCGGGTCCACACTCAATGAAGAGCACGGTACGCGTGAGCTACCCGTAAAACATAGCTCAATGGCTACACTACGGAATATCCGAGTAAACCGGATCAACTAAGTCCTCCTCAGGTTCACCTATGTCAATGATTTCCAAAAATGGTTTAAGACGCTGCCCATTAACTTTAAAAATATGATTATCCTTAGGGTCACAGACATCTATCGAACCGTTCGGGTAAACCTGTTGGACTATGTACGGCCCATCCCAACGAGACCTCAACTTCCCTGGAAATAGGTGAATGCGCGAGTTATATAATAAAACTTTCTGACCAACACTAAAGGTTTTGCGCTGAATATTTCTATCGTGGTACGCCTTAACCTTAGCTTTGTAAATGCTAGTGCTCTCATACGCGTCTTTCCTAATTTCCTCAAGCTCACACAGCTGGAGCTTCCTATGGGCACCTGCCTCTAGCAAACTTGCGTTCACCGTCTTAATGGCCCAATGGGCCTTGTGCTCCATCTCTACTGGCAGGTGGCAGGCCCTACCGTAAACAAGCCGATAGGGTGAAGCACCCAATACGGTCTTGTAAGCAGTGCGGTAGGCCCACAACGCATCGATCAGTCGCAGGGACCAATCCTTTCTACTCGGGTTCACCGTTTTCTCTAAAATCCCCTTAATCTCCCGATTGGCCAGCTCAGCCTGGCCATTGGTCTGAGGGTGATAGGCCGTAGACACCTTATGAGAGATGCCATACTTCCTCATTAAAGCCTCAAAGGACCGATTGCAAAAGTGGGTGCCCTGATCAGAGATAATGGCACGTGGCATGCCAAATCTCGACAACACATGACTCTTTAAAAACTCAAGCACCACTTTTGAATCACTAGTCCTAGTGGGAATCGCCTCTACCCATTTTGACACGTAATCCACCGCCAGGAGGATGTACTCGAAACCGTGTGACACAGGGAATGGGCCCATGAAATCAATGCCCCAACAATCAAAAACCTCCAACACATAAATATTGTGGAGGGGCATCATATTTCTCGGGCCAACTTTACCTAATTTCTGACATCGGTCACAAGACTTGCAAAATGCATAGGCATCCTTAAATAAATTCGGCCAAAAGAAGCCGCACTGTAATACCTTGGCGGTGGTTTTCTTGGCGGAAAAATGACCGCCACACGCCTCTGAGTGACAAAACTCAAGTATTCCCCTCTGATCAACCTCGGGGACACAACGGCGCACTATCTGGTCCGCACAGTATTTAAACACATATGGATCATCGAAAATATACTGCCGAACCTCTCTCAAAAAGCGCTGCTTTTCAGAAGTAGACCAATGGGGTGGAATCTGCCCAGTCACCAAATAATTGGCGATATCTGCAAACCACGGGCACGTGTTAGCAGCGAACAACTGCTCGTCGGGAAAGGTATCCACAATGGGGAGATGAGAGGTGGGGTCCTCAAACTCCAAACGAGACAGGTGGTCAGCTACCACATTCTCAACCCCTTTCTTATCCTTAATAATGAGGTGGAATTCTTGCAGCAAAAGAATCCACCGGATAAGGCGAGCCTTCGCATCCTGCTTGGTCATCAAATACCTCAAGGCCGCATGATCGGTATAAACCACAATCTGCGACCCCACCAAGTAGGACCGAAATTTATCTAAGGCAAACACCACCGCTAACAATTCCTTCTCAGTGGTGGTGTAATTCAATTGTGCCTCATTCAATGTCTTGCTCGCATAATAAATCACATAGGGATCTTTCCCTCGCCTCTGACCTAAAACTGCGCCGACTGCATAGTCAGACGCGTCACACATAAGCTCAAACGGCAAACTCCAATCTGGGGACTGAACGATTGGCGGAGTTGTGAGACTCCGCTTCAATTTCTGGAATGCCCCCTCACAAGCATCGGACCACACAAAGGGTGTGTCCTTCGCCAACAAATGACACAAAGGCCGGGAGATAGCGCTGAAATCCTTAATAAATCGCCGGTAAAAACCGGCGTGACCTAGAAATGATCGGATATCCTTAACAGTCTTTGGAGTGGGAAGATTGGCAATTAAGTCTATCTTCGCCTTGTCCACCTCAATACCCTTGGATGAGACAATGTGTCCCAACACAATCCCTTGGGTCACCATGAAGTGGCACTTCTCCCAATTCAGCACAAGGCGCTTCTCCTCGCACCTAGTCAAGACTTTTCCTAAGTTCTCGAGGCATCCGTCAAACGAATCCCCAAAAACTGAAAAGTCATCCATAAAAACCTCTACTATTTTCTCTACCATGTCGCTGAAAATTCCCATCATACACCTTGAAAAGGTGCCGGGAGCATTGCACAAGCCAAATGGCATGCGACGGTAGGCAAAAGTACCATACGGGCACGTAAAAGTAGTCTTTTCCTGGTCCTCCATGGCTACCTCAATCTGATTGTAGCCAGAGTATCCATCCAGGAAGCAATAGAACGCTCTGCCCGCGACTCTCTCCAAAATCTGGTCAATGAATGGGAGGGGAAAATGATCCTTCCGGGTGCTCGCATTGAGCTTCCGGTAGTCTATGCAAACACGCCACCCGGTCTGAACACGGGTTGGCACTAACTCACCCTCCTCATTTCTCACTACTGTCACCCCTGCCTTCTTAGGCACAACCTGCACAGGACTTACCCACTCACTATGGGCAATCGGGTAAATGATACCCGCATCAAGCAGCTTAAGCACTTCCGTCCTAACCACCTCCTTCATATTGGGGTTCAGACGGCGCTGAGGTTGCCTAGAAGGCTTCACATCCTCATCAAGAAAAATGCGGTGTGTACACACCGTAGGACTAATACCCTGAAGGTCTGCTATCGTCCAGCCTATCGCCCCTATATGCTCTCTCAGCAGGGCAAGTAATTTAGCCTCTTGATCCACCTCCAAGGAGGAGGAGATCACTACTGGAAACGTATCATCGCCTTTAAGAAAGGCATATTTCAACGTATCCGGTAAAGGCTTCAATTCAGGCTTCGGCGGCTGGACCGATGATGGGAGAGCTTTAGGTAATGGGGCGCCCAATGGTTCGAGAACTGGGTCCCAAACGGCGCCGCATATATCCTCTACTGCTAGCATCTCCATCAAACTCCCTACCTCTGGAGAATCTAAAAATGACGCCTCATGGGCGGTCAGGGCTATCTCCAGAGGATCCTTATACAACATACTCTCGACATGCTCTTGCACTAGCGTGTCGATCAAACTCACCTCATAGACCTCCTCATCATCCTCTACCCGACTATTAACATTGAAGACGTTCACCTCCATTTTCAAGTCCCCAAATGATAATTGGACTTGTCCAGTTTTGCAATTCATTACAGCACTGGAGGTGGCTAAAAATGGGCGGCCAAGGATGATGGGAGTCTTCTCAAAGACTTCCGGGATTGGACACGTGTCCAAGACAATGAAATCCACGGGGAACAGAAACTCCCCTACCTGAATCAAGACATCCTCCACTACCCCCTTAGGAATTCTCACACTCCGGTCAGCTAGCTGTAGCGTAACCGGTGTGGCTTTAAGGTCACCTAGGCCTAGTCTCAAGTACACCGAATATGGGAGCAAGTTGACACTCGCTCCCAAATCTAGTAAGGCCTTCTCAAAACTCTGGCCTGCAATGGCTATAGGGATAGTGGGACAACCCGGATCTTTCCGCTTAATCGGAATATCAGCTTGGAGAATGGAGCTCACTTGCTCCGTCAGTAGCACGTTGCACTGACTCTTAGTTCTCCGTTTCGATGTGCACAACTCTTTAAGCACCTTTGCAAACTGAGGAATAGCGTCAATGGCTTCCAGTAAAGAAATAGGAAACTGAATCTTCTTGAACAACTCAAGAATCTGGAAGTTCACATTGACGTTCGGCTTTGCCACCAAGCGATGGGGATATGGTGCAACGGGTGGCAAAGGAGTCGTGGGGGCCGCAGGTGCGGGCACCACCACCTCAGGTGACTCTGATTCTCTCTCTTCCTCAGTACACTTCCCCACAGCAGGGACAACTACTGGTGCAGCGACCGGCGCCGGAGGTGGAACTGGTTTTTGCTTCAGAGGAATAGTCTTATCGATCACCTTCCCACTTCTGAGAGTGGTGATCGCGTTTGCTTCCTCCAGATTGGGGTTCAAATTACTTGTGCCTGAACCGTCTCCCAGATAATTAGTACCGACAGCATTGGTGTGAGGTTGAGAGGGAAATTTTCCCCTCTCCTGTTGGTTTTGCCCAACTACTGCCGTCAACTGAGTCAATTGGGATCTAATGTCTCCTATGGCTTGCTTAGTCTGCTCAGTTAAACTTAATTGAGACTGCATGAGAGCCTTCAACATATCATCAGTCTGCTTATCCCTCGGTGGATGATTTATGCCTGGGGGTGGTCCAGAGAATGAAGGACTAAACCCCTGCTGATTCTGTGAGGGATAACGATATTGGGACATTTGGCCTTGCGGAGGCCGGTACGGTTGCATCTGTTGCTGAGGTGGTGCCTGGGGTGGCACTGGTGCTTTGGGATCTCTCCATCCCAGGGCTGGGTGATGAGCCCATCCTGGATTATAAGTGTTGGAGAACGGATCCCAACGTTGGTTCACCGCATTCACCTCAGGTTGGTTGCTTTGGTATACCTCCTTAACCATTGGAAATGCGGGGCACGCAGTCACAGAATGCCCCGGACACTCACATAACGCGCACACTTCCTCTACTCTCACATCATGCACCTGGTGGACTTGCTTCAGTCGCAAGTCCTCCATCTGTTTGGTCAATTTGTCCAACTGGGACTGGACAGTGTGCTCTCTCACGGTCAAAGGAAAAATACCGGACCCACTGGGTCCCTGTGCAGCCATGGCCCTGTCAGCTAAGTCGGAAAGTTCCCAACTTCTATGCTTTTCGGCCAACTCCTCTAAGAAATCCCATGCCGCATCTGGGGCTTTGTCTAGGAAATCCCCATCCCTACATAGGTACTCAATTTGCTGGGCCGTCGCAATATTTAGGCCCAGCTGGAAAGATGTCACCAATTGGTGTTTCTCATACCCATGGTGGGGTAAGGACAATAACAACTCCTTAAACCTCTCCCGGCACCTCAAAACGACTCGCCTTCTTTTTTTGTCTCGAAAGATTGGATTTGGCGAGTCGGGTCTTTGTGTCTTACTCTCGGAGAAGTACTTCCTATAGAACAACTCTCTAACAAATGGCACATGTCCCGAGGATTGCTCCTTCGCATTCCGAGCCACTTATCCGCACTGTCTTTTCGGAGAAGCGGGAAAAGCTTAAGGCAAGCGTTTTCCCCCTGAGCAGTGGTGGCGAGGGTGCGCACCAACCCCTCAAAATGGCGGATATGCTCGTATGGGTCCTCATTTTCCCTCCCATAGAAAAGAGGAAGAGCATTATGGGTTCCCGGTTTGACAGTGAAGGCATTGCGTGCCTCCACTGTCTCCGTGGCGATACTATTGGGCCGCGGAGTAGTCCTCGTGGGATGCATATAGTCGCGCATGGACCTGCATTACGCCATCGGTGGCTCACTCTCTAAGTCAAAAAGTGGATTGGGAAATTCTAAGAACAGGTTCGGGACGGTCTCAGGTTCACTCTCGGAAGACTCCGACTGAGTGGGATGCCACTCAAGTGGGAGTGCTCCTGGCTGGACTGCTAAGGGCTCAAACTGACTAGAAGCCCCTGCTAGTGGAATTTCCACCAACGACTCTTTATCTATCCTACAAAGACGCTTAGACGGGTCTCGGAAAAAGAGTGGGTCCCCTTTTTGTGAACCCTTCTTTCCCTTACCTATCTTGACTCAATCCTAAAAATAACAACTCAAAATTTACCTAACTATTTTTTTTTTTTTTTTAAAGTTAAGGAAGATAGGATTAAAATTAAAATGAACTAAACACTAACTACCCGAATTCTTAACACCTCTTGCCTTCCCCGGCAACGGCGCCAAAAATGCTTGACCGAAATCCTATACCTAAATTACTGGGTTGCCCCAAGCGCAGGGCGGATATCAGTGTAGCACAATACCCGGTAAGACCGGAATCGAATCCACAGAGAAGGTGGAAAGTGCTGACTAAAAACTCGGGATGCTAGTTTAAACACGGCTCTTAGGTAGCCACCCTTTGTGATTCGGTTTGGTGAATTAACTAAATTAAGAGAAAAATTGACTTTGATTAAATTATTTAAAAGGAAGTACGGTCGTGGGGTTCATAACCCGGTGACCAGGTCCGGATATTTCATGCTCCATTCGTTGTTCCAAAACGTTTGACTTTAGAGAGAGAAAGATACCCCGAAAGATGCGAATCATCGCGGTCGCCGTTTACCCATGTACAGCGAAGAACAAGTTTTGGTCCCCCGTTCCCCGCGTTACATGGGCTCCGACAATGCCCGGATTCGTCTAACAAATGTTCTTTCATAACCTAAAATTGCTTTTACCCTTATTAATAGTGAAAATCGGAGCAAGAATACACCCAGCCCTGGCCACGGCGTGTTAATCACCCCGTGACCATACTTGAGAAACTACTCACACATACTATCTAAAACAAATAGCATAAATATGAAATTAAACATGCTAATAACTTGAATACGAATTCAAACAAGGATTCGAGTCTCAGAACGCGGACAAACCCCCCGCGAACTGAGATTAAAGTAAATAAACAGAGATGTTACCGAGGCAAAGCGAGAAACAGCGGAAAAACTCCAAAACTTCGATGCAAAAATAATCGGAAAGTTGAATCTTCAAAAGGTAAGTCGGCTGCGAAAAGTTAAGAAAAATCTAACAAAGTTCGAACCCTAATTCGGAGTAAAAACGAGGTATAAATACCCTCCCGAAGTCAACACACGTGGCAAAGTCAGATGGGCAAAATAAAGGCCTCGGTATCGATACAGGAGAAGTCCTGTATCGATACCCGTAGGTTCTGTTTCCAAGATGACGCTTGGGTATCGATACAGGAGAAGTCCTGTATCGATACCGGTGCTCAAAGTTGACTTGTTCAGCTTTTGGTCGTCCTTGCTTTGGGTCCCACCGGTTCCCCACATGCCCGATGCCTTGTGTCTTCTTCCCGTGCTCCTTTTGGCCCGTTTCCTACAAAATAAACACAAAACACCAAAAACAAGACAAACACCGAATCAAGTGGAAAATGAAATAAAACGCGCCTCTAATGCGCTAATTTGCCCTACTTAGGCGCTTATATCTTGAGATATTGCGCGCCTATCAACGTGCACTCAATGGACTAGCAAGAAAATTTTCTATTTTGTGAAGAAAGTAATAAAAAAAAGTGTGGGTCCCATAAAAAAAAAGGATAAAAAGGGCTTGAGTCTCACTTGGAGCTAGCTACAAGGCTAGTTAGATTTAGCTAATGGGTTAGAAGCCATGCTTAGGAGCCACCATTGGGAGCTTGTATTGGGAGCTCATTGAAAACCATAATTGATCAAATGACTTGCTAAATTTTAGGAGTCTTACCTAGGAGCCATTTTAAGAGTCCACTGTTGATAGCCTATGGGAGCGTTTGAGAACATTTTTAAATGGTAATCCTTAGATGAATTGCAAGAGTAAATTCGATCTTTTGGTTCGTAATTGGAGAGTACAAAATGAGAAGGGCAAAGTACACTTTGCACCCCTACACTTATTAGCAGTTAGTTTCACTTTTTCCTTCCACTTTCAACTTCACCTATTTAATCCCTCACAAGTCACACGCACACTTTTGGTCGAGTGTCAATATCCCCCTTGTCGTTAGATTCCATTAGTTCTTGTTAGGGGAAAAATATTAGTTTATTGGTACTAGGTTCAAATAATTTCATTATCGGCGAACTTAAAAATTGATATCGAAGTTGTCAAATTAACATTCATCTTAATTTGCTCAAGCTTTCCACCTCATTTTCTCAGGTGGAATAGTTTCCTCTCCACATGATTAGAAATATATCCTTAAGCAGCCATGCACCTGTTATTGCTACAAAGTGTAGCAAAGTGTCAAGTGTTGGGGTGCAAAATGTACTGTTATTTCCAAAATGTACTTTAACAAAGTCGGAGCACATGGCTGAACCGTGGAACATGGCCGAGCCATAACACATGGCCGAGCCATAACACATGGCCGAACCGGTGGGCTTGGAAAAACTCTTCCTGTCAATTAAGTCGGAGTACATGGCCGAACCATAGCACATGGCCGAACCGGTGGGTTCAGAAACTTCCCGAGCCGGTCTTGGCATCATAGCAAATTGTTTCAACAAAAATTTTGAAACAATTTGCTATGATTTGTCCATGTAACAATTTTGAACACCAGGTAGTTTCAATTTGGAAGAATATCTGTCCACCAAAGGAGCCCTAAAGAGACGGAGCTACATGATTTGGAAAATATATCTGGAACCGGGGACCCTGTAGTGAGGACACTCACTACGGCGTGTAGTGAGCAACGGTGGGCATTGGATTCAGCAATCAATGGTCCATATTTAACAACAAGATTTAAGATAAAGAGGAGCTTATTGATCTGTTCAAAACAAGGTTGGTTGTGTGGATTAAAGGAAATTATGTTATTAAGGGAATTTCTATTGACGACGACGACTTTAAGAGAAGTCTGAAAATCTATGTTTCGATACTTAAAAGGAAAGTCTGTCATGTGTGTGGTTTTGGGCTGTGATTTGGCTGTGTGCCTGCACCCCTTTTATGTTTTTGGAACTTTGTGGTTGGTGCCCACTCTTATAGGTTTCGGCCGGAGGCGACTCGGAACCCAGAGGTTGGCCCATGGAGTTCCGGAATGCTATTTTTGCTGTGCTGAGGCCATGAAGTCTGTGAAGCTCAGATGTCTTTTCTACTTCTGCACTCTAAGTGTGATATCATTTGTTATGTTTCTTCTTGGCCTTCTGTGAAATGTTGAGAAGCTGCCTTTGAAATTCTGTTGTCTTCCTAATTGTTGAATCACTGCTAATGCTACCAGCAGTAGTCATGGGATACCAGGGGACTTCTACTTCTACATTGGATTTGATTTGGTTTAGCATACCTTGCTTTGGTATTGCTTTGGATGTGATGAGATTTTTTGCTCCCAAATTGAATGTATTTCTTTTTAATTTCTATCTTTTTTTTTTCATTCAACTCTTCTCTTCGTTGCATGATTGCTTTTCTTCATCTTGGCCTAACTCTTGCCACATGGTCATGTCATGTAGAATCTGTTATTCTAGCATCTTTTTTTTTTATTTTTTATGTACCCGTTTATCAAGTGATAGGTCGTTTTTGTATCAAAAATATAATTTATAAAACAGAAAATTAACTAATATCCTGAAGAACAGTGGTTAAGTTCGAGATCGCCCACGGGAAATAAAAAGCTAAGTTACTATAGATTCAATTGATTTCTAATTTAATTGAAGAGTAAATGAATGGAATTTTGGATTGGATTTAATTAAACTAAAATTAACTAGAAAGCAGTAAAGGATTCGAAAGCAAGAGAGAGAAGAGACTAGGATTTAGATTCAACCTCCTCTTATAATATTATAATTGTTGCAAAATCTAGGGTTTCATCCAACATATAACCAAATTACCATTAGGATAGCAATTTCTTGTGATAATCTCCAAAAATATTCTCAAAACTCGTACTTCATATAGGTTATATCTCAACACAGCACGGATCATCTCACCGACTTAACAAGCGGCACGGTATAGTCTATCTCAGAGACTATCCTAAAGCATTGAAAACAATTGAACAAATGTATTTGATATCATGAGTACAAACATGATATGAAAATAAAACAATCAGAACTTCCATTGAAAACGATGAATCAACTATAGTTGCACAATTAATATCAAATGAAAGGTCTTAAAAATCTATATATTTAAATTTCTCGGGGAGATATTCTCGTTACCCTAGTCGAAGTTTAGCCACTCATGGTAGAATGTGATCATAGCCTTGACGTCTCGCTGCCTTGCAGCCGTCATCTGTTTTGCTTTAAAAAAAAAAAAATTCCTTTCCCCAAACCCTGCTGCAAGTTTTTGTACGATCCCTTGTTGGGCAGCAAAATTCCACCCTTTCATTGCAAGCTGTGGGCCAACCCCACCGTGGTCCTCCCCATTTTATATGGACCGAAAAGGACGATGCATTACCGGGCCTAACTAATTATTTTAGTGCTAACCAAGAATAGTCTAATACGGAGTACTAGTCAAACCCAAATTCTTTAGTACCCATAAGCCCAATTCCATCAAAGGCTAAGACCACGTGAATCATAAATACTAAAAGTTTAATTCCTAACAAAGGCTTATTTACCTTTTTGGACTCTACCATATTAATCACGTCTCAATTTCATTCCCAATGTTTCAAAATTGCTAACATTTAGTCCGTAATATTATAATTTTGTACCAATATCAAGTCCATCACTTTGACTCCGTTACTCTAGTCCATCAAAACAAGGGGCAATGAAGTCTTTTCACATAAAGCCGTAAATTGAACATTCAAAGCGGCTCACCGAATACAGAAATCAGGCAAATTGAACAAGTTTGACAATAGTCAACCAGGCAAATTTCAGAAAATGAATGTAGAAATTAGGTTATAAAAGTTGCAACCAGACAGGGATTTAAGAACATATCAATATACCAATAAACAGATTTGGAAAATCATGGTGGTAAATACTTGGGGATGCCCTCTATAATTGGCCGATCAAAATCTGAGGTTTTTAAATATGTGTATGACCGTGTTCTTTCTAAATTAAAAAGCTGGAAGGATTCAACCTTGAACTTGGCTGGAAGAGAGGTTATGCTGCGATCAGTTCTTCTTACAATGCCCAACTTTATCATGCAATGCTTCCTTCTACCTAAACGGGTTTGTAAGAGTATCTGCAGCGCTGTTCGCAGATTTTGGTGGGGTTCGAAGGACGGTGAAAACAAAGTTAATTGGGTAAGCTGGAATAAATTGTGTGATCGTAAAGCGGATGGTGGACTTGGTTTCCGGGATCTTCATGCTTTTAATCTTGCGTTTCTTGCAAAACAGGGATGGCGACTGATACAAGGCCCACAATCTTTATTTCAGCGCCTTTATAAGGGGAAGTATTTCCACAATAAATCTTTTTGGGAAGCTTGTTGTCCTAATTCATCGTCTTGGGCTTGGCGGAGTATTATTGCAGGCAGAGTGTGTTAAAGAAGGGATGGCGTTGGAATGTGGGGAATGGCTCCTCTATAAATATTTGGGATGATCCTTGGCTCCCTCGATCTCTCTCATTCAAGGTTCTTAGTCCACCACCACTACCAAATTCTCCACATCATCATATTCGGCTTGTCTCAGATCTTATTGATGGGGATACTCGCTCCTGGAATCTCTCCCTCATTAAATCGCTCTTCTTGGGTTTTGATGAGGAAACGATCATCTCGATTCCAGTTAGCTCACAAGGGATTGGCGACAAGGCCATCTGGCATTATACTGACAATGGGTTGTTTTCCGTGAGATCAACATATCATCTAGCTAGAATGTGCAATGCTCCACGACAATCTCACGAAAGAGGCGAATCTAGTTCAGGTACTCCATTGGATTCTTTCTGGAAATCTTTATGGTCCTTGCCTAGTCCTAACAAAATTAAAATGTTTATATGGCGATGCTCCCATAATGCGCTTGCGGTTCTCGTTAACTTAAACAGGAAGAACATAGATGTGTCTCCTTTTTGCCCCAAATGCCATTCCAAACGTGAGACCTTGGAACATATGCTTTTTCAATGTAAATTTTCGAGAGAAGTGTGGTGCAAATCCCCTTTTGCTTCTTTTATCTCTGCTTCCTGGAATTCATATCATTTTTTGGAGTGGTGGTCCTCTATTTCTCATTTAAATGCTGGGAATATCGATTTGGATGCTCTCCTCGCATTTTTATGTTGGTTCTTGTGGAAGGCTCGCAACAAAACTCAGTTTGAAGGCCATAGTTGGGACAACTCTAAAATCTTAGAAAAGGCGTATGCTTTTTGTTCCGAATTTAAGGAAGCAAATGATACTTCTAAGCGCTCTCCCTCTGTAACACTTGCCTCTATGTTTCCTCCTATGTGGTTTTTGCCTCATGTTGGGGTTATTAAGTTCAATGTTGATGGCGCGGTTGGTAAAAGCAGTGGACTGGTTGGAGTTGGTATTGTAGCTCGTGATCATGCAGGTCAGATTTTGGGGACGGCTTCTATTCCATTCCATGGGCTGCGCTCCCCTAGAGTCGCTGAAGCGTTGGGCTTTCGAGAAGCTTTAGTTCTCGCCGCAAACAATGGTCTTTCTAATATTATTGTGGAAGGTGACTCATTTCAGATTGTCCAAGCTCTTACTCAAGTAGGGAAATCGTTCTCCGATTGTAGCTCTATTCTCTCTGATTGTCTAGAGCTTCTTCCGTTATTTTCCTCTTGTGTTTTTAAATATGTTAAACGTTATGTCAATAGGGTAGCCCATTCGTTGGCTAAGCAATCCCTATTAGGTGCTAAACTAGTGAATTGGGGGGGTCCTGTCCCCCAGTTTTTAGCTAATCTTGCCCTTGCTGATGTTAGGTCTTCGGACCGGTTTCTCTCTTAATAATATGATCAATTTTTTCTCGTGAAAAAAATAAAAAATAAACAGATCTGGAAATTCAAAAACCGAAGCATTAGAATCAAATGCATTTAGAAGAAACAACATCAGTAATGTCAAAACACCCCTAGAACACTTACCATTCCTACATTGTTGTCAATCAAATCTGCACAAAACCATAAAAAGTATTTCCATATACTCTTACCAAAGCAAAAGCCATGTATTTCCGTATATTTTTTAGACCTTACAGCAAAGGGGTTCACTTCCTGTTCCTCAAAAGGATTGGAATCGTAACGGCCAACCATGATTCAGAAACAGATCATGAAAATGGTACAAATCGGAGATCCAAATGAAGGCCACCTTGATTCTGAAACAGATCGTGATAATGGTACAAATCGGAGATCCAAATGAAGTAATCTCAAACGGGTCACAAAAAAAAAAAACACAATTTTAAAAAATATTAGGGTTTTGATTTCAAGTTGGATCGGGTGAAAAGGAAGAAAGTTGCTAGCGATGCATACAGTATGTCATTTGTTTTGGTATTGTATCTCTGTTTTGTTTGTTTTGCAGGAAAAACTCAAAGCATGATACAGGGAAAGTTTATGAAAATTCTGATTTTAGAGCATCCCATTAGACACCATCGCCGGCGTCTACCATCCCGGCTTTCCCAAACAATCTGACGTTGCCGGCTGCCCCCTTGGACCTCCTATCGATCCCATGGCCCCTTTGCTTTGTCTTTTACAACTGGAGAGAGAAAGGGGGTTGGGAGGGTTTACGCGAAAAGACTCAGCTACCCCTTGTTTTGACAGACTAGAGTGACGGAGTCAAAGTGAGGGACTTGATTGGTACAAAATTGTAACATTAGGGACTAAATATCAGCAATTAAAACATTGGTGATGAAATTAAGACGCGGTTAATATTTTGAAGACCAAAAAGGTAAATAAGCCCACCCCACAGCAACCATCCATCTCATATTAGCTGCTAATTGCATGACAGCTGGATCACACCTCTGGGTAATTTAGTATTATCATCTTTTCACCTTTTCCTCAATTTTGGAATTGCTCCACAAGTCTTGAAAAGAAAAAAACGAGTATCAAACTTAATTAATATTATAAATGAACGTAACAAGCGTAAATTAGGACGCATAAGCATAAATGCTCACATTTACGCGCCTATAATTGAGTAATCAATATATTATCCCTTGCCGGAAAAAAAAAAAAAAAAAAACACCAACTTGCCAACTGTAATGGACTTAAGCCTGACTTGAATAGCATTTTAGTACTATTGTTAGGTTAAGAAGTTGGTTCAAAACAATCATTTATGATCTGTCTTAACGATTTCAAAACCAACTTGCAAAGGACAATGATCCTGGAGGAGCAGTACTCAACTGTTGGAAAATGCAAAATATATAATATGCATTATTGGTTTGTATAAAACTTTATAACATTTGTATAAACTCAGTAACATTAATTCCGAATTCATAAATTTTCGTAATTTTGTCTTGAGATTATGAAATTTTATGCTTTTTTTTTGGGTAAATAATTTTATGCAGAGTTATAGAGTTCTTTGCAGATGTCGGGAGATATATGTTTTTATATGTATGTATGCAAATGTGCGATGAGTTTAGGTTGATTCAGGGGTGCATATACTGAAAATATCCGAATGCTCTGAGGGGCCGATTGGATGCGAGTGTTTTGGGTGGATTAAAAATATGGAGGAGAATAAGATAGTAGGGGGTATTATTTATAAGAGGAATGGGAATGTGATGGTGATGGTGGGTGGTGGGTGGCGTTTATCGGGGATGTGATGATTGGTGGGGTGGTGGTTGGGTGGTGGGTGTGATTCTTAGGCGGTGGGTGGTGGGTGGTGGGTGGGGGGTGGTGTGATGGGTGGTGGTTTTTTTTCGTTTTAAGTGAAAACTTTGTGTTTTTCTAATTTCCAAAAAAAAAAAGTAAAAACATAAAGAAGTGAAAACAAAAAATATGTTTGTGTGAAATTATTTTCAAAAAAAAAAAAAAGTAAAAACATAATTATGAGTCGGTTGGAGGTGTGCGGCGGGAGGTGGTGCGTGGTGGTGGGGTGGTGGGTGGTGGCGGCGGTGATGGTGGGTGGTGGCGGTGATGGTGGGTGGTGGTGGTGGTGGGTGATGGTGGGTGGTGGCGGTGGTGGTGGGTGGTGGGTGGTGGCGGTGATGGTGGGTGGTGGCGGTGGTGGGTGGCGGCGGGTGGGTGGCGGCGGTGGTGGTGGGTGGTGGCGGGTGGTGGCGGTGATGGTGGGTGGTGGGTGGTGGTGGCGGTGGTGGTGGTGGTGGGTGGCGGTGGTGGTGGGGGTGGTGGCGGGGTGGTGGCGGTGGTGGGTGGTGGTGGTGGGTGGTGGCGGTGGAGGTGGTGGTGGGGTGGTGGTGGGTGGTGGGGGTGGGGGGCGGGTGGGTGGCGGCGGTGGTGGTGGGTGGTGGCGGTGATGGTGGGTGGTGGGTGGCGGCGGTGGGTGGGTAGCGGCGGTGGGTGGTGGGTGGCGGCGGTGATGGTGGGTGGTGGCGGGTGGTGGCGGTGATGGTGGGTGGTGGGTGGTGGCGGTGGAGGTGGTGGTGGGGTGGTGGGTGGTGGTGGTGGGTTGGCGGTGATGGTGGGTGGTGGTTGGGGTGGTGAAAAGAGAAAACAAAAACAAAAGTGAAAGTTGACTTTTCAAAAAATTCCCAAATAGTAATTGTTTCTGAAAGTGAAAGATTATTGAATTAATCCAAATACCAAAATGCAATTCTTTCTGTGACATTAAATTCTTAGGAATTTGATTCTAAGTAATCATATTGTTGATTTCCTACCCAATTATTGAAAATCCAAATACCAAAATCAATTCTTTCAGGTATAAATTCTTAGATTCTAAGTAATCATAATCATATTCTCCCATAAATTCGATTCTCGGTAATCATATTCCTGTTTCTATTCAAGATTCAGGTCATCCAAACATAGCCTTAGACGAGTGTGAATAGGACTATGAATTTAAAATTAAGTCTAATTATGAGAATCACAATCACCCAAATCTCCATTCTAATTAATTGCCACAACTCAATATGTAAATTAAAATAAAGAGACAAGACAGAGAGATTTACGTGAAAACTGTTGAGAGTCTATCACTCTGAGTATAAACCCACGGCCTAATCACACTTATGTATTTTCATAAATCAAAAGGTTTACAAAAGAAAACGAATAAGAAATTATCCACAAGCCCATTAAAACCCCTTACTCCACCTCTTGATGTAGCACCCGTACTCCTCTTTGATTCTATGGACTCAATAAATACACCCATCTTGATCTACGAATTAAACATGCACTAGACCCCTCCGACTCATGTATGAGCAAAAGTAAGAATGCATGCTATGAATGACATCAAGTTAAATGAAGTTTTTTTTTGGAAAAAATAATCAATCTATAATTAATCCATGAAAAATAAAAAAAATTAATCCAAATTGACAAGAAAAATGATCAGCACTTATAGTTTATAGATCATATTTAATGCGTCAAACATGAAAATAGGAGAGAAACGTTATCTATCTCTAAAAGTAGGCAGATGCAAAAGTTGTACCTTAAATGATAAGGGCTGTATTTGGTTAGATAGTTTAATTTAGTTTTGATAATGTCAGCAGGTGTAATGAGTGGAGAGATATAGAGAGAGAAATGAGGAAAATGATTATGTCATCAAAACTAAAATTAAAACTAAACAGGGAAACGAACAGGGCCAAGGGAATTTAAAATAAACGATTGGATAACTAGAAGGAACGAATAGAGGACGGACAAAAGCACTATGTACCAAGCGCTATTTAGAATTCTAGGACAAGCGCCACCAAAGAGCTCGAGCGCTCCGCAAGTGCTTCCGATAAATACCCACGTTGCGAGCGTTTTCCAAAATCTTGGTAAACATTAGGGGTGGACGTCGTGTCGTGTCGTGTCGTGTTGTTTTGTGTTCGTGTCGTGTCGAGCCGAATTCGTGTCAAATTAGGTTCGTGTCAAAATGACCTGCTTAATTAATCGTGTCGAAAAATATGAACCATAACCCGACCTGCTAATAATCGTGTCGTGTTCGGGTTAACCCGATTAACATTTTTTTTTTTTTTTGCACGGTGAATTCTATTAATCCACAGTAACCATTATAATAGATTAGAGGGACTAGATATCAAAGAGAGTAATTATAACCAACCAAAATGATGTGTAATTATAGACGGCCAAAACGATGTGTATGCTTAGAACCTCAGCCACCATAACAAAACCTTGCAAATTTGATAACATGGAGAGAATAACTTGTATATCAAAAGATAAACTTCAGCTGCTGCAAGATTGAGCTTCAAAACTTTCATGCACTACTTCAGAAAATGAAAATGTACAGGTTAATTCGTGTCATTTTTTGGTCGGGTTCGGGTTACCGTGTCGACACGATTAGACAAATAGGTTAATTCGTGTCATTTTCGGGTTATGCGGGTTCAACCCGAACTCCACCTGTTTACTAATCATATTTTTGGGTCGTGTCATATATGTGTTTGGTGTCAGAAATACTCAACACTAACCCGCTAACTTCGTGTCGTGTTATCGTTTTGTGTCATAAATTCCCACCCCTAGTAAACATAAGCAACGCGCTCGAGCCTCTGATCTCTCGAGTGGATTACATGCCTTAGACATCTCCCAAACCTAAAACAAAAAAGATCTGCGTACAGACTCTAATGATTTGTCCGAATTCGGAAATAGCCAATAACATTAACAATCGGCACATCACTTTGCTAAACTGTTATAAGCACTTATTAACCTCAGAATATGGTGAGAAATTAGAGTGGATAACTATAATTAATGAGCTTAATCTCCTCATTAATTCATGGTTGTTGGGTCTTACTTTTTCGTAGTCCACCCTTTTAGTTTTGGACATGCAAAGAAAAAGAAAAAAGAAACCAACACAAATCCAAACTTCTCTACCACTAATATTGACGGAAATTTTATATGAATCACATGTATCTATACACCTACCCTGCTGTTTTAAAAACATTTAATGATTAATCGCATGCTTTAATTGACTTGTGTTGCTTATGGTAGCTGTATTGTGAAATGGTTGGTGTTCAACCAATTTTTTATATTTTAGATCTTTGGACCAGCTTCGTGCATCTCGACCAGCTCCTTGAAAATCATTTCCACGCTCTACTAGCGAACAGTCTGATGAAAGATCTAACGAAATCAAGTGTAAATTGGTACCATATATAATAGGAGTAGTCAATAGTCCATAGTTTTAAATAGCGGTATCGGGAGACGTAGCGGTTGCGGTTTTAATTTATCGGTAGCAGACTTACCGAACGATACGTAGCTGGAATCGGGTCATGGTCTTGAATTTTTTAAAATCATTCCCAACACGAATAAAGCTGAAAAGTTGAAAAGAAACACTGCTACTCTATTTTCCATTGCCATCTTGGCCTTCTCGGCCTGAACCGGACCATGAACCAGCCGATACACCGATACGTTTCGGGAACCGGCTGAGACTGTATGCGATTTTCAATTCCACGGCTATACCGGTGAGTATCCGTAACGAAACCTCCAAAATTCAATACGAATTGGCCGAGACCAATGATTTAAATATCGGCCGATACGCGATGTATTGGCCGATACATATCGGTTTTTCAAGGGACCGATACCGATATTGACCAATATACGGTCCGATACAGGCCGATATCGACTAATATTTGACCGTATCACCGATACCGTTACGTGTTCCGATACCGCTATTTAAAACCTCGGCCGAGACGGTACCTCTCGGCCGATATTTAAAAGTATGGTCCAATACATAAGAGATTTAGGCCTCCTTTGGGTGAATTGAAAAAACTGGTTTTTTGGTGGTTTTTTGGTTTTTTTGGTTTTGTCCTTATTCAATTTTTTTTTGCATTTGTTAGTTTTCGGTCGATTTGTTGTGGTTTCTTGGCTCCTCTCTACGAGAGAAATCTAAAAAGTATAAAATTATTAGTCAAACTTAAAGTTTTGTGAATAAAGACGAAAAATAAACCACAATGGTTTTTTTACCCAAAGGAGGCCTATTAGAATCTTAGATCTAAAATAAATAAACTGAGGCCTAAAAATTTAAACTACTAATAAGTCACAGTCCTGACCACCCCAGGCCTGCAAGCCGATCCCAGGAGCCAACGTTTTGGGGGTTGTTGACCCAGCATATGACAGTGATTTGTTTAAAATTTCAAAGGGATAAGCTGACCTATAAAACCCATGCATCTATGTATCAAACCATAGGAGTACAGATTCTACAGAACCAAACTGTATTATTCTCAAGAGAGAAAATTAATGGCCAAGAGAAGGCTAATTGTGTTGGCTTTTTCTATCCAGTTTGTGCTTGTTCCATTTGTGTTGGACATAGCCAATTCACAGGGCTTGACGATAGGGTTTCAGGATTCCTCCTCATGCCCACCTTCTGTTGAAGATGTTGTCAAGACAGTGAAGAAGCTGTATTTCTCAGGATCAAATTACTCCTGCAGCTCCTTGGTTTGTACCGAATGCATTTTCATGATGGCTTTGTTAGGGTCAGTTCGGACTTTTACTTTCTTCCTTTCTTTCTTTATGTTCCTTTTTCTGTTATTTGTGAAAAGGATAATAGCATAGAACAAAAACAAGTGTAATGCATACAGGGAAAAAAATCGATGAGCCGACAACACTTTTTGAGTGATGATGTTTGAGAAATGTCTTTGAGTGTAATGCATATAGTCTTTGAAGTTAATGCTATCTTGATCATCTCACTGGTTTTTTTTTTTTTTTAAATCAAGATTGATCATCTGCTTTGATCATTGATGTGTATCGATGTGTTGTGACGAGTGATCATTCAAAGCCACTGAGGCACCGCGACGTGGTGTTTGATGCCCTTTTATTTCTACTATATTATGGTGGAGCCTAATACAAAATGTATGCATCTCACCACAATGTGTGGCAGAAAAGAAGTTGTTTAGGCATAATGTGGTGAGTCTGGTGACACTTACGGGCTGAATAATTTTTTTGTCGCGAGATGTGTTACTACTATCTGACAAATGACGCACGGCAAACCCCCCTCCCCAAAATAAATTAATAAATAATAAATAAAAACAAAAATGCTCGAATAGCATTTTTGTTATTCTTATAAAGTTTTCCCATGTAGTTCTAATTTTTCCAAATTTCTATGCTTTTTATTCCTTTTCAAAATGTTATTTGTCAAATGTATTATATATTCCCTCTTGAGTGGAATTGAATATATAAGTTTGTGTGGACTGTGTAAATGTGTTTAGGTATGTGAGAGTAATTCCAATTTCTATGTCCATATATATCGTTCAGAGTTTACTTTTAATTTAATAAGTACTACTACTAGTATTTTTGGTTCTTTTTTGTTCAAACGATCTTTTCCATGCTCCCTTCACCAGTTTTGTTTTTAAGGAAATGGTATCATAATGCCAGATAAGAATGAGAGTGTGACACATGGTTGTTGAACTACTTCTATAATACATATCCCAATCTTTGTCGAAATTAATTAACTATAGGGGGAGCGTATAGTGGAACTTGATTTGAAAATGTGTTAGGATATGTTTATAACTAACCACTAAACAACATGATTCATTACATAATCAAGATAGTAAAAGGGATGCAAACAAACCGAGCTTCCTCGAGGCTGAGTTTGGCTCGACTCGTTTGGTAACCCAGTCGAGCTCGAGTTTTAGACTCGTTTAGTATACGAGTTGAAGGCTCGGTTCGGAGAAGCGCTACTTGTTTGTACAAGCTCGGTTCACTTATAGAGGCTAGGGATTAGACCGGGCTCGACTCGGTTACATACTAGTCGAGGTTGAGCTCGAATTTTAAGCTGATTTAGCAAACGAACGAAGCTCAAACATACACTATACAAAGCTCGGCTCAACTGGGTTTTGTTTACACCCCAAAAAGATATATAATTCCAGCAGCCTCTGACGGTATGACCATGTTGAATGTCAATGGTGTGTTGGATGTTCTTTCTCCCCGTGGGTTGTTTTGATTGATTTTGGGTACTTTAGTTGTTGCCATCTTACCAACTTCTTGGTACACTGTGCGCTGCCGATTTATAATTTTTAGTATTTCATAGTGTCGGTAGCTAATTAATGCACTCTTTCTTTTCATTTTTCCTCTCTTTAAGTGTCTAAGCATCTCCATTTCTTACCCGAATCTTTCACCAAATTTAAATTTAAGTAAAAAAAATACCAAAAACCCCACTCTACTGCTTCACCAAATCCTTCGCCAAATTTATTGGGAAAAAAAAAAAAAAAAAACCAATACCGAAGTTCTAACGGCTAGTTTTTGGTGGTAGCTAGGCGGTGGTGTTACTGGGTGTGGTCGACAGTGGTCCTAGTATTTTGGCGGCTGCAGCGGCGGTGGTGGTTGCCCAGATGGTGGTGTTGGTGATAGTCGACCCCCGACAACTTGAATCCAGATCTAGGGTTAGAGATAGAACGCGCGCGCCGGATCAACCCAATAAATATTTTTCATTTTTCTTCAAGCATGTTTTGAGTAAAAAACACGTGTAGGATTGGAGTGAAACATATCAAATCAAGTTTTGTACCCCAATTTTTACTCAAATTGACTTGAACGCAAAACTGACTTCAACGCAAAACTAAATTATTGCGTTTTACAAGAGAGGTCACACTCTCACAACACATCAACCCAAAAAATTGACTGTTAGATTTCTTGGTTGTTTATGAGGGCCGATTTGGCGATTTCTTGGCAGCCTTTCCCGGAGTCCAGCAGCTCGCGAGTTCGCGGTGGCGCGGCTCATCTTCTGCTTGGGTTTTGGCTCGTTGGGGGTGTGTGGAGAACCCCTTTTTCTTTTGCTGGTCGGCGATGGCTCGATGTTCAGCATAGGATTAGGGTTCTCTGTTTGTTTTGTGTTATGGGCTGGGCCTCTCTGTATGGACTTAATTGGTTTTTCGGGTTTGCCTTTTTCTGGCTTAGACCTTCAGGTGTTCGGGCTTCGGCCCTTTGGGTGCTATTTGGGCTTCGTCCCTTCAGGTGTTTTTATTTCTCCAACTTTTGGTTGGAGCCCCCTCCCCTCTTTCCCCAACTTGATATACCCTTGTCAAGTTTTCTTTAATAAAACTTTGTTGCCGATCAAAAAAACCGAAAAAACTGACTGAAGTCAATTTCAGGCTTATGTCAATTTCTGAATATTACTGAAATGTTGGTTTTTGCCAATTAGAAAAATGTTGGAGGTCTATTGGGACCAATTATTCCACTTGTTGTCCCAATACCATTGAATATTTACTCATCTATCAGAGGTGGATGTACACTGCGACCCCATTGAGCCCACTAAATGTACGGATCCGTGTAGTGGAGAAAAGACCGAAAACATTACGTGACGGTATCTCAAGCCACAGAAAATTGAAGAAAAAACTCTGAAGAATAAATGCTCTATTCACCCTTTGAAAAACAATGCAACGCCTCGGCCGCTCGCTCTCCCCCTACCAAAGCAAGATGCTATTTTAAGAGTGAAGGAACTTCAAAAAAGAACTATAAAAACTTTGAGCAAAGCAACGAACCCCATGATTTGGGGGAGAATCGTGATCTTGACTTGTATAGCGAATTGATTCCTTCTATTGAAGGGAAAAAACTTTGAGCAAAGCAATACCATGATTCTATATATTATTAGGTATAAAAAAATAAAAAATAAAACAACAACAAAATGATAGGAACACAATTATCCAGCTCCTCACATACACGTAGGTCCCACACACATTAATCACGTTGTGTGGGACCTACGTATAAGTGAGGGGTTGTGTTCGGATGGTTGTGTTAGCTAGTATCTCTCAACAAACAGTACTTTCCAATTTGAAAGCCCTAATTAAAACCATAATTAACTTGGGAAGTTTGATGATTTCATAGATTGGGAACCTGGGGGGTGCTGTGCACCCCAATGCACAGCACCGTGCTGTGCAGCCTCATGGCGCGGTCGAGCCGACATCTTTCCGACGATCGGAGACGTTCACCGCGTAGAGCTCGTCGAGTACTACAAGTGTGCCAAAAATCAAATCGATCGAATATGTTTAAGTGCCTCATCGGAACACAAATAACTTAAAAAGTGGTTTTGATCCCGTGTTTTTATCCATTTGTGGTCCATTTCTTTTTAAGTTATTTGTGTTCCGATGAGGCACTTAAAGATATCCGATCGAATTGATTTTTGGTACACTTGTAGTGCTCGACGAACTCTACGCAATGAACTTCTCCGATCGTCGGAACAAGGCCGGAGCCGCCGTGCCATGGCTGCACAGCACGGTGCTGTGCATCCCATGCACAGCACCCCCCAAGGTCCAATAGATTGTGACATTTATTATGTGCTTTTGGAAGTTGTAGATTGGGAAACCTTGATGGGATCCTGCATTTACAAGTCAAAGTTATTTGCATTAGAGATAAGTTTCCCAAAAAGTTGCATACTGCAATAAGTATGCAAGAGTTGTTGAGATTTGTTGTTGGATTGTTTATTAGAGGGTAATTCGGTAATTTAACATAATCATGACAAAATTATAGTATCAATGGCTAAATTTAGAGTGCTAAAATCAATTTCATTTTCTTTTCTATGGGTATGGCAAAATATTTTAAAAGAAAGGTACGACAAGAATCAAATTTATATATAATGAGATTTCGAAGTGAAGTGCAGTATTTTAGTGTATTTATTTTTTCCCGTCTATAAAGTAGGAATACTAAATTGTATACGTTAGAGATGTTAGACCCCAAATGTCGGTCAATTCTAGCTCCGCCACTTGAGGTCAGTATATGGTGATTGGTGAGTAGTGCACGGCACCACAAGTAACATAATCAAAATGAATTAGAGTGGGGAAGCCAACAAATTACTATGATATCCATTTGAACGCAGTAATATACCATTTCATTGTCAAACGGGTGTTCTGGGGTTGGCCTAATTACTGACCTAACTAAGGGTTCATGGTATTCTTTTCTTGTAAACAATGAAACAAGTAATACTGGCCCTAAACCAAACATAACATAAAATAGTGAGATTGTAGACAAAGATGTCTACACATGTACAAATATTGCCAAAGAAGTGTCTTGAACAGTTCGAAGCGCATCAATTTTACATTCGCGGAATCTATGCGTATCGAATGATTTCGGACATAACCTCTCCAAAACGACAACTCCACATTCACGGAATCTATGTGTATCGAATCTCTGGTGCGGGGGCGGTATGGTACGATGTCTTTTAGGGTTGGAATAGAGTAGGCGTTATAAATACTCTCTATTGTAAAAACCCTAGACGACTTAATCAAATAATAGACTCACTCTCGCTTCCGTGGAGGTACCCGGTTTTGGGAAACTACATAAATCTTGATGTCAATTTCTTTACTGTTCTTATTCCTTTATTGTGTGTGTGATTATTTTCGCTAACAGTTATCATAGTAAAGTTGAATCTTACAAGTCCAAAATGAACAAAATTATGAACCAATGAGGGATTGGTTCAGTGGTTGAAAATTTGGATTTGGTTGGACAATATCTAAGTTCAAGCCCCCTTAGCGCCTTATGGGTAAACATAATTCTAACTCACCCACACGCGATGGGACTTTTTAACTTTGATATTGACTTAAGTGTGGCAAAGTCCCCTATAGAGAGTTGTGCGGAGTGACGGGGCAATACTCCCAAGTAGAGGTGACGGGGTACCATATATGCACTTTCATTTGTGTACGAAAAAGAATAAAATTAAGGGGGAAGAAAAGTATAACCATATAATTCAAATATCTATTCTATGGATAACAAAAAAAAAGAAAGAAAAGAAAAAGAAACAGAGATTAAATCATGCAAGATGAGAACAAATGGTTTCTTAGCCTGCACAAATGTAAATTGAATTTTGTTGAAGTTATACAGCAAACTGATAAAAAAAAATCAAAGAAATGATTGGGAAGTGAACGGGTTTTAGGGGTAATTTATTTTAAGAAATGACTCAAAACGTTATTCAATTGTCATATTCCTATCAAATAATTGTAACTAAACAATGTGAAAGAATTAATTTTATAAAAGTCAAACTAATTTCCTCTGTAGAACCATCAATTTTTTTTTATTATTATTATATATGTTTGATATTCATCCTAAGCAAATGTAAATATCATGAAAGAGAATTCAATCTTCATATAAAATCAAATATTTTGGGAAAGCACTAAAATATGCTAAAATTGGATTTGAATCGCCAAAAGACTATCCAATTTGGAATATGTAAGAGTCTCGATCTAGTTTTAGAACAATTAAAAGTTAATTGTTGAAAAAATAAATCTAATAAGTTTCATTCACAAACAAACCCAAAAATTGAATGAGAAAAATAAAAGGAAAATAGAGAATGTAACGCCCCGTATTTGTGTTTATTAAAAAGAATTTTGATTATAAAAACCCAAAGCTTCATAAGGTTACAATTTACCTTTGTAATAATTTTGTAGTTTTGAAAATTATTTTGTTAATTTAAACCGAAATAGATTTCTGGCCATGGGAATTTCTGGTAGAAGAATAAGGTGGTTGGATTCAATAGTAGCTAGAAGTTAATACGATGGAGAGAGTCAATGAGCCGTGGTGTACGTAAATGGCATGGACAGCCACGCCTCTCTTTAAATGTAGTTGGTGAGTGCAATAGATGTGGAGAAAAGTTGATGGATTATGTCTATAAATTCACAGTAGTTAGAGATAGTCAATAGACCATATGCAATTGGATATAGAAAATTCGTGCAATAAGTCAGCGGCCATTTTGGCCATGGTAAAGGGAAGGGTAGATATTGTTCTGGGGTGATCAATTGAAGATGGAGTTCATATTGTGTTGCCACAATCGTATTTTGAAGTAACCCGGGGAGTATACGATATGATTCCCATTTTCGGAATTCTTTCATTTCTATCACTTCGTAGTCCTTTTGAATATCTCGTATCATTTGTTCGATTATGTGGAATTTTGTTGAAAGTGGAATATTTGTTATGGAAAATGATATTTTTGGTTAAAGTGCCATGGAACTGTGTGGTACGATGATCGAGTGACCTTGCCAATATCTTGGATGATCCAGAAAAGCCAGATAGGCTAGGTGAAGTGGGTGAGGGCGAGGCACTGATCATGCATGTACTGAGGAGGACCGGGTATGAGGTCCCTTGTGATTGATAAATCGGCTTGATATAATCTTTGTTTATTGATTCCACTTAAGTGTAAGCATTGTTATTCTGTTGTATCGTATACTTCCCGGTGATTTTTATCTTTCAGGTGTGGAGCCGGGTTAATGAGGCTGATTCAGAGGATTTGAGGATTATTTATTTAGTCGAGAGAATTTTCTAGTGGAGAAATTGTTCGGAGACTTTTGTATTATTTGGGTGATGAAATTTTGTATTGTGGAAATAGGGCCTAGAAGTGTATTTTGGAGCTTTTATTGGAAAATTTTGGGTCGTTACAGAGAAAACGTACCATATCAAATAATGCCAATTTGTTTCCACAATCACATATTTCTTTCGATATAGTTCTGTCTCACCTGCAAAATAAAATATGAAGGAAAGTCAAATCCACAAAGGTCGAATTGACATACTGTAAAGAAAACAGCTTTGTAATTCCTATAATTCAGAAATCACATCATCTGTTAAAAACTCTTCTTTAGCTTTAGATTCTTCGACTAAATCTCTTTCTTAAAAAAAAATTATGGATCGTGGGCACAAAATTCTTTCCGTCGTTGCGGAGGCAACATTGTTAGGGTTCTACATTGTTGGGGTTCTTTGGTACTCTCCTGGCATTGGACCTATGCATGAATACAGTGCCAGCCCCGAGATTTGGGTTGCCCAAGCCCGACCTCATGCTTGGTTGCCCGCTTACTTTTATAAGTCATAAAAAAAAAAGGCATAACAGTAAAATAAAAATAAAAAAAAGGAGAAGAAAAAAGTCAATGTCACATATTGCTTTTATAGCTTGAATTACATCAAAAAAATCAAATTCAAAATAAAACTCCACTTATAGTGCTTCTGATTTAAAGAAAATAACTTTTTCCTACATTTTTTAAGCAAATTCTTCTTGGTTTGGTGCAAAATACAGGTGTTGTATAAGCTGTAATGAGGTTGCTACGATATATAAACAAGAAGGCTACCATGGAAATGTTAAGTATTTTTTGTTGTATATTGTGCGTACTTTTGGGGTGTGTTATGCTTATTTTATGTTATCTACGAAGAGATGTACGTTGAAAGTATACAAATAATTTTGGAGGATGATACACATATTTTTTTGTACTTTTTATGCTTTTTTTTTTGGGAATACAGATTTTTAGGGTATTAATTATCAAAAAATACGTTGAAGTTACATATAGGGGTGTACCAAAAGAAATCTTTTTCGTACTCAGAAATGGGAGTTACCTAGGCGTTTGTGTGTGAGGGGCAATATGATCTAATTAGTTAAAGTGAGATGGAGGACATTGTCATTTAAAACATCTGAAGGGAAGTTCTTGTTGTAGTTAGAAAACTCAGGGGAGGTCAGTGTAATTTACCAAAAACATACGTAAATATCAAAAATACAAATGGTGTTGGAAAGACTCGAACCTGCCCCATTTGTGTATAATAGCATTGCAATGAGCAACTGCGCTGCAGCACTTCCGCAAATAGTATGCCCCTCATTAAAATTAAATACTATAACATACTACTCAACAAAGTTTTTTTTTTTTTTTTGGGTTGCCCTAGCCCAGGGGGTTGCCCAAGCCCACGGGCTTGCGGGGCTTACCCTGGGGCCGGCCCTGATGAATATAGTGCGGCTAGGGATTTCAAGTTGAAGAGAGAAATTCATTTCATGTATTTCTTACAAAATCTAATTTGCTTTCTTAATAATCAAATCTATGGACAAACCAATCGCATTTACAAAAACATCTTTCAAGGTAAAAATATCTCAACCTAACTTAACTTAATTATGTGGACTAACTTAATTGTTTGTAAAAATATTTTATTGTGAAAATTTCTTTAAATTCATCATTAACAGTTTCTTTGATTTAATGATTGCCAGTATTAATGGACATGATGGTAGATTTGTAGATTTTTTCCTCTTATATTATATAAACGTAGATAAAGTAGGGATAATTTTCTCATTAATTATAGAAAGAAATATAGAGTGAGAAATAGTAAGGTTTTTTAATTCAAAATTTTGAAAATGATTTTATAAGTGTAATTGGATATCTCACATGTGTTGCTTGAAAATTCTAATGACAACTCAATCAAATTGTACCACATGTCGCGCTCACGGTTCTTCCAACGTAAAGTCATTCTGATTAAGGGTTTATACAGTTAAGTATAATTATTCATCCTTTAGAATAGTAATTTTAATATTTTTAATTATTAGTGGGAGCAAAACTACTGATATAATTAAATATACACCAAATATAGTGTTAATTAACTTGTCAAGAACTTGTAAGGCCCGTGGCCCTGCCCACCCCTTCCTCCGTCCACCATTTGCAATTTTTTTAAAAAAAATTGCGATGGTGGCACCTTCTTTTTTTTTTTTTTTTATCAGAGAAATATTCATTTGATAAAAGATCTCAAACATATTACAAGAGAGAGCCCTAACTATCAAATACAAGACACGAGCACACGGGTATACAGGCTTTGGATTATCGTATTGCACGAAGCATACCAACACTATGTGTTGGCATAGAGTCCGTCTAAGATTCAGTAGAAGAACAACAAAAAACGAGAGACCAGTTCACCCCATTGAAAATAAGAACATATGAGATCTACCAGCAACCAAAACCACTGGAAAAACTGAAAAATCCAATCCGAAAAAATAAAAACAAACAAAACAGAAATAAAACCTAATTTATCTAAATCAACAGAATAATACCCAATAAAAACAAAGCTATCCAAAGCAGCCCTCACTGAGTGGCGCCTTGTAGGAAACCTCTCGAGAGAGATCAAATGTGATTTTTTATGTTCTGTTTGGCGTTTTTTACATGGAGTAATTCAATGGCATTGACGGGATGGGTCATGGGTGGGACTAAGGCCCCCCTGGCCACTTGTAATTTTTTTTTTTCTTTTCTTTTTTTAAGTTTCAAAAGAAAAGTTTCATAACTTTTGTCAAGTAGGAGTATTTTTTTGAAGGGGAATCATAATAACAATTCATTGGGTTGTGACAATCAGAGGAAGAGGAAGAAAACACAGTTTTTGATGCACATTCAACACTTTTCAAAATATTTTAACACATCAAAAACTGTGTTTTTTTGCCTCCTTCCTCTATTATTCACAACTCAATGGCTTTTTATTAGTATTTTCCTTCTGGTTGATGAAAAGTCACTTTAAAATTTTTCAATTCAAAATTAAAACACATTTTGTACTCTATGCGAAACCATTAAACGTTCGATTGGACGTCATTTGACAAGCTGCTTGTCTTTCTTCGGTTAGATGTTAGGTTTTCTTGAACTCATGTTTCTTAGTATTTAGTGTTGGCCGGCCTCTATAATTTTTAGATATATTTTTTATTTTAGTTTAATAAATAGGATCTTTTGAAATTATTGTGGTGGCGACCCCGCCAATTGTTCTCCTAAGTGCCATTATTGATTACCACCATGAAGAATGACAAAGGTTTTGTTATTATTGATTACCACCATGCCAATTGTCCTCACCAACCGATGACCGCGCAGTTTGTCAGCGTAGGCTCCTCCGGAAGGATCCCGGGTGGGTGTTGTGCGGTAGGGGTTGTGCGTCATGTTGTGCGGTAAAACGACGTAGTTTTTTACACATCTCTGAAGCTTCCAAAGACCTTGTTTGGAAGAAGGAAAAATCAACTACAATTTCACTGTGTTTGGTTTAGAGTTTTGAGAAGAAATTTTTTGAGAAATTTTTTGAGATAGTGTTTGGATGAGTTTTTGGAAAAAGTAATAATTAGAGAGATGTGTAATGATTGGAGAGAGATAGAGAGAGAAATGAGAATTAATGATTGGAGAAAGTGGTATGAGTAGAGAGAGAAATGTAATTAATGATTGGAGAGATGAGAGATGGGGAAGGAATCTTTTTGAAATTTTTTTTAGAAATGTGAACCAAACACAGAGTGCCTAAACCATAAACCCAAAGTGCCGAAACCCAAAGCACCTAAACCCAAAGTGCCTAAAACAACTATATCCTACCCCAAAGAGCCTAAATCCCCTAAAATTGAACCTCAAAATTAACTCTCCAAATAGGGCCTATTGAAGTGTACCAAGAAAATTAACAAAACTACGTCGTTTTACCGCATAACACGGCGCACAACATGTACCGCACAACACCTCCCCGAATTCCCTCCGGAATCTAAATTCTGGCTCCCCCGCTGTGGAGTATTTCAATTTTCAATACTCCATATTAGGGTCTGTTTGGGATCCTGATTACAAGGAATATACCTTGATGCATGCACTTAACTATCGGCCTATTGCCTTGATTAGCATTTTTTATTACTCAAGTAATCCTTATCCCTTCGAAGATTTATTAAATTGAAGAAAATCAAAAGCAAAAGAAGTTAATGATTAATCTATTCTTTAAGTTATGCTTTTCTCTCGCAAGTTGCAACACCTTTTCCTTTTCCCTTTTCCCTTTCCCTTTTTAATTTCTTATTGTTTTCGGAATTCAAGAAGTAGATTCTTTTTTTTTTTCCTAATGAAAATTAGTGACTTTCATGGAAATTCCAAATGTATGTCAGGAATAAAGTGCTTCGTAATTGCAGCATATATTCATGCTTGTGGGTGGGTCAAAGCTCAAAAATATTGTTTTTTAAGTTTAATTAATCTCGATAAGCTAATCCCATGACTGACATAAATACCGTTATGGCTACGGATTTGAAATTTGATTAATCTAAATTCTTTTGAGATTATCTGTGCTTTGATTATTCACGGCTTTAACCACAAACAACGTGCCAAGAGACCCAAAGTATCTTTGTATTCTTTGTTTATACTCCCTCGGTCCTAAAATGATAGTCTCCTACGAAAAATCGTCTAATTTTTTTATTTAAAAAATTTAAAGAATTATGTGCATAATTTTTCGAGTTTATTTGCGCTAAATCAAAATCTTGTTTAGTTCTTTGATTTGATGGGAAAAAATTAAAAACTACTGAATAAAAGTATTTTATTTTTTGATCTGAATATTACTCGTTTTTTCGTAGGAGACTATATATATTTTGAGACGGACGAAGTTATTATTCATTTTTCTCCAAAAGAAACTACGGTTGTGTTTGGTTTGGGTTTTGAATTTTAGTTTTTGTAATGATTGGAGGGAGAAATAGGGATAATACTTAAAAATTGGGGTTAATAATTAGAGAGAGATAGAGAGAAAAATGAGAAAAATATTTGAAAATAGGGATAATGATTAGATAATAATTGAGAAAAACGGGTCTATAAACCGAAAACGAACAAGACCATAAAATTATTTGCAAAACTACTCCCCCATCCCAAATCTCTTGTCATTATTTGGCATGCGTGTCATTTTTAAATTGCTATATTTTTGTCAATGTATAATGAGTTCTACTGAGTATAATTTTAAAAAATTTTGTTCAATAGTTATAATTAAGATCTATCGAGTAACATCCATATATGTAACCTTATGCATTTGAAAGATATAACTAATTTTTTGAAATGTCGTGAATAGTGAAAGTGGAAAAAATTTTGGTGACAGTCTGACAGATGAGTGTATAAATTTCATGTCAATGTGCGCAGGGAAGACTATTTGAGGAGCACTACCATCTCCTCCCCCTTTTTTTTCTTTTGACAATTCAGCGATTCCTTGCTACTTACCTTACGCGCACATTGATTTGAATTTCAGCTATACCCCAAAAAAACACATTAATTTAGTTTTTAGGACTCAATTTCACCGTCCGCTAATGGAAAGACTGACAACACATATGAGTTAATAACGCCTGAGTGGGGAGTCTAATTGAGGCCGGGTCTTGCCCCATAAAAATTTATAATATTGAAAGGTTTCGAACCTAAATCTCAAGTTTTGACCACCAAATCAGCCAACCGGGTTAAAAGCAAAGGATGGAACCAGGAGGAGGTTAGTAGGGACTGTCCCTCCTGTTATAATTTGAAAAAAACTCTACTATTATATTGAAAAAATGTATCTATCATCTAATTATATAGCCTCAACCTTCCGCCACAGATATGATCCGTCCCCCACTCAAAAATCATGGCTCCGTCTCTCGTTAAAAGTCTCTCGTACATAAGTTTACTGTTTATATGGGGGGCTGCTTCCCATCCACTGCGCAGGCTTTAGAAATGATTTTTAACGTGGCCAGCTTTTTCAGCTAGTAAAGGGGCTAATATTGTTGCCTAATGCGTAGGCCAGTTTTTTTTTTTTTTTTTTTGATAATTTGGAATATAATGGGTAGGCAGTTTAAATTTTAAATTAAAGTGACCATTTCCATGATCAAACACGAAGTTTCCCTCCTTTCTGGATCATTTCCTTGTGAGAACTGCTATTCGCACAGATCACAAACAGATCGCTTCATTGAGCTCACTTTGGGGTCCTACACACCTAATTCAAACCGTTCATCAGTTTTAAAATACTTTTTCAAGTGGCCTCCTCAAAAATCAGCTCAACGGAAGAACTCTAAGTGCTTGATCCGATCATCCAATTTCTTATAACTCTAAAAGCTGAATCAAAAATTGAAAGTTTGAATGAAGCAATTTCAATTATCCGATTGAGTTGACCTCTAACAAGGCCGCTGGAAAATGTATTTTAAAACTAATGAACCGTTTGGATTATTTGTGTAAGACTCCGAAATGAGCCTCAAGAAGCAATCTTTGTGCAGAGAGTGAACATAGCAAA
Source organism: Vaccinium myrtillus (assembly GCA_016920895.1). Classification (NCBI taxonomy): domain Eukaryota; kingdom Viridiplantae; phylum Streptophyta; class Magnoliopsida; order Ericales; family Ericaceae; genus Vaccinium; species Vaccinium myrtillus. The sequence continues at coordinate 9,142,778 of CM029270.1, forward strand.
TCTCTTTCCTTATTTTTGCCAAAAGCACGCGGGGCTACAACCCACTTGTCATTTCGAATTAGTATTCTTCATTTGTCGTTATAGGCTGAAAGAGACTACCGATAGGTACGTTGGGTTCACCCCACCCCGGCCCCCACACACATGTTCATTGTTCAACGGTACAAAAAGTCTTAAATCTCAAAATGGGGTGCCCAAAAACTACCTAGAATTTGAACTTCAACGTTCGAGATTCAGTCTGAATCTGGAACGTTGAAATTCAAATTCTAGGTAATTTTTGGATACTCATTCTGTGTATGAAGCAGTGCTCTCAATGGTATGGCAACAAATGAACTTCTTCTAAATTGGTTTTTTCATGACCCGGTGCCTGGACAAGGTTGTCTGTACTTCGACAAATCTCGGAACCATGAAATTAGAGACAGAGCAAATATCTAGTGAAAATGAGTTGATAACATCAAAGAGATTTCGAATCTAAAACCTGAGAACAGACTCTGAGTTTGAATCTTAACTACCAGGGCTAATCCCTTGGGGTTGAACTTCTTGTTAACTTAGAATGTCCATACCAGTTCATGTGAGTTCAAGGGGCGTTTGGCCACCTATTTTTTGCATTTTAGTTTTCACATTTTCTACTTCGAGGTGTTTGGCACACCGTGGAGACAGTGTCGGCCCCGAGGTTTGGGTTGCCCAAGCCCGACCTCATGCTTGGTTGCCCACTTACTTTTATAAGTCATAAAAAAAAAGACATAAGAGTAAAAAAAATAGAAAAAATCAATGTCACATATTGCTTTTAGCTTGAATTACAAAAAAATTCAAATTCAAATTCAAAATATAACTTCACTTATAGTGCTTCTGATTTAAATAAAATAACTTTTTCTTACATTTTTCAAGCAAATTCTTCTTGTTTTGGTGCAAAATACAAGTGTAGTATAAGCTGTAATGGGGTTGCTACGATATATAAAAAGGAAGGCTACCATGGAAATGTTAAGTATTTTTTGTTGTATATTGTGCGTAATTTTGGTGTGTGTTGCGCTTATTTTATATTATCTACGAAGAGATGTAAGTTGAAAGTATATGGTACAAATAGTTTTGGAGGATGCTACACATATTTTTTGGTGTTTTTTATGCTTGTTTTTTTGTTTTTTTTTTTTTGTTTTGGCAATACGGATTTTTAGGGTATCAATTACCAAAAAATACCTTGAAATTACGTATAGGGGTGTACCATACACCCCAAAATAGTACACTTTTTTTTGGTTAGTTGCATATTTTGTTGTTATTAATTTAGCATTTTTTTTTTGCTGTTAGTAATATACCTTTTTTATGACCAGAACTTTTGGCTGTTATGGTAACCAAAATAAATCTTTTTCGTACTCAAAGATGAAATGAGAGTTACATAAAATATACTACGTGATGTCTATTACTTTCCATTTCTTAACTATAGGCGTTTGTGTGTGAGGGGCAATCTGAGATGGAGGACATTGTCATTTAAAAAATCTGAAGGAAAGTTCTTATTGTAGTTAGAAAACTCAGGGGAGGTTAGTGTAATTTACCCAAAAAGAAGATATCAAAAACACAGATGAGGGTGAAAAGACTCAAACCTGCCTCATCCAGAAATAAAAGCACAACATTAACCAACTGCGCTGCCCAACTTCTACCAATATTATGCCCGTCATTAAAATTAAATACTATAACGAACTACTCAACAAAAAAAAAAAATTTTGTTGCCTTAGCCCGGGGGGTTGCCCAAGCCCATGGGCTTGCGGGGCTTACCCCGGGGCCGGCCCTGCGTGGAGAAAATACATTCTGCAAAAATGAATTTTTGATTTTTGAGTTTAGAGAAGAGAAGTCAAAAATAGGTTGAGAGGAGCTTTTTGACTTTTCTTTTTCACTTTTTCTATTTTGATTAACAAAAAAACCTCAAGAATGTATTCTGCATATCTCTCTCAAACACTACTCGTGTTGCAAAATGCATTCTTCATATTTCTCTCAAACACTCCTACCAAATTCAAAATATATTCAGACCATAATCTGAAAAACCAAAAAACTAAAAATGAAAAGCTAAAAATGAGACTCTGAAACACCCTCTAGGTTAATTTTAATTTTAGGGACCAATCTCTTTGTTATCTATGAGGTTTCGAACCTGGGTGTACAAGAAAACCAAAAAAATCGTGAAACCGGACCGACCAAACCAAACCGGTCTATTTGGATTGGTTCTATGGTTTAATGGATTGGTTCTGATTCTAAAAAAATAAGAACCGGATATTTTGGTTCGGTCTTTGGTTTCAAAATTTGGAACCGTGGTTTGAACCGAACCGGTCCGTTCTATAATATAATATATACACTCCTATATACCCACACATATAATAATTTTGTTAGTTTTAAGTTGTAATGTTGCATCTGCCATCTATATCAATAATGATATTTTAATAGTTACTTTAGTTCTAGATGGACTCCTTAATCTATTTGTGGGTTGGTATAATGGTAGTAGTTTTACGAAGGATTTGCAAATAATTTGTAGACAATTTTTTTTTTGGCAAATTTTGAATGCTAACATGGTTTAGAACCGGAAACCGAACCAAACCGGACCAGTCTAATGGTTTGGTGTGGTTTGGTTCTATATGTGTAACGGTCTGGTTATGGTTCAATTCTTTGGAACCGTTAAATATAGTTCGGTTCCCGATATTTCTACAAAACCGGTCCAAACCGGACCATGTATACCCCTACATGATAGATGAGAAAAAGCAAATTCTTAAATTACATGCTTGACTTCCCGGCCATGACCATTTGGGTATATGGGGACAAATGACTCACCGACATAAGAAGCCAAAAATAAATATAAATAAATAAATAGGTTAGCGATTCCAAAAATCTCATGGACACGAAGTCAGGCGGCCAGTAATTAATTGGGCACAGTAATAGTTTGTGAAGCTTGGAGAAAAATTTGGCCACGTGGCTCTTGACGTGATACCGCTAACGCCTCATCACACTCGTCCATCTAAGACTAGATTTTAAGTAAATTCTTCCAGGGAAGGGTTTAACTTTTCTCTGAAAGAGTTTATTTGAAATTCGGACCATCTAAAATATTTTTAAACGGTCAAGTTGCGTGTCGGGTACCGCCACGTGATAACCTGCGCATACCCAAGTTTTTCTCCTGTCATCAGAGGGAAATGAAGTGTTGTGCTGAGAACCAATTATATATTTTCTCTTTGTTTTTCATCTTTCCATAATTCTCACCTATCTAAACAAGAAAATATAATTTTTCGCCTTTTTTTTCCCTCGCCCTTTAGAAATCAATTAATTACCAATAATTGATTAATAAAATTGAGAATTAATTACCAATAAGTAATAAAAAAATTCTCTATTCTTACGAAAAAAAGAATTAATTACCAATAATTGAGATCAAGACAAGACTATTTAAGGGAGTTGAATGTCCAAAACAGTGTCTGAATTTCTGATGAATATACATGATTATAAATTGTAGTGTCACCATACGTTTGTTGGGTGATTGGACTAAAAGAGGATTGAAAAATTCCCTATATATAAATCACGCATATAAAATTTCCATATAGATAATTAAAATTATAGCGCACATGGGTTATATTCTCTAAAGACCAAATAAAAACATGTCCTCTGATTGCATGAAGATATGCACAAGAAATTCTATTTGAGTCGGGCCGAGTTTCCACTAAGGTACTTTTGTTATTTTGGTATTCTTGTTTGTCTTTGCACTATGGTAACGGTATTTTCTCTTCACATACGTTACAAAAATATTATTTAGTAGAAATGACATTCATTTTTAACTATATGTCAAAACGGTATTTGTAGTGAAAACTTACCGACTAGTAAGGGTCCAACTGTAATTTGCTGTTATCGTGTGGGCCCGATTATTTGGAGGAAAAGCGTAGACAGTCCACTGTAGTTCTAGGAGCAGGTGACCTAACCTTCTTTATTTTAATCATTGTCTTACCTTTACATTACTAGCGTCGTATACATTCTGCTATGCCAAGCTGTAGATCACAAATAAAAACTTGTATATGCACCAACAAGTTACACGTGTAATCAACGAGCAATGCTACAAACACATCGGTTCCACCATCATTTATATTTCATAAGTACTAAAATGTTTAAAATCTTGACCTGTGACTTATGGGTTTACTTTCTCCTAAAGTCTCCGATTCGGTTCTCTCATTACTAGCAACTCTTAGGGTCACTTCACTTCATTTCATGTATGTATAAGTGTTAAAAGAACTGTAAGAATTAGTTCGAAGTGCGTGAAAAATGGCTCGGGACACGTTTCATTATGAAAAACAAATGTTACAAAACATATATATCAAAGTAGTACAGTACAATCTAGAGAATTTACCTAACTAGTTATTGAATTATTGGACAGAAAACTGTGCATGTCGACGTTGTTACATTGTTTGTATGTGCATATAGTACAACCGGAAACGATGGGTGCATGGCTGCTATATCCCCACCACCTTGTCTAATTCTGTAGTAATTAATTGAATATTTTTACTTTAGACCTCAATGATTATTTTTGAAAGAATATATAAAAAGAAGTGCATTAAAATTAAAGGTACAAATCAACCTGGGGTGACTGATGTGCAGTCTGTGCACAGCAGCTGTTACGCACAATCTCAGCCATCCACAAGTATTTTCAACGGTTTGGATTGCAAACAAACTATTCCCGCGAATAGTTCTCTATTTTGTTTGAAATCTGGGTCGTCTATCCAAGCAACAGACAGCTGAGATTGTGTGTGGCAGTTGCTGTGCACAAGCTGTACAGCAGCAACCCCGTGTCCGGATCAAAATATGTGTAAAAAGACCAAAAAGTTGTCAAATTTTTTAAATAAAAAAATTATCTGATAATGCTCAAATTTGGGAGAATATATTCTTTTTACAATTTGACATAACTCTAGTAATTTTACTTTGTCAAGTGCTATATCTTCTCTCCATTTTATTCCGACAAATTGCCTAAATGACCTCTTCTTTTGAAATTCGTTGAGCGAAGAAAAAGAAAAAAAAAAAAGACCTATAATGCAATATAAAAGCCTATGAGGAAGTGACTAGTGCTGCAATCACCCTCAACGCAGAGGGGCCCCCACTACCATAGCATGTTAAACTAATAAACCAGTATCATTCATCGAAGGAGCCAAGTTTAGTGGGCATCTTTTCGAATAACAAATTGATGTGGACAATCGTACGTTATGGCAATTTTGCACCATTTTAAAAACAATAGTAAGACATAACGGCTCATAATTTCAAAACATTCACTGCCACGTTGTACAACCATTTTCATGTTATATGCATATCATTGTGCTTATAAAAAAAAAAGAAAAGGATAGGAACATAATTATCCGGCCATAACACTGAACACAGTCCCTCACATACACGTAGGTCTCACACATATTTATTTCGCAGACTCACATGTACGTGAAGAGTAGTGTTCGGTGTTGTGTCCATCCGGTCGTGTTCCTAACATCGATCTCTATCTTATTAACTAGCATGCAGATAGATTAAACAAACTTTCGGTCAAGGGAACAATAAGATATTTATCAAATCTCACTTTTATTACCCTTTCAAAGATTACCCTAACTAACCATTTTCCTATTGGCCACACTACTCTCGAAAAGTCGTGAGACTCGGAAAAAAAATAGCACGTGCGAGGTATAGCATAATGCCTCTAATTTGGTGAAATTTTATCAACATATTTTGAAGTGTAAATTCAATGTTGGTGTACTGTAGATCGTAACCCAGCATGAAATTCTATGGTACAGAATTTTCTTCTACCGACAATGCAAAGATATGTTCGTGGGTCCACATTGAGTTCCACAAGAATGATCGAAACAGTTCATATGGCAAAGAATAACAAATAATTTACACCTTCTCTAGTAAATTAGTTCTTTTGAATACCGTTAAGTGTGAAAAAATTATTTTCTAAAAATGAACTGGGCCGCTCATGTGGATCATTTGTGCAGGGCTCGAAGTGGCTTATAAAACACTTTTTTACATTCCGGTACATGAAATCTGTATACCCATAGTCAGTTCATCTATAAATAGCTCTGATGCTATTGAACTAATTAGAAAGGAAAGAGTCCTTCCAAAGTTCCAAGCAAAGAACGGTTCATCTATAAATAGCTCTGATAACTAATTAGAAAGGAAAGAAAAGGAAAGAGTCCTTCCAAAGTTCCAAGCAAAGAACGGTTCATCTATAAATAGCTCTGATAACTAATTAGAAAGGAAAGAAAAGGAAAGAGTCCTTCCAAAGTTCCAAGCAAAGAACGGTTCATCTATAAATAGCTCTGTTGCTATTGAACTAATTACAAGGAAAGAAAAGGAAAGAGTTCTTCCAAGCAAAGAACAATGAGGGCAAGGGGCAATTTCGGCATTGTATTATTTTCTGTCCTTGCATTTCTAGGCTCTTCCCATGCTGATTTAGTGATGAACTTCTATGCTAAGAGCTGCCCTAAAGCTGAGGAAATTGTGCTCAACTCTGTCAAACAGCACATCCCTAATGCTCCTTCCCTTGCAGCTCCCTTAATAAGAATGCACTTCCATGATTGCTTTGTGAGGGTAAGCATTTTTTTTCCCTGTCATCTTGTTATTCTCTTTTATCATCATCGCGTACGGTCGAAAATTTTCTGTCCTCAAAATCTGTGTCTATAGTTTCCGATAACGAGAATTTCGAATGGAGGAACCTCGAGCATGTCTCCACCATAATGAAAGACATGCACGAGGAACAAGAATTTTGAGGACGGAGGATCCACTGCTGATTCTCGAAGTTTTGCCTGACTCGTTTTGTCCTAGTTGTTTTGCAGGGTTGTGATGCATCTGTTCTTCTAAATTCTACAACAGCGTCGGGCAACCAGACCGAAAAAACCGCTATCCCAAACCTAACACTCAGAGGGTTCGACTTCATCGACAGAGTGAAGAGCTTAGTAGAAGCTGAATGTCCTGGAATAGTCTCTTGTGCAGACATCATTGCCTTGGTTGCAAGAGACTCTATTGTTACCACTGTGAGCACTCAAAAATGGTTAAAATGAACTTCATCATTTTTTTCAGAAACATACTTGTTGCCTTATTTTTTTCCAATTTGGCAGGGAGGTCCTTCTTGGAGAGTACCAACTGGAAGAAGAGATGGGCTGATCTCAAATGCCACAGAAGCATTGAACAACATCCCTGCACCAACAAGCAACTTCTCCACCCTACAAACAGATTTTGCTAACAAGGGGCTTGATCTTAACGATCTGGTCTTACTGTCTGGTAAGCCGAAGGGTGTTCGAATTTGTTTTCAGCCGCAGCTAACAACTTTTTTCCTTAAATTTTTGGTATTGATTCTGATTTCTGCTTATAAGTAAAAAATAACTTTAAAGAACTGGAAACTAAAAAACCCAATTTTCGCGGATTTGTTGTGATGCTTTTGGATTCTGCTTATATACTGCTCTCAATCCTAGCTCTCACGATTTTAGTAATTTGGGATGCTTTAGGAAGGTGTATCATGCTCGCGCTCTTGCTCACACACACATATTATGCGGCTTATGACTGATGTACTATATATTTGTCAAGCTCACGATAGGCTATAAGTGTGATTATGTCCATAATTTTGCTGAACCTTCTCTGTCTTTTCTGTTCTCAAGGTGCTCACACAATTGGGATTGCCCACTGCCCAGCATTCTCGAACCGCTTATACAATTTCACCGGCGTGGGTGATGAAGATCCAGCTCTAGACAGCGAGTACGCGGCAAACCTCAAGGCCAGAAAATGCACGACAGCTGGAGATAACACCACCATTGTGGAGATGGATCCAGGGAGTTTTAGGACATTTGATCTCAGCTACTACAAACTTCTACTCAAGAGAAGGGGTCTGTTTCAATCTGATGCTGCTTTGACAACAAGCTCCACCACAAAGGCTTATATTACCCAATTGCTTGAAGGAACTCTCCAGGATTTCTATGCTGAATTTGCTTTGGCTATGGAGAAAATGGGGAGGGTTGAAGTTAAGACTGGATCAGTGGGAGAGATTAGGAAGCACTGTGCAGCAGTGAATAGTTAAAGGGCGTCCTTAGTTTGATCCAAATTTGATTTCTTTTTTCTTTTTTCTCGGTGAAAGTTAGTATTGTAAGTGAGATTTGAACCTCGGTTAAATTCATGGGAGTACATGGTCCCTACCACAGGGCTACTACTCCACTTGCTTGATTCAAATTTGATTAGTGTTGTGTTTTATAGGTGCATGAGTGGAATTACCCAAATTCTTTAGTCCATGGACCTTTGGGTTATTCGAATAAAAACAGATCTAAATTTAATGGTATGTTTCATGTTGGATTTGGTAAGGAAACGAAATAAAATAGCTTTTATACTGTATTCATCTTTGTTGATAATAGAAAATTGTTTAATTACAACAATAACAGAACTCATTTAGTCCCCAATCATTGAAGGTATAAGTGGGGCCCAAAGTGGCTGCTCTTATAATACCACAGAAACAGTGGCCTCCTAAGACTCCGAGAACCGAGGAGCTACAGAGACGTTTTGCTACAGAACGATGCCCCCAAATCAAAGCCAAAAAAGGATTTAGGGGGGGGCAGGTCTAGAGACCCAAATTAACCTTTGGGAATAGAAAATTCATTACGGTCGCTATGAATTCCAACAAATAAATTGTTTATGACATGAATTTTCATTTTCTTCTAAAGGTTTTTTTATCAATCATTGATGCTGAAGCCGAGAGGAGGAGGGAGGATAGAGCAAGTCCATCTGTATCGTGAAAGTTTTTTTTGCTTGGCTTATTGTGTATTTTGGCATGATCACTTTTCTCTCTCCATTCCAATAACCTTTCCCACAGTGTGAAGGTATCAAAATTGGGAATCGGGATGGTGTTGTCTCTTCTATGCATGTTGTTCCATTCGAGCCGTCTGTGCTCGGTGATTAACGGCCTAGATCTAGTTGGACTCAAATAGATCTGCACCGTTCATTGCCGAACTGATCTAGGCCCTTGATCGCCGAGCACGAACGGCTCAGATGGAGTGGGTCCCAAAATTTGACACCAAAAATCACATTTTCCAGAGTTTGGCACTGTAGGGTGGAAAGGGATTTGTCATTCTAGATTTCAAGATTTTTGTTTTGATGTGGCATTTGACACAAAGGGTGAACTTGGCTTAAAATGGATCTCCTTCCACTAATTAGCACCAATCCAATTCCATTGCTATCGAATCGATTTCTAATTCCTCCTTTACTTTTCTTTGGTACTCCAAAAAAAAGGGAATATGTTAATCTGTCAACAACGTTCATCTTAGGGATGAACGCCGAATCTTAGGTCCCACCGCATGTTCTGAGAGCTAAATACTCCCTTAGTCCCTTTTTAATTGTCGAGTTTGGGCTATCCCTTAATGGGTGTGTGTTTTACAACGTTGATGGGTAAAAATTTATACAATTATTGCTTTGCCCTTTTGAAAAGTAAATGGGAAAAATTAGAGGATGATTTTCGAAAGTACAGGGAAAAATTGATGTGAAATTACCAAATTACCCTTGCCTCATGAGTCACTTTTTCATATGAAGGGCAATTTGGTACTTTCAAGTGAATAAATGCAAAAAAAAAAGGGAGTGCTTAGTGTTAGTTTTGTTGGCATTTTCCGGGTTATGTCAAGCCTTTCGGAGTCTGTAATTCGGTTATTGGGATTTGGGAATTAGAGTGCTTAGGAGTTGAGTCTAGATGCTCCAGTCGAGAATTTCAAGCTTCATAATCAAGCCATGGCCAAGTCAAGTGCTTCGAAGCCCAATCCAATGTGGTATATCCGTGTATATCATTTGTGCATTTAGGCCATTCAAAATAACATGTTTTAATGTGCATTAGGTTGGCTTATTAATGCTTAATTCGGATCTTACATTTCAAATAAGTTAGGCATTAGGATTTAGCTTTGAGCTTATTGCGTCTGCACGCGTCTACACGCGTCTGGCCTTGTCTGTTGAGATTGTGCCAAGTGTCTAAATCCTAACGGAGCGTCTGCGCGCGTCTACACGGGTCTGCAGACTCTTTAAGTTGCCACATGTCTTGTTTTGAGTGGCTGTCTTGGGGAGCACGAAAATGGGCACTATATAAACCATTTTTCTTTCATTTTCACACAACCACTTGAGAGAAAATCAGCCATTTTTTGAGAGAGAAAGTGCTCCCCATGTGCACTCTTTTCCCCTTGTTGTTTTCTCTCTTCTTGAGATGATTTGGGTATCTCCCAATCATCTTTCTTCCTTCTAGTGCTTTCCTTTCCATGGATCGGCTCTAGTAGGAGGTAGTTGTCCCAAAATTTTCCAAAAATTCAATCTTTATCATTTAGTCATGATTGCTTGCCTTGGAATTTACTTGGCCGGGTGAACCAGAGCCGTACGGAAGCGGAGATCGAGATGGTGACTCTCGTGGTGTCCATGGAATCAAGAAGGAGCACGGGGTGCTACAACAAGAGTTGGAGCTAGGAAAAGCTAGGAGCTTTGGGTAAATTCCTTGTCTTTCATCTTTTGTAAACCTTTTGATTTGTGGAATAGAAGTAGTGTAAGGCCGTGGTTTTATGCTTAGGGTATTAGACCCTAAGTAGTTTCCACGTATATCGTGTGTTCTTTGTTCTTGCTTTTAATTTGCTTCGTTGAACTAGTTGATTTGGATGCTTTGTCATAGCATTTGGATGACAAGCTATCACTTTGTGTTGCTTGATTTTTAGTTGATAGTCCTATTCACCCCCCCCTCTCGGACTTGTTGTTCATTTGCATAATTTCACTTAGAGATAAACGAGGGGGGTGTAAATCATTTCCCATAAAAAAAAAAAAAAAGAAGGGTGAATTATACGATCTTTAATGGCTCAAATGCATGAGTTCAAACGCATTAAATGTTCAATTGGATGTCGTTTCACAAGCTGCTTGTCTTTCGTCGTTAGAGTTTAGGTTTTTACCTTAATACAAACGTTGAATTGGACCTCATGTTAGTTTTTTGCTGTTCAAAAAAATAATAATAATAATTGGACCTCATGTTTCATAATATTTCACTTGGCCTTTTATATTTGTCTTCGGATTATTTTTTTGACTACAAAACCTAGAGGACTAAAGACTTTCTATATAATAAAACAATAATGATAAAAATTTAGTGGCGGCGGGTCTCTATAATATTTAGATAATCTTTTTTTTCAGTATAATAATAGCATTTTTTGAAATCCTTGTGGTGGTGATCGCAACCAATTGTCCTCACTTAACTCCATCCTTGGTTACCGCCACGACGATTGACGTAGGATTCGTTATTATCTTTCTCTCTTCCATTACACCCTAATACAACTGGCGACCGCCCGTTGACCACATAGGCTCCCACGGAATCCAAATCCTAGCTCTGCCACTAGGCTCCACTATAGTTTCAGGGAGCTTCAAGCGAAACCCTAGAATTTAAGACATAAACTAAACTTCTACTCCCTCCATCCCTTTTTAAGTATCCAACTTTTTTACACAAATATACCAACTAATGTTTCAAAAAGGAAAATGTACCAACTTTTACCCACTAACTTTATAAAATTGACACTTATTAAATGACAACCCAAAATGAAATACTAGACTAATAAAGGAATGGAGGGAGTAATTTTTTGACATATCATTTGATATTTTTGTTATATGTTCTATACTGAATCATTTGGACGAAGCCTGGTAATTCCACCTGCATGCTATTGATTCCTATGTTAGACCAATCCATAGGGGACTTTCGCTCGGTTTTAATTGAAACCCACTAATGGATGATGGAATTAGCCCTCAAAATTTAGTGATTTCCCAAGGACGAGAAGTGCTCAAAATAATGGTAACTCACAATCCCTCCACACCACTCCCTTGCTCACCTAAAGGATGTGTTTGGATGTCAGTAATCGCAAGGGGGAATGAGAATGTGATTCCTTCTATCCATGATTCCAATGTTTAGAACAGACAGGAACATGAATATGATGTCAGGCTTTTCTGATTCCATCGTTTGACAGAGACAGGAATAGGAATGTGATTCTTGATGACATATTCAACCAGGAATCACATTCCTAGACAGAGTGGGAATCTGATTCCTCCCTTACCCCATGGGAATCTCCTATTCCTGGCTCATTCATTAAGAAAAGGAAATGTTGACTTTAATAAATTTCCAAAATAATTGTTTCCCGTGTAACATTACTGAATTAATCCAAACACCGAAATGTCATTCCTTCAGGTATCAAATTCCTATGAATTCGATTCCCAGTAACAATATTCCTATTCCTACCCAAGAAAATTCTCGGGAATTTGATTCCCGGTAATCATATTTCTACTCCTACTCAAGATTCCGGTCATCCAAACATAGTCAAAACGTAATCCGAACATGGTAATAACTACTCTCGAAATAGGGGAAAAAAGCTTTAAGAAGGGACAACGCTTAAGTTGGTTTTATCTGCCAGTGTGTGCCGTGTATGTATTGGGCGAAAGAAATCACAGAGTTTTTCCAGAAGAAGGGTGTAGATGTTGTTGGGCTGGTGGGGAAGGTAGAGAATAAAATTAGAACTTGTTCATCATCTTCGAGGAGGATTGGGTCTTCAACTGACAGTAGAATGCTATTACATGCATGAGGTGTCTCAGATAGGGGCCATAGGGCATGCATGACAGAATAGGCATGTCCATGACTAAGCTGTTATGTTTGATTGTATATATGCGGCGGTTTTGGTTCTTGTAACGGTTGGATAGGGATGGTCACTTTCTCATTTCCATGGGCATGGCTGACTTAGCCTGGAGGGATGGTCACTTTCTCATTTCCGCGGGCTTTACCCTGTGTTGGTACTTCTTTTCCTTGGTCGTTTGTTGTGAACGCTCGAGGTTATAACCTTGGTTTTTTTGGTTCGTCGCATATAAACATGCTATTACTCACCAACCTCAGTGCTATATATTCTATTTCTTGGTAGGATCACAAATATGCAGTGAAACTGTATATAGATACTTGAATGTGGTGTCCCGTAAGATGGCATGAGGGCATGAATTTTTCTTTCCCTGGCAAAATATGGGTGGTAATTAACATCAAACAACACAACTACACAACATGGATTGAATCACAAACCTCCAGACCTTAATAATATCATCTTTATACAACCGCAAATGCTAGTAACAGTTGCCTCACTCAATGATAAGCCGAAGCGGATCAAAAATCACGTTAAAACCTCAAACAATGGTTGTGCATTTTCCATGACTGATGCTACCAGTAGAACAAATAGAAAATAACTGAATTTCAATATATCACATGAGAAAGGTGTATCCTATGAAGATGGTATGGATTAGTAGCACTACGAACTGGTGTCGTAGAGGACCACAGCTCGAGGATGAGGCAATTGTTGGGATGTAGAGGACAAACTTGGAAAAACAAGGAAACACATATGGAGGGAGAGGGGAAGGGAGAGGGAGTTGATGAATATATTCAGCTGTGGTGCATTGGGGCTATTTGTATGTTGTCCTAGTTCACTGTGTTATCTGGGAAGTATTGTTAAAATTAATGCTTTGGGTCTATTTTATTTTATTTTTGGGCTAAGTGTTTTATTTTGTAGTGGGCGAGTCTATTTTCATTTTATTTATGGCCCAATGAATGGGTTAGGCCCATGTTATGTTTGAACCCTAGTATAAATATCTATGGTTGAGATAGTTGGTAATTGTAGCCCCATTTTGAAAAAGAAAAAGTGATTCCAGAGAGCACACTCTCCTCTCCTGTTCACCGAGACCCCTGTTTCACCGACTCCCACTGCCGAAAATATAGGCAGTCAACATTTGGTCTTTTTTTCTCATTTGTTCTCCACTAAAACTTATTTCTTAGCTTGGGTAATGCCAACATAAGTGGTATCAAAGCTTTGGGTGGATCAAATCAACTTGGGAGTGAAGATTTTTGAAGGGAAAACAAAACCCTAGAAGTCTACAACAATGGCAAGTTCAAGCAATCAAACCATGGGAGCTCAACCACTTGGTTTTCCACTTTTCAATGGAGAAAACTATGATTTTTGGAGTGTGAAAATGAAGACCCAACTTGAATCAAATGATGTTTGGGAGTATGTAGAAGATGGGTTTGATGATCATGAAGGTGAGGAGGCTTTGATGGAGGGGCAAAAACAACAATTGAAGGTGGATAAGAGGAAGAATGCAAAAGCCCTCTCCATGATTCAACAAGGGATTACCGACAACATTTTTCCAAGAATCATCAATGAAACCAAAGTTAAGAAGGCATGGGATATTATTCACAATGAGTATAGAGGCAACACAAAGGTAAAAACCATCAAACTCCAATCTTTGAGAAGAGATTTAGAGAATATGAAAATGAAGGATGTTGAATGCTTGAATGCCTATTTTTCTAGACTTATGGAAGTTGTTAATCAAATGAAGACATATGGGGAGAATGTTTCTAGTAAAAAAATTGTTGAGAAAATCTTGATTACTTTGACGTCAAAATACAATCCTATTGTTGCTGTTATTGAAAATACTCAAGATCTTGCCACTTTGAGTGTTGATGAGTTGATGGGTTCCATTAAGACATTTGAGGAAAGATTGAGTAGGCAATTCGAAAAGTCAATTGAAAGTGCCTTTCAATCTAAGCTAAATGTTAGTACACCGAAACCCCAAGGAAAAGGATCATTTTCAAGTCATAACCAATTTAAAGGGAATTCATCTAGAGGTGGAAATTTTGAAAAAGGAGGAGGAAGAAATGATAGAGGAAAAGGAGGAAACAATTTTCAAAGGGGAAACAACTTTCAAAATAGGGGGAATGATGGGCCCCCTCAACACAAGTGTGGAATTTGTAATAGAGGGAGTCATGTTGATAAAGATTGTTGGTTTCGAGGAAAGCCACAATGTCACAATTGCAACAAGTTTGGGCATGTCAAAAGGGATTGCCGAGTCACAACCAATCAACAAGCTAATTACACCGAAGAGCAAAAGAATGATGTGTGGTTTCTTGATAGTGGTAGTAGTAACCACATGGCCGGAGATGAGAGTATTTTTGTGAAGTTTGATACTTCCTCCAATTCTCAAGTAAAAATGGGAAATGGTGCCTTGGTCCAAGCAAAGGGAAAGGTTACTATTGCCGTGGAGACAAAGAAGGGTACAAGAAGGATTTCGGATGTGCTACTTGTTCCGGACTTGGAGCAAAACTTGTTGAGTGTTGGGCAACTTGTCAAGCATGGATACTATGTGCACTTTGAAGAAGGTTCGTGCAAGATTTATGACAAAGGGGGGAGAAATCAAATGGTAGCAAATGTTAAGATGGAGAAAAATAGAAGTTCCCCTCACTTTTCGCTACACAAAGGATATTGCATTGAAGATGGATGTGGTTGATGACTCATGGCTTTGGCATAGAAGATTTGGGCACTTGAATTTCCAAAGTTTGAGGAATCTACAACAAAAGAACATGGTGTTTGGGTTGCCGACTATTTATGAAGTCAAGCAAATGTGTGAAGGTTGTGGTCTTGGAAAGCATCACCGGGAGTCATTTCCAAAAGACAAGGCGTGGAGGACTAGAGCACCATTGGAGCTTGTTCATACCGATGTGTGTGGGCCTATGGATACGCTTACTCATGGAGGTAACAAGTACTTTATCATTTTTATTGATGATTTTTCAAGAATGACTTGGGTTTATTTCATGAGGGAAAAGTCCGATGTTTTCTCAATTTTCAAAAAGTTTCAAAGCCTTGTGGAAAGGCAAAGTGGTCTACTAATGAAAGTTTTAAGAAGTGATAGGGGTGGAGAGTACAACTCAAATGAATTTGACAAATTTGGTGAAGACATTGGCATGGAAAGGCAACGGTTGGGTACACTCCACAACAAAATGGAGTGGCCGAGAGGAAGAATAGAACCATAGAGGAGATGGAAAAATCCATGTTACATGACAAGGGATTGCCTAAGATTTTTTGGGGTGAAGCCGTGTATACAGCGGTTTATTTGATGAATCAGTGTCCAACAAAAGCCTTGGAAAACATAACTCCATTTCAAGCTTGGAGTGGGAAAAAGTCATCCGTGAATCACTTGAAGGTGTTTGGTTCCATTTGCTATGCTCATGTTCCAAAAGAAAGGAGGCACAAGCGATGAAAATAGTCAAAAGTGTATCTTTGCGGGTTATAGCTCCCAATGAAAGGGCTATAGACTCTACAATTTGAAGACAAACAAAGTCATCATTTGTAGAGATGTTCTCTTTGATAAGAAGGCTTATTGGGATTGGAATGGGAATGTGGAGCAAAACCAAGTCCCTATCAATTATGAAGAACCGAAAAGTCAAGAAGATGAAGCCTATGATGATCTTGAAGCTCCAAACCAACCAACTCCAACTTCTCCATCAAGCTCAAGTTCCTCATCTTCAACTTCAACTCCAAGAAAAAGGAGAAGCCTCAATGATGTGTATGCAAGTTGTAATTTTTGTGTTGTAGAACCGGAGAGTTTTGAAGAAGCAATTAAGGAGGAAGCTTGGAAGAAAAGCTATGGAAGAAGAGATTCGTGTAATTGAGAAAAACAAGACTTGGGAGTTGGTGGAGAGGCCAAAGGACAAATAAGTTATTGGTGTCAAGTGGATTTTCAAAACAAAGCTCAACCCGGATGATTCGATTCAAAAGCATAAGGCAAGACTTGTAGCAAAAGGGTACTCTCAACATCCCGGAATTGATTTTCAAGAGACATTTGCACCGGTGGCTCGCCATGGCACAATTAGATCTCTTGTTGCCTTGGCGGCATCGAAGGGATGATTCTTGTATCAACTTGATGAGAAATCGGCATTCTTGAATGGCACATTGGAGGAAGAAGTATTTGTTGATCAACCTCAAGGCTTCATTGTGAAGGGCAAGGAGCAAAAAGTGTACAAGTTGAAAAAGGCTTTTTATGAGCTAAAGCAAGCACATCGAGCATGGTATAGTGAGATTGACTCTTACTTCAATGAAAAGGAATTTCAAAGAAGCAAAAGCGAGCCCACTTTGTATGTCAAGAAGCAAGGTAACACCGGTATTCTTATTGTTTCTCTCTATGTTGATGATTTGGTTTTTACCGGTAGCAATGTGAAGATGATTGAAGATTTCAAAAGAGATATGATGAGGAAATATGAAATGAGTGATTTGGGCCTCTTGCATTACTTTTTGGGTATTGAAATTTATCAAAACAAAGAGGATATTTTCATTTGTCAAAGAAAGTATGCAAGGACTCTTCTCAAGAAGTTCAAGATGAGGGATTGTAAGCCGGTTGCAACCCCCTTGATTGTGAATGAGAAATTGGCAAAAGAAGATGGAAGCAAAAAGGTGGATGAGTCTCTTTATAGAAGCTTGGTTGGAAGCTTGTTCTACTTGACTATATCAAGGCCGGATATCATGTATGCTACAAACATGTTATCTCGGTTCATGGATAATGCAAGTCAAACTCATCTTGGAGTGGCTAAGAGGGTTTTGCGATATCTACAAGGTACGCTTGATTTTGGTATTTTGTATGAGAAAAATGTGGATGCAAAATTGCTGGGATTTTGTGATAGTGATTGGGCCGGATGTGTTGATGATATGGAGAGCACTTCCGGATATGCTTTTGCTCTTGGCTCGGGTGTTTTCTCATGGGCATCTAAGAAACAACAAACCGTGGCGCAATCATCCGCCGATGCCAAGTATGTGTCGGCATCATTGGCAACTTCTCAAGCAATTTGGCTAAGGAGAATTTTGGAGGATGTTGGTGAAAAGCAAGGAGAAGCTACTCCCATTTTGTGTGACAACAAATCCGCAATTGCAATGACAAAGAATCCCGTCTACCATAGCCGCACCAAACACATTGCCATCAAGCATCACTTCATTCGAGAGGCCGTGGAAGATGAGGAGATTCAACTCAAGTATTGTGCAACCAAAGACCAAGTGGCGGATATCTTCACCAAGGCTCTTTCAAAGGAGAAGTTTCAATATTTTAGAGAAATGTTGGGTGTTACCACAAAGCATTAAGGGGGAGTGTTAAAATTAATGCTTTGGGTCTATTTTATTTTATTTTTGGGCTAAGTGTGTTATTTTGTAGTGGGCTAGTTTATTTTCATTTTATTTATGGCTCAATGAATGGGTTAGGCCCATGTTATGTTTGAACCCTAGTATAAATATCTATGGTTAAGATAGTTGGTAATTGTAGCCCCATTTTGAAAAAGAAAAAGTGATTCCAGAGAGCACACTCTCCTCTCCTGTTCACCGAGACCCCTGTTTCATCGACTCCCACTGTCGAAAAGATAGGCAGTCAACATTTGGTCTTTTTTTCTCATTTGTTCTCCACTAAAACTTATTTCTTAGCTTGGGTAATGCCAACATAAGTGGTATCAGAGTTGTGTCTAATACCATAAGGTGCCACATCATCTGGTACTTAAAAATGCAGTATCCAAATTTGGTCACGTTATTATGCTACTATGATAGTCACTTGAAAAGATCTCACCCAGATGATAAACACGCGTTTAGAGACTTTCCTGACTGTTTCATTTCTTAAGTACCACATACAAGAGTAAAGATTTTCCTCGAAATTACTTGCATTTGAATATAAGATATCATCATCCCTTTTTTTATCATGCAAATTAAAAACTATACTTAAGAGAGTTGTGCTGCATTTTGGTCCAATATAGCCTATACAAAATAAATACACACGAATTGGGAACCATATAAACAAGCTATGCTATTGGATACTGCTCAACAACAGAAATCAGGACAAGGATGGGATGAGATGAGATAGATGATTTCTCTTCCATTTATGCGTATGAATTCAATGTGACCATATGAAGCATAAGAAATTATAGATGTCAACCACAAACTTTACTTTCTGTTTTCTCTTTATCACACGAACTTGAATGAGATTATGAGATATAGAAAGTCATTGCTAAGATATAGAAACAGACTATGGAGGTACCTTAACAGAATACTTTTATATTAAAATCATAACCTAAGCAAATTACCCCTTCTTTGATAATTTTTTCCTTTTTAGTAGATTTAAAATCTGATACGGCTAGGGGGTACAACAAAAGTCTCCAACATGGCTCCAACACACTCACATGGTGTGTGGAGCCCACACGCGCTTGAGTTGTGAAGTGCGTGTGGGCTTCACACACTATATAAGTGTGTTGGAGACTTTTGTTGCGTTGAGATCCCCTGTTCCGGAAAAATGGTGTTCCTCTGTACCGAAGTGTTTTGGATCGTTGGATTGTATGTGTTTTGATTTTTGTTTTAAAATTTTCATGTGATCCAAAGGCCAAAAATGCACCGAAACAGAGGAATAGATGAGTTTCGGAACAGAGAATTTGATTCCCTTTTGTTGTACCTCTATCATTTTTGTTTAAAATCTTCCAAACGTATTAGATTCCAAATTGAAAAGAAGGATTAGTTGCGCCATTTTGGCCAAAAACCACGTTTCTGTTAACCAATTTGATCAACCGTCCATAATCACTTTCTACCAAATCAAGGAGTTATTAGGTTTTTTATTTTCATTTTTAAGAAACATGGAGTTATAATCTACGATAGTATTGCATAATATTTGAATCTTCTTGAGTTTACCCTAAAAGGAATGATTACTCTGTTAATAATACTGACATATAGTACCTCTTGATTTACCTCCTGACACAGAAACCCTACCTTCTTTACTTTCGATGTACTCTCTCTCTCTCAGCGGTGCATAATACAACGACAAAGATTAGTCCCCCTCTCTCTCACATCCGTGCTTATATACCAATCTGTTTCATTTAGTTATTTGTTTGATATTCTTTTGTATATATTAGAAGCAGTTCAATTGCATTCCAGTTTTGTTCGGTGCCAAACTTAAATGAAGTCCCACTGAATGGTAAGCAAATATGTTCTATGAGTCAATTAGATGCTATATTCGATAAAGATGAGTGATATTTTGCAGATAGTGTTGAATTGGTTGTTAATGTCACTGAATGTCAAACTACTCAAAGCCGACAAGCAGTATGACATTTGTTCGACTTACTTTGTGGAATGCATTCACAACTAGAGATGGGATGCGTCTGCTTGACAATTTGCTTGCTAATAATGTCTTATTTGCCACGAGATTGAAGGTTGAAGATTTTCACGATACGTAATATCAGTCTCTATTTTTAAACATCTTTTAGAAATAAGTAATCAATAATTATTTGGTATTTCATTTTTTAGGGTCGTACCTCAGCACATGGATGACCAACAAATTATATGTTAACCACCCATTTTATCCAGATGGTATTCGCCGATGGTAAGTTGACTATAGATCGATCATTCTAATATGTTGACACTGATCAAAAGAATGTTTGCACATTTTCAAAGTTAATAATTATACATTCACTTATTATGTTATCAATGATTTTTTTCTAAAAACTAATGGTTAATTGTATAATATGTAGAAAATTTAATTATTACTGATCTTATATATGTAGGAATGTCAAGACTAGGAATGGCAGAACAAATTGGGATCTTCGTGACAACACTTTTATTTGTTACACTAAGACATCGTGGATCTCATCAGTTTTGTTTTGTCGATTAAATTTTTATGGATTTTTGTTTAGGCCAATGTTGGCAATTTAAACCAAGCATATATAAGTCTATTTATCGTGTGCACTTATCGTCCCGTGCATAGCACGAGTTCATGCTAGTCTTATATTGTATTGCAGAATGAGTTTTCGCGAGCAGCGCCGTGAGAGTGACAAGTGGCATAATTTAATTGGATTGTCATATATTGGAGATTTTAGAGGGCACGTGTGACATACTCTAATTACCATTCCTATAATTTATCGAGCCACAAATTAACAACATTAAAAAGATTTTACTTTATTTTTTTTCCCTTCCATATTGAAATTTTGAATAGTGGGAAATTGAAATTACCATAATTGGATAACTGTTTTCTTGATTTGCGAAGTATATCTAGATGATATTCTATACAATCGAACTAGCGTAAAACCCGTCCTATGCACGGGACTTGGGATTTTACCTGAGTTTATTATAGGATTATTTTCCTAAAAATTGTAGTTTTGCGTTAAATCTTTGGAGATTATAAATTTATCTCTATAAGAGAAATCTAAAGAGTTAAAAATTAAGTAAAGTTTAAAAAATTATTGAAGACAAAACAATACAAATTTGTCTATTTTTTTATTATTGTTGTCTTTAGTGAACTTTTCTAAGTATTTTGTCACGGATTTTTAAATTTTTTGATTTCTCTTGTCGAGATGTATCATTAATCTCCAAATATTTAAGGAAAAACTAAAGAACGATCGAGAAAGACAAAAAGTTTAGAAAAAAGATCTATCAAATAAGTAGTTAGCCCAAACCCAACTTTAAGATGTACTCCATCATTCTATTCATTCACCATAGTATATGTAAACAACACAATATAATACAAAAAGGAAGATAATTATAACATAAAGTTTAAGGAAAAAAATGATGATTATTGATCAAATTATAAGATCGAATGAATATTTTTCAACAATAATCAACCCTTCAGGGACATGTGGGTGTGTTGTTCCTCCACCTTCTCTCTAAGAAACTAACGACTAGGGTTTCCGTTTGGGGGCGACCTCCCCCTCCCCTTTTCTCTCTCTCTCATCTCTGTCTATCTCTTCTTCTCCCTTTCTTTCCATCCTCCATTTTCCCCATCTTCTTTTCTCCTCCGCCTTCTTTTTTCCTCTTATTTTTCCTTATCTCTTCTTGATCAGCGAGGTAATGGGTTGGGCGGTGGCAATGCCGGTGGTCAAGCTGGAGTCATGGATCACGACTTTTGGGGTCTCCTAATCGTTTATGGGTATTGAATCGGTGGTTGCTTGGCGATATTGTTGGGATGTCTGGACGGCGATGGGGTCGGCTTGCGGTAAGTTCATCAATTTCTCTGTCTCTCTTCCTCTCCACTCTGTTTCTTTTCCACCCTCAACTCCCATTTCACTGCCACACCCCTACCCTGGCATCCCTCCTCTGCTTTCTCCCCATGTTCTTCGTCCTTTTCCCTCCATTCTTGTCCTCGGTCTAATCAACTGTTGGGTTCCCAGGATTTTCGCCTGACGGTAAGGTGGTCTTTCAGTTGTCGATGGCTGGACGGTGTTGGTTTGCCACTGTGATCTCTGCTGGGTTTTCACGGTTTTGGCTTAACGGCATTGGTGAGCTTCCGCGACAGTGGGTGGTAAATGTCGATGTGTTTATTCTCCTCCGGTTTGCCGATGGTGGCGTGGTGGTTTTGGGGATGACGATCCGATAAGTTTGGCTAGATGTTTTGTTCTTAGTTTGGTATGGAGAAGGCTGGGGGTGGTGGTTGGTGTAGCTTTGGAATTTTAGGGTTTGGTTTTTGTGCTTCTCATTATGGCTTTATTGTTGTATTTAGGTATTTTGGCCCACAGGTGTTTATTAGTGCTTATTTGTTACATTTGAGCATTTTAGGCCCTCGGATGTTAAGCTTCGTCCTTTTTGGTGTGTTTTGGGCTTGTCCCAACGGGCTGTACTATCCAACTTATTGTTGGATTCCCCTCCCCTTTCCCTTAATAAAAATGTTAGTTTTGCCGATCAAAAAAAGAAAAAAAAAGAAAAAAAGATATGTGGGTGTGTTTTCGCTCTTGATGGTAAAACAACTTTCAAAATATTGCGCTGATCCACTCTTCATCCCTTTTTTTTTTTCCTAACAGTTAAAGATATACTAAGATAGCCCAATAAGTAGTAGACATGTCGAATGACATATTAGACCCAATAAATATGCTTATTTTATATACAACTTTATATACAAAAACTTCCTTTATATTTTTGCCACTAGTGAACCAAAATCCTAGAGCCGCCTCTTGGTTGACTCATGCATGAACATAAAGTTACCACTTTTCGGAGTTTGCTCTAATTGTTTTTATTTTTATTTTTATCATAAAGACCTAAAAAAACTTCTTCACCATCCATAAATCTAGTGTTTTGGGTTGCAGGAATTTTTCGAACACAATTCCATGGAAAAATTAGAGAGTAAAATCTAACCAAATTTTACTAACAGAACATGACATTGAAAAACACCTCTTCGGGGTAGATGACCACTCCCGATTCATTATGAGAAGGTAGACATAAATAATCGATCCCTTGTTGTAATCATATGAATCATACGAAATATTTTATACGTGAAGAGTAAAATAATCCATCCATAAGTCTTGTCTTCTGACTTGTTTGTCGAATATTAAAAAATAATTAACAAGAAGACTACATGCATTAAAATAAGGAGAGGTAAAGAAAAATACCTCACTGCAGCCTAAATGGAGTGATTCATACTTTTTACTTTCTTTGCTGAGATCACTGTGCCTTTGATACCTCCGTTAGTTTTTTGAATCGTTGTTTTTCTTTTAAATATGGCCCTTTAAAAACTGTTTCCAATCTATATTGGAAGCACAATTTAAGAAAATTTGGAAGGAAAAAAAATCAATGTAAAAAGATATCAATAATGTTTTAGTGATCATTGTGGAAAGGATATTGAGAAAATTTATGAATAGTTCAAAATTCTTTCTTTTGAAATTCAAAATAGTTTTATGGAAAGTTTTATATACGTGATTTGATCAAGCCACATTGCTAACTTTATAACACCCATCACAATCCAATCAACTGACGACACTTGTTGCAACCACGGCCCTCCTCGCGAAAACCCATCCTGCAATACTATAATAGATTTGAATAGTGAGAGATTGAGATCCACAATTGAATAATTGATTTCCTAATTTGTGAAGTATGGATTGTATAGAAATGAACGGCCGTGCGCCGAGTGAGTACCACTGAAAACTCCTTTTCGAGGTAAGGCATATTTTGAACGTAATACGTTGTTCACCTTTCTTGGGTGCTTTTCTTGTGAATAGCGACCCACTTTCCCTTTCTTTCATAGGATCCCGACCCTGATCAGTGAGATCACAGCCGTTGATAAGTGCAAAAAGTCAACCTTGTGTAACACGTATACATAAGTTGGTTTACATATAAATAGGTTCACGGGCCACTTGTGCCTCCAAAATTAGCACTTTTTAATTTTTTTTTCTGAGAAATCTACCAATAAAATGAACCTTAAAAGTAGCCACAATTTGTCTGGTCATGAACTGTCAGCATCTTTTTCCCCCGAGGTTTGATACAAAACATGAAAACTTTCTCATAAATCACCCCCGAAAATGAAATGTGTGGGTGTGATTCGCCAAGTGTACTATGCACAAGTACACTAGCTAGATGAATCACACCAACACATTTCATTTTCGTGGGAGATTTATGGGAAAGTTTTCATGTTCCACACACTTTTCCTTTCCCCCCTAACGTGAAAGTGGATTGTATACAAGGAGTTATATACTTATAGTAACGCGATAGTATCGTGTAGCACGGGTTTCCCGTGCATAGCACAGGAAAATTAATGGTTGTGTTCGGTTTGGGTTTTGAGTTTTGGTTTTTGTAATGATTAGAGGGAGAATTATGGATAATAATTAAAAAATATGTATTAATGATTGGAGAGAGATAGAGAGAAAAATAATATTTAAAAATAGGGGTAATAATTGAATAATAATTGAGAAAACCGGTTCTTGAAAACCAAAACGAACAAGGCCAATAATTTTGATATTCAAGATATATCCACAAAAAAAATAAAGGGGGGCAAGATTGTTAGAGAGAAAAAAGAAAACCGAAAAAGCCATGGGGAAGAGTAAAAGTAAAAGTATTGATGAACATCCTAATCTAGCAAAACCCAATAACTTTTGGATATATCAAGGGTACGTAGATTAATCCTTTATTTTATTTGTGGATATATCTTGAATGTCAAAATTATTACTCCCTCCGTCCCAATTTTATAGTCCCTTTTGGGAGTTCGTGTCACTTTTCAAAGTGTTATATTTTATAATCTACAATGTTTTAGGTGATTTTGAACACTTTGTTTATTAGTTTAAATCTAGATCTATCAAACAAGATCCATATAAAATGTATTACCGATTGAAAGATATAATCGTTTTTTTATCCGGTTAGGATAGAACGAGGGACTATAGAATTGGGACGGAGGGAGTAATTATTAGTTTTCCTGTTCATAGCACGGGTTTCATGCTAGCTTCTTTTTCCTATAATTAGTTTAGTGGATAGGCATAGCACGGGTTTCATGAATTCTGAAAATTTAAACTTACTAGATATTTATATTTGATAGGACTTACATTAATTGTGTTCGCACTTGAAATCATCCTGTGCATAGCACGGGATTGTATACTTATAGTTTGTGGATTGAGATTACCATAATTGGATAACTGTTTTCTTGATTTGCGATCGAAGTATATCTACATGTTATTCTATACAATCGAATTTGAATAGTGGGGCATTGAGATCCGCAATTGGATAATTGATTTCGATTTTGGACAATACATTAAACAAAGATATTGTATGGATTGTAGGGCGGCCAAAACTACGTCGTTTTGGGTGTGTAAAGAGAACACTACTACTTAATCCCTCAAAACTATGTCATTTTAACCTAGTTTTATTTGTTGAATTTCAAAATGTGAGCATTTTTAAGTGGGTGTTTATTTTCTTCAAAATCAAATTTGATTTTTGATTTCTTCTATACGTGAACATAAAAGTCACTTATTTTAGATTGGGGTTGGTTTTTTTTTTTTTAGGAGTAGAAGTTTTTTCCCCTAAAATCTGGTTCTCAAAACAAAAAGTCTACAATTAAACACATTTTTAAACTTCTTAATTTTTTGGCTTCCTTCGGTTTCGTAAAACTAATGCCCGTTCGAGATGAGAAGGGATTACAGTGCATAAGAATAAGAGTCAAGATGTGTAAATTGCCAATTGTGTTTAAAAATTCTAAATTATGCCACTTGTTATATTTATGGGGCTTCTCACAAAAACATACTTACAATAGTATTAGTGAATGTCCATGCCTAAAGACATTTTGTAAAAACTAGTATTTCCACAAAATAGATGAATTTTATTAGCTAATGTTGTCCTGTACAAAGTTAAAGTCACAAACAATTTTCTATATTTTTAAAAGGCCCAGAACAACATAAAAATATTAATGTTAAACTTACATAATCCCAAGAGAGAGTAAATGTTGTGATTCTAAATCTTTGTACACCAAAACTACGTAGTACCTTAAATATTCGAAAAGCAACAGAGGCATGGATTGTATCGTAAGCCTGAAGCCATGGCAATTGGCAAGGCAATTTTAGATGCTTGGATATAACCTATTGATCTCCAAAAAACATCTTCCATCGGTTGGTAAGCACTCATTGCTCCTCGGGAAGAAGAAATTGCATGCGTAGAATCTCTCTTATATATAGACAAAAATGGCTTCACCATATAAAAAGAAGAGGCAATTTGAGAGTTTTGGATTTGAAGTGATGTTTCTTCTCGACGTGTTTGACAAATCTTATGTCGCTCATATGTTGTCTCTTATTGATATTGCCTATGAATCCCCTTTTTTCTTAATTCCAAATTGCTTGCCATGAAAATAATCTTATTCATGATTATTTCTGTATAATGGTTCATCTAAGGTATGGCAGAGGCATCAACCAAGCAATGCGCTTGTTATACGCCAGACGACTCTATATGTTTTACAACAAGAATATGTAACAATAGATAAGACGTCCAATAATTGTCTCTGATGTTATTTTTTTTATTATTTTCTTATTTTTCCATTGCTTTACCTCTTATGTGGTTTGATGACTATTTAATTTTATGTTTTCTTTAATACTCTTAAGATCAAGAAACATAGTAATGTCAAAAACAAAAGGTTTGGGATAATATATAAACATATATTTAGGTCTACAAAGCATGGAGGTAGGCTAGATAAATATTTGTCGGCAACTATTTGAATCTACATCTATCTATACCGTGTATAGTAATGCAAAACGACCGTCAATTGTAACAAAGTGACATGAGTGTTTGGGCGAAAAATTGTCTTAATTACATTACGATTATTCATCGTTACATAACGATTGCACATATAAACTAATGATTACATAGTTTGTTATGAATATAATTATTCTTTATATCTTATGTGTAGGAATGTCGAGGAATGGCATAGGAACATTGGGGTCTTTGTGATTACAAGTTATTTGTTAGATTGAGGCATTGTGGATTTCAATATGAAAATTTTATTTGTTCAGTTAAGTTTTATGGATGTTAATTTTATTTTATTGTTGGTAGATGTGTACATTGATTTACGAATTTTGAAAATTTAAACTAACCAAACGTTTATATTTGATAGGACTTACATTAATTGTGTGCGCACTTTAAATCATCTTGTGCATCGCACGAGTTTGATGCTAGTTCCAAATGTATGTCAGGAATAAAGTGCTTCGTAATTGCAGCATATATTCATGCTTGTGGTTGGGTCAAAGCTCAAAAATATTGTTTTTTAAGTTTAATTAGTCTCTATAAACTAATCCCACGACTGACATAATTACCGTTATGGATACGGATTTGAAATTTGATACTCCTAAATCTAAATTCTTTTGACAGCATCTGTGCTTTGATTATTCACTGCTTTAACCACAACCGACGTGCCACAAGACCCAAAGTATCTTTGCACGTATTCTTTGTTTATACTCCCTCCGTCCTGAAATGGTAATCTCCGGTGGAAAGTCATCTAATTTTTCGATAAAAAGAATTACAGTAATTATGTACATGATTTTTCGAGTTTATTTGTGATAAATTAAAATCTCGTGTAGTTCTTTGATTTGGTGGGAAAATTTTTAAAAAATAATGAATGAAAGTATTTTACATTTTTTTATGCGAATATTACTCGTCTTTTCATAGGAGACTATATTTTGAGACGGATGAAGTATATATTATTCGTTATCCTCCAACAGAAACTACATAAAATTCTTTACAAAGTACTCCCCCA
This sequence comes from Vaccinium myrtillus, assembly GCA_016920895.1. NCBI lineage: Eukaryota > Viridiplantae > Streptophyta > Magnoliopsida > Ericales > Ericaceae > Vaccinium > Vaccinium myrtillus. Next base: position 9,170,588 of record CM029270.1, read on the forward strand.
TCCCAAATTTCTTGTTATTTTTTGGCATGCGTAAAATTTCTAAATTCCTTACATTTTTTTCAATGTATAATGTTTTCTATAATTTTTAAAAAATAATTCAATAGATATAATTAATATCTGTCGAGTAAGATCCATATATATAACATTATACATTTGAAAAATATAACTAATTTTTTTAAGTGTCGTGAATAGTGAAGTGGAAAAGAAATTTAAAGACAGTATATAAATTTTATATCAATGTGCGCTGGGATCGAAGACTATTTGAGGAGCACTAACTAGTCTCCCCCTTTTTTTTCTTTTGACAATTCAAGGATTCCTTGCTACATACCTTACACGCACATTGATTCGAATTTCAGCTGCACCCAAAAAAAAAAAAAAAAAAACACATTAATTTATTTTTGAGGATTCAATTTTACCGTCTACTAATGAAAAGAGTACTGGTCGACAACATAAGAGTCAATGACACTTGAGTGGGGGGTCTGATTGAGGCCTAGTGTTGCCCCATAATAATTTATAATATTGAAAGTTTTCAAACCTAAAAAAGAAAACTCTAAATCTTAAGTTTTGACCACCACAAAAATGAGCCTGAACTCGGGTCAAGGATCACTACCCATTAGATGTTGTTTTCCATGAAGACTCTATGTACTATTCCTCTGAGCCTGAACTTCAAGGGGGGAACCAAGAAGAGGTTCAAAGTATAGACTATGAGTCTCTAGACTATGATCTTCTAATCCCTGAACCTGAAAAGTTAGATACAAATGAGCCTGAACCTGGCAACAAGATTGTAAGTGAATTTGATCATGAACACCACAGCGATGGTTACCATAGCAATGGGGAACATGAGGAACATCATCCAGAGGATATATCTCAATACGAATCCTTTACACCACCGTCTAGAAAAGAACTCCCACCACGTCAAACCAGAGGTATTCCTAAGCCTACATATGAACCCCAACTTTCTAGTAAGGTTAAATACCCCATGAGTCATTTTGTGTCTAACCATCGCTTGTCAGAATCAAATAAGTCATTTGTAAATCAATTATCTGCTGTATCTATTCCTAACAGTGTGCAGGAAGCCTTAGCTGACCCAAGGTGGAAAGCTGCTATGAATGAAGAAATGCAGTCCTTGCAACGGAATGACACTTAGGAACTTGTTGACCGTCCACCGGGGAAAAAACCAGTTGGATGTGGAGCACAAAGTAGATGGCACGATTAAACGCTTTAAGGCAAGGCTGGTGGCAAAAGGGTAATCTCAAACCTATGGGATAGATTATACAGATACATTTGCACCAGTAGTTAAGATCAACATGGTGAGAGTCTTGTTGTCTTTAGCTGCAAACTTGGATTGGCCACTACAACAATTTGATGTGAAGAACGCCTTCCTACATTGCTAGTTGTCTAAAAAAGTATACATGGATTTACCACCAAGTTGCATGGTACCAGAAGTACACTGTAAAAGGTGTGCAAATTAAAGAAATCTCTGTAAGGGTTGAAGCAGTCTCCGAGAGCCTGGTTTGGTAGGATCACAAAATCCATGAGAGCCTTTGGGTATCATCAAAGTGATTCAGATCACACTTTGTTCTTGAAGAAACAAGATGGTAAGATTACTGCCCTTATTGTATATGTTGATGACATGGTGGTTACAGGAAATGATCCTGAAGAGAGGGCAGCTCTTCAGATTTATTTGTCAAGCGAGTTTGAAATGAAAGACCTTGGTCAATTGAAATATTTTCTTGGGATTGAAGTGTCTCGATCTGATAAAGGAATTTTTTTGTCTCAAAGAAAATATGCCCTAGATTTATTGCAGGAATCTGGTATGTCAGCATGTTAGCCTGCTGATACACCAGTGGAAGAAGGGTTGAAGTTGTGTGTTGAGGATAATTAGGTGCCTGTTGATAAAGGTAGATATTAGCGACTTGTCGGAAGATTAATGTACTTAGCTCATACAAGGCCAGATCTTGCTTACACGTTGAGCATAGTGAGCCAGTTTATACATAATCCCGGCGAACAACATATGAGTGTTGTTATGCGCATTTTGAGATATTTGAAGTCTGCTCCTGGCAAGGGTATACTTTTTACTAAAAATGTTGACTGTCAGAATGTGGACGCCTATACTGACGCTGACTGGGCTGGCGCAATCAATGACAGACTATCTACCTCCGAAATATTTCACTTTTGTAGGTGGTAATCTTGTTACGTGGAGAAGTAAAAAACATAACATTGTTGCCCGTTCAAGCGCAGAGGCTGAATTCCGCGGTATGGCACTTGGAATATGTGAAGCGTTGGGGCTGAGACTTCTCTTAATGGATTTGGGTTATCCGTCAAGGCAACCAATACGACTTTACTGTGACAATAAAGCAACATGAGCTATTGCTCATAATCCGGTAGAACATGATCGTACCAAGCATGTGGAGGTAGACAGATTTTTCATTAAGGAAAAATTGGACGAAAAAATTGTGGAGTTGCCTCAGATTCGCTCGGAAGATCAGTGGGCGGATATCCTCACCAAAGCAATGTCAAGTCGAGTATTCTCAAAAAAATTGGGCAAATTGGGCATGTGCGACATCTATGCACCAACTTGAGGGGGAGTGTTACGATACTATGACGACACTATGGTTCAATTATGTTGTAATTATTCTTTCCTAGTTTGGAGATTGTAGATTGTAATTATCTTGTATAAATAGGTACATGTATAGGTTGCAAAGACATGAATGAAAATATATTGGTCATGTTCGTTTCCCAGTTTAGTTTTAGTTTTAGTTTTGATAACATCATCATTTTCCTCATTTCTCTTTCTATCTCTCTCCAGTCATTACACCCAATGACCCAATGACATCATCAAAACTAAACTAAACTATCTAACCAAACACGGCCATTCTTTTCTTTGATTCAAACTGTGGATCTTTTGTGTGGGGCTCGAAGTGGCTTACAAAACACTTTTTTACATTCTGGTACATGAAATCTGTATACCCATAGTCAGTTCATCTATAAATAGCTCTGATGCTATTGAACTAATCCAAGCAAAGAACGGTTCATCTTAAAATAGCTCTGCTGCTATTGAACTAATTAGAAAGGAAAGAAAAGGAAAGAGTTCTTCCAAGCAAAGAACAATGAGGGCAAGGGACAATTTCGGCATTGTATTATTGGCTGTCCTAGCATTTCTAGGCTCTTCTCATGCTGATTTAGTGATGAACTTCTATGCTAAGAGCTGCCCTAAAGCTGAGGAAATTGTGCTAGACTTTGTCAAACAGCACATCCCTAATGCTCCTTCCCTTGCAGCTCCCTTAATAAGAATGCACTTCCATGATTGCTTTGTGAGGGTAAGCATTTTTTTTCTCTTTCATCTTGTTCATCTCTTTTATCATCGTTGACGTATGGTCGAAAATTCTCTGTCCTCAAATTCCCAACCTTGGAAAGTAACGAGAATTTCAAATAGACGAATCTCGAAGCATGTCTCCACTACAATGAATGACATGCACGCGATCAAGAATTTTGAGGACAGAGGATCCACTGCTGATTCTCAAAGCTTTGACAGACTCTTTGTCTTAAATGTTTTGCAGGGTTGTGATGCATCTATTCTTCTAAATTCTACAACAGCGTCGGGCAACCAGACCGAAAAAACCAGTATTCCAAACCTAACAATCAGAGGGTTCGACTTCATCGATAGAGTGAAGAGCTTAGTAGAAGCTGAATGTCCTGGAATAGTTTCTTGTGCAGACATCATTGCCTTGGTTGCAAGAGACTCTATTGTTAAGAATGTAAGTACTCAAAAAATACATAAAAAGAACTTAAACCCATTTCATCATTTTTTTCAGAAACTTACTTGTTGCCTTATTTTTTTCAATTTTTGCAGGGTGGTCCTTCTTGGAGAGTACCAACTGGTAGAAGAGATGGGCTGATCTCAAATGCTACAGAAGCATTGAACAACATCCCTGCACCAACAAGCAACTTCTCCACCCTACAAACAGATTTTGCTAACAAGGGACTTGATCTTAAGGATCTGGTCTTACTGTCTGGTAAGCCAAAGGGTGTTCGCATTTGTTTGCGGCCGCAGCTAACAACTTTTTCTCTAAATTTTTGGTATTGATTCTGATTTCTGCTTATAATTCAAAAAAAAAAAAAAAAACTTTAAAGAACTAGAAACAAAAAAAATCCAACTTTCGCGGTTTTGTAGTGATGCTTTTGGATTCTGCTTTTGAACAATCAACTCTTGCACTCTGCTCCTGCTCTCAATCCAGGTTCTCATGATTTTAGTAATTTGGGATGTTTTTGGAAGGCGTATCACGCTCGCGCTCTTGCTCACGCACACATATTATGCGACTTACGACTGATGTACTATATATTTGTCAAGCTCACCGATAGGCTGTAACTCTGATTATGTCCATAATTCTGCTGAACCTTCTCTGTCTTTTCTGTTCTCAAGGTGCTCACACAATTGGGATTGCCCACTGCCCAGCATTCTCGAACCGCTTATACAACTTCACCGGGGTGGGTGATGAAGATCCAGCTCTAGACAGCAAGTACGCGGCAAACCTCAAGGCCAGAAAATGCACGACAGCCGGTGATAACACCACCATTGTGGAGATGGATCCAGGGAGTTTTAGGACATTTGATCTCAGCTACTACAAACTTCTACTCAATAGAAGGGGTCTGTTTCAATCTGATGCTGCTTTGACAACAAGCTCCACCACAAAAGCTTATATTACCCAATTGCTTAAAGGAACTCTCCAGGATTTCTATGCTGAATTTGCTTTGGCTATGGAGAAAATGGGGAGAGTTGAAGTTAAGACTGGATCAGTAGGAGAGATAAGGAAGCACTGTGCAGCAGTGAATAGTTAAGGGCGTCCTTAGTTCGATCCGAATTTGAATTTTTTTTTTTTTTTGGGTGAAAGTCAATATTGTTAGTGAGGTTTGAACCTCGGTTAAATTCATGAGAGTACATGGTCCCTACCACAGGGCTACTGCTCCACTTGCTTGATTCAAATTTGATTAAGGTTGTGTTTTATTGGTGCATGAGTGGAATTACCCAAATTCTTTAGTCCATGGACCTTTGGGTTATTCGAATAAAAACAGATCTAAATTTAATGGTATGTTTCATGTTGGATTTGGTAAGGAAACGAAATAAAATAGTTTTTATACTGTATTCATCTTTGTTGATAATAGAAAATTATTTACAACAATAACAGAACTCATCTAGTCCTCAATCATTGAGGGTATAGGTGGTGCACAAAGTGGCTACTCTTATAATATCACTGAAACAGTGGCCCCCCTAAACCTACGAGAACCGAGGAGCTATAGGGACGTTTTGCTACAGAACGATACCGCCAAATCAAAACCAGAAAAGGATTTAGGGAGGGCAGGTCTAGAGACATTAACCTGTGGGAATAGAAAATTCATTACGGTCGCTATGAATTCCAATAACTTCATGAATTGTTTGTGACATGAATTTTCATTTTCTTCTAAAGATTTTTTATCAATCATTGAAGCTGAAGCTGAAGCTGAGAGGAAGAGGGAGGACAGAGCAAGTCCATCTGTATCGTGAAAGCCTTTTTTGCTTGGCTTGTAGTGTATTTTGGCATGATCACTTTTCTTTCTCCATTCCAATAACCTTTCCCACAGTGTGAAGGTATCAAAATTGGGAATCGGAGATGGTGTTGTCCCTTCTATGCATGTTGTCCCATTCAAGCCGTCTGTGCTCGACGATTAAAGGCATAGATCTGTTTGGACTCAAACAGATCTGCACTGTTCATTGTCGAACTGATTTAGGCCGTTGATCGCCGAGCACGAACGGCTCAGATGGGGTGGGTCCCAAAATTTGACACCAAAAATCACATTTTTAATTTTACTATATTAAACTACTCCCCTCAAATCTATAAAAAAAAAAACTTTTTCCCTACAATTTGAATCTCCCCTGGGAGTTGAACTTTGTCAGTAATGGGTACCCCACGCCAGCCATTACAACATTTTCCACCCATCACTTTTAGCCACGTGCCCATGAACCCCACCCACCCCTCCCCCTCTCCTGTCCCTTCCCTCTGTCTCTCTGACGCATCCGGGAAAAGAAACCGAAGTTAACAATAAAAAATAGTTGGTGCGTGAACAGTACCGCACCAAATTTGGTGCGGTACTATAGAAAAAACGATTTGGTGAGGGAAAATAGAGAGCTTGATTTTTTGGGGTTTTGGGGGGTTTGGCTCTCCACTTTAACCAAAAAGTTAAAGTGGAGAGCTTGATAAGGATGCCCTGAAGGGTGGAAAGGGATTTGTCATTCTAGATTTCAAGATTTTTGTTTTGATGTGGCATTTGACACAAAGGGTGAACTTGGCTTAAAATGGATCTCCTTCCACTAATTAGCACCAATCCAATTCCATTGCTATCAAATCGATTTCTAATTCATCCTTTACTTTTCTTTGGTACTCCAAAAAAAAGGGAATATGTTAAATCTGTCAACAACGTTCATCTTAGGGCTGAACGCTGAATCTTAGGTCCCACCGCATGTTCTGAGAGCTAAATACTCCCTCAGTCCCTTTTTAATTGTCGAGTTTGGGTTATCCCTTAATGAGTGTGTGTTTTACAACGTTGATGGGTAAAAATTTATACAATTATTGTTTTGCACTTTTGAAAAGTAAATGGGAAAAAGTAGAGGATGATTTTAGAAAGTGGAGGGGAAAATTGATGTGAAATTACCAAATTACCCTTGCCTCATGAGTCACTTTTTTATATGAATGGCAATTTGGTACTTTCAAGTTAATAAAGACACAAAAAAAAAAAAAGGAGGGAAGTGTTTAGAGATAAAAGAGGGGTGTGTAAATCATTTCCCATAAAAAAAAAGGTGAATTATACGATCTTTAATGGCTCAAATGCATGAGTTCAAACCCATTAAACGTTCAATTGGACATCATTTCACAAGCTGCTTGTCTTTCTTCGTTAGATTTTAGGTTTTTACCTTAATACAAACGTTGAATTGGACCTCATGCTAGTTTTTTGTTGTTCAAAAAAAAAAAGAAGAAAAGAATTGGAACTCATGTTTCATAATATTTCACTTGGCCTTTTATATTTGTGTTCGGATTATTTTTTTGACTACAAAAACTAGAGGACTAAAGACTTTCTATATAATAATACAATAATGATAAAAATTTAGTGGCGGCGGATCTCTATAATATTTAGATAATCTTTTTTTTAAGTATAATAATAGCATTTTTTGAAATCCTTGTGGTGGTGATTGCAACCAATTGTCCTCACTTAACTCCATCCTTGGTTACCGCCACGACGATTGACGTAGGATTCGTTATTATCTTTCTCTCTTCCATTACACCCTAATACAACCAGCGACCGCCCGTTGACCACGTAGGCCGCCACGGAATCCAAATCCTAGCTCTGCCACTAGGCTCCATTATACTTTCAAGGAGCTTCAAGCGAAACCCTAGAATTTAAGACATAAACTAAACTTCTACTCCCTCCATCCCTTTTTAAGTATCCAACTTTTTTACACAAATATACCAACTAACGTTTCAAAAAGGAAAATGTACCAACTTTTACCCACTAACTTTACAAAATTGACACTTATTAAATAACAACCCAAAATGAAATACTAGACTAATAAAGAAACGGAGGGAGTAATTTTTTGACATATCATTTGATATTTTTGTTATATGTTCTATACTGAATCATTTGGACGAAACCTGGTAACTCCACCTGCATGCTATTGATTTCTATGTTAGACCAGTCCATAGGGGACTTTAGCTTGGGTTTAATTGAAACCCGCTAGTGGATGATGTAATTAGCCCTCAAAATTTAGTGATTTCCCAAGGACGAGAAGTGCTCAAAATAATGGTAACTCACAATCCCTCCACACCACTCCCTTGCTCACCTAAAGGATGTGTTTGGATGCCAATAATCTTAAGGGGGGATGAGAATGTGATTCTTTTTATCCATGATTCCAACGTTTAGAACAAACAGGAACATGAATATGATGCTAGGCTTTTCTGATTCCATCGTTTGACAGAGACATGAATAAGAATGTGATTCCTGATGACATATTCAACTAGGAATCCTAGACTGAGTGGGAATCTGATTCCTCCCTTACCCCATGGGAATCTCCGATTCCTGGCTCATTCATTAAGAAAAGAAAATGTTGACTTTAATAAATTTCCAAAATAATTGTTTCCCGTTTAAGATTACTGAATTAATCCAAACACCGAAATGTCATTCCTCCAGGTATCAAATTCCTAGGAATTCGATTCCCAGTAACAATATTTCTATTCCTACCCAAGAAAATTCTCGGGAATTTGATTCCCGGTAATCATATTCCTATTCCTACTAAAGATTCCGGTCATCCAAACACAGCCAAAAGGTAATCCGAACATGGTAATAACTACTTTTGAAATAGGGGAAAAAAACTTTAAGAAGGGACAGCGCTTAAGTTGGTTCTATCTGCCAGTGTGTACCGTGTATGTATGGGGCGAAAGAAATCGCAGAGTTTTTCCAGAAGAAGGGTGTTGATGTTGCTGGGCTGGTGGGGAAGGTAGAGAATGACATTAGAGCTTGTTCGTCATCTTCGAGGAGGATTGGGTCTTCAACTGAGAGTAGAATGCTATTACATGCATGAGGTGTCTCATATAGGGGCCATAGGGCATGCATGACAGAATAGGCTTGTCCATGACTAAGCTGTAATGTTTGATTGTATAATGCCGCGGTTTTGGTTCTTGTAATGGGTATGGTTGACTTAGCCTGGAGGGATGGTCACTTTCTCATTTCCACGGGCATGGCTGACTTAGCCTGGAGGGATGGTCACTTTCACATTTCCGTGGGCTTTACCCTGTGTTGGTACTTCTTTTCCTTGGTCGTTTGTTGTGAACGCTCGAGGTTATAACCTTGGTTTTTTTGGTTCGTCGCATATAAACATGCTATTACTCACCAACCTCAGTGCTATATATTCTATTTCTTGGTAGGATCACAAATATGCAATGAAACTGTACATAGATACTTGAATGTGGTGTCCCGTAAGATGGCATGAGGGCATGAATTTTTCTTTCCCTGGCAAAATATGGGTGGTAATTAACATCAAACAGCACAACTACACAACATGGATTGAATCACAAACCTCCAGACCTTAATACTATCATCTTTATCCAACCACAAATGCTAGTAACAGTTGCCTCAATCAATGACAAGCCAAAGCGGATCGAAAATCACGTTAAAACCTCAAACAATGGTCGTGCATTTTCCATGACTGATGCTACCGGTAGAACAAATAGAAAATAACTGAATTTCAATATATCACATGAGAAAGGTGTATCCTATGAAGATGGTATGGATTAGTAGCACTGCGAGCTGGTGTCGTAGAGGACCACAGCTCGAGGATGAGGCAATTGTTGGGATGTGGAGGACAAACTTGGAAAAACAAGGAAACACATATAGAGGGAGAGGGGAAGGGAGAGGGAGTTGATGTATATATTCAGCTGTGGTGCGTTGGGGTTATTCGTATGTTGTCCTAGTTCACTGTGTTATCTGGGAAGTAATTGGGGGGGGAAACTGTAGTCTTCAAATTTGTGAGCTTTTTGTAACTTTAGAACTGCACACAAACCTCAGTTGTGGCTCTGTTTATCACAATGGATGCGTGATGACAAAGAAAGAGTTAAAAGGCAAGTTGGCAGAAGAAGGTAAACCATCTCAAGGACGCCGCTAAGATATTTTTCATAGTAAAACTCATAGTTTTATATCAGCTCATTATTCATTCAGATAAAAGAAAAAAATTGAGTTGCCACCTTCCTTGTTGCAAAGGATTATTTCTTGGTTGAGAGATAAATGCCAGAAATTATGGCCACACCGGCAACTGCAACTCCTACAGTTGTGAGGATCTTCCCGACTGAAATAACCGACTTCTGTGAAGACATATCTACATGCAGAAGATGTTTCATCTGCAACATGGTCGATAAGGAATTCAGGAACACGAATATTCAAAGTCATTTATGCAGAAAACCAATTCCAACAATTTTAGACTCCAAAGAATAAGGTACCAAAGAAGACCAATCAAAAAAGGAAGGTGACCTTATGTAGGATGACATATAAAAAGAACTTGCCATTTGAAAAAAGCTAGCCATTTTGTTCGTCTTGGTAAAAAAAAAAGTGGATTGGCATACCAATTGCTTTCAGGAGCTACGTACTATGCTGACCTAGTTAACTACTAGTGCAAAAAAGAAATCATGAAAATGGTGTCTAACCTCAACAGGTTGCTTCCAGTTCTTCTTAATTCCCTGCAGGTGCCCCTTTCCAACAACCGCAACAACTGAACTGTGCTCACCAGCGACTCTTAGCAAAGTAGCCGACATGTACCTGAACATGCAATCAAGGATTCAACATAAGGATAGTAATAAAAATCTTAACAAACTTACAGGAAAGTCGTGGAGAATTTGAGAAAGAAAATAACTGTTAAAAAGGAGTGAGTATTCATGGGACACACTAGGGCAAATTAGAGCAGTTGTACGTTCAATTACAAGTACCCTCTTCCTTTATTCACTTCTCTTCTTTGTTTACCGACAAATTTAAGGACCAGAAAAGAATGAAAGAAATGGATGTGGAGCGGTTAAAACAAATGAATTCCTATGCAGGGCTCATCAAAATTGTGTTTAGTGCCATGACCATGAGGTGCCCACATCATCTCGTACTTAAAATGCGGTTCCCAAATTTGGTCACATTTTTATGCTTACTATTGATAGTCACTCGAAAAGATCTCACCCAAATGAGCACTAAGTTAGAGACTTTCCTGACTATTTCATTTCTTAAGTACCACATACGAGGGTAAAGATTTTCCTTGAAATTACTTGCATTCTAATATAAAGATATAAACATCCCTTTTGAGAAAGAAAATAACTGTTAAAAAGAAGTGGGTATTCATGGGATACACTACAGCGAATTAGGGCAGATCATACTGCAATGAGTGTAGAGCAATCATTCTTCAAAAAGTTCTAAAGCATCACTTTCAATTACTAGTAGTCTAGTACCCTCATTTTTTATTCACTTCTCTTCTTTGTTTACCAAAAATTTTGAGGACTGGAAAAGAATGAAAGAAGCAGATGTTGAGAGGTGAAAACAGATGAAAATTTCTATGCAGGGTCATCAGAGTTGTGTTTAATGCCATAAGGTGCCACGTCATCTGGTACTTAAAAATGCGGTACCCAAATTTGGTCATGTTATTATGCTACTATGATAGTCACTCGAAAAGATCTCACCCAGATGATGAACACGCGATTAGAGACTTTCCTGACTTTTTCATTTCTTAAGTACCGCATACAAGAGTAAAGATTTTCCTCGAAATTACTTGCATTTGAATGTAAGATATCAACATCCTTTTTTACCATGCAAATTCAAAACTATATTAAAGCAAGCAATGCTGCTTTTTGGTCCGCTATAGCCTGGACAAAATAACTTCTCACACGAATTGGGAACCATATAAACAAGCTGTGCTGTTGGATACTGCTCAACAACACACCACAAATCAGGACAAGGATGGGGTGATATAGTTGATTTCTCTTCCATTTATGCGTTTGAATTCAATGCGACCATATGAAGCATAAGAAATTATAGAGGTGAACCACAAACTTTACTTTCTGTTTTTCTGTTCTCTTTATCACATAAACTTGAATGAGATTATGAGAGGTATTACCTACAAAAGTTGACCACGCAAAAGTCGTTGCTAAGATATAGAAATAGACTACGGAGGGACCTTAAAAGAATACGTATATATTAAAAATCAACACCTAAACAAGAAAAAAAGAAGAAAGCTAAAACAAATGTACCCCAAAAATATGCTCCAACTAGTTCATACAGTATATGGAAGCAACATGTACTTACTGATCTCGCTCATGTACAAGGGTTTCCATTAGAGTGGGGAATTGCTTGCTCATTTCTTGAATGACTAAAGTCAACATATCAACATCATCCATTTCCTTCAGCTGAAGCAAAGCCAATTAGATCCACTTAAATTCAGTACAGAACTCTGGTTCCCTTGTTTAAGTCCATTTGCAGATGCAGATGAAAACTGCCATTTGGAGCCAATAAGTTGTGAAGAAAGGAAAGCATACCATTTTATTGAGATCTTCAGGGCTTGGTAAAAAGAATGCTTGGAAAACCAAGGAATAAATTAATTTTGTCTTATGCCAAAGTGGCATCTTTGCCCATGTCCTTCGTAAAGTAATCTATTCATTTAACCACAAATATGAGGAGTAAGTTAGGTTACAATGTAATTTAGTTACAATAATTAAAATTTAGACAAGACAGAATATATGGAAGATGACAGAGATAGGCATAGTGGTTGGTAGTCCAGTGTTCTCAAATTGGAATACAAATCGCCTATGAAGCACCGACACTAGAGGCTGGCTTGTCCCTGTGTAGCGTGGCCCAATACGTATATACAGTTATCATATTTTATGATTTTCATCTGTGAGTTTTGCAATGTTATGCGGGATAATGCAACAACCAGCAATAAAGAAGGGACCAAATTCCACACCCCACGACCCTTCATCTCTTTCAAGCAGAATGCTCTTCGAGAGAAGAGGGCACAAGTCAAGCTTTGCCAGTAAAACTACAATTTTGATGCTAAAATTTATCTTACTTGTACCGGGCGATCACCAAGTATCACCTTGCCCCCATACTTGAGTGCTTCTTCAAATGCCACCCGAAACTCAGAACCAGGGAAAACCTCAAGCTTGCTGGCAACCTAACAAAAGAACATATACAAAAACTGGAAGGATTGAGGTGCATGAGAAAAGAACAAGTACCAATTATAATGACAATGAACACAGAATCAGGAGAAGAATAATGATCGTGCCTTCGCCAGAAACCAGCTGTAGAGGATTCCAAACATATTGTGCTGTTTCTTCCACATATCCACCATATCTCCCATGGTTGGTACCTGGTGAACTCAAAAAGATAACTTGTGCAAGCAAAATGTGGGGTATTGCTACTAAAGGCGAGCAGTATTATTCTATAGAAAGAATAAATTACTCTCAAATCAAAATGATGTAATCAGCAACCAGTCAAAAACTGTGCAGCTAATAGGCTGGCCAACTACGTTAAGAAAGCATAGTGATAATCGTACACAAGACTAACATATATAACTTGACAACAGGAAGTCACGTATCATACACAAGACAGAGAAACTAACTTGACAACAGGAAGTCGTATGTTTCATATAAGTATGTTCTAAACTTCTAATGGTAGTCTAGATAATTCCAACATAAGAATCCTCCATGTAATGCAACCCAAAAATGATATCTATAATAATTGGTGTAAGATGAAGTTTCAGATTGCAGAATGATATAAAATTCCAAAAAAATAACCCAACCCAAGGTCATATGAAGACTATAGGTTCCTCAAAGTCTCAAACACAAAGCATCACACGTGCGATTGTGATGCTTTATGTCCATCAAGCTCATACATATTTCTGCAAGCTCATTATGTCACAGCTCTTTGACATGGAAGTGTGCTTTTTCTCCTTTTTTCATCTTTTGCATAGCAAGCTTGCAAGCACGACAATGATTGTATATGAACAGGGGAATCTTTGAAGAAATAAGTGGTACCACTTCGATGATCTGATCCGTATAATCTGTAGGCCATTTAGTAGATCATATGAATCGTCAATCCGATCCTTTACTTACCAAGATAGTCAGAAATCTGATTCCACCAGGAAAGGATCCTGTGTTTCATGGACTCCAGGACAGGTATGTGTCTAAACGGCATATCCACCTACTTTTCATTTCAAGGATATCATATCATCTAACTTTAATGTCAGGGACTTGAGACAGCGTCTTCTACTTTTTAAGTAATGGACATACCCCTAACCCAACCCTAGCGTTGAGCATCCGGCATGCTTCCGTCGTACATTTTGAAGAGGGGTAATTTAGACTTCATCACGTTTGCTTTTAAAGAGACGGATGATCAACATTCAAAACCATAGCTGCTGTTCATTTTCTAAAAGACAAATACCATAAAATGATCACGATTAGCAGATTCCAACAATGTTGAGTACCAGGATCAGTCCTTTCTAAACACATAGATGAAGAAGGCCACATGGCCACATCTGGTGGGACCCTTTGTGTAAGGCCCAAAAAAAGAATAGAACAGATCACGAGAGTGACACCCATGGTGGACTCATGGGACCAAACAATATGGTGTAGTCCACAAAAGTAGACTGCAAACTATCAAGTCCTTATGTGAGAGACTAAGAGCTATAAATAGGAAACCAAGCCAAACGAGGAATGAAATACTAAGTCATATATACCTTCAAATTCTGAGGAGTAAGTACAGCCATACGACTTGAGCATAGTTCCAAGAAAACAACCTGTAGTTAAAAACATGCACAATTTTTTAATAATTCAGAAACAGACTGAAGATTGCTGCTATCACGAAACCATATGAAACATACAATCAACCTGCTAAATTATCTGTCCATTAATCAATTTGTACAAAGTTCTTACAATACATGCACCTGTGGTTTTAAAAACCTGATTACAGCTTCAACTTCCTGGCATGATTCCTGCAACCAGAGAAACAAAGATCATAGATAAAATACTTGCTATTTACGTTGATTCTTCCTTTTCTTTCCCATAACTTGGTGAACAGAATAGAAATAGATCAATGTAATATCAGGATGAACCACCAACAGTTGATTTCTTTTGGGGAATATTGAAAAAAGAAAAGAGTCGATACAGAACGCCTCCAAAAATGTATATCCTACCGTACCAGTAGTATCCGGTATTATATAAAATGAGCACAAGTGAAAGTTTTTGACATCTGAGAGCTAAATAAAGAAAGCCACACACCAGATTCTAGAAAACAGTGACTCATTCTCTCATGTGCTGTGGGTAATGCTCGTGCAACTCCTATTGGATATAGCAAATTACTTCACATTTCACACTGACAATGGTAGACAGAGAAACATCAACTGATCTCTGTTGCCTATTATAAAACTTCAATTGGGTGTCTAGAACATTCTAAGAATAAGAAACACCAAAGCCTCAACTAGATTCTTGCCTTGGCTCCTCTAATAGTTCTTTTCTTGGCTCGCCAGTATCCCAGTCCACAGCCCGTCCAGGTAAAAATATCAGCAATTTCAAAATTTTGTTGTCTCCCAGTCCCAGTACATTGCTTATAATGCAGAAAATTAAAGCTCATGTAATGCAGTAATGCTACTATGCACTGAAAAAATAAATCCATTCATTTGATCGCTAGACAATCATATGCAAACTACTCAACTGTTCATCAAGAAAACTGCATCGAAGGATAAGAAACAAAAAAGTGACCACCAAAAAGATAAGATTCGACAAAAGAACCCGTCACTTAAATTTCCTCAATTTTCTAAGCAGCCAAACAAGGAGACCAATAATTGAAATCCAATATTGGTAGCTCCACTCACTCTTGAGTCTTGCCTCAAACTGTTCTTATTATTCAACAAGAAAACCGCGTCAAAGAATCAAAACCAAATGACAATAGATAAGAATCATAACACAACAACCATTTCTTTAATTTTCTCAGCAGCCAAAAAACAAGAACATTAAAAAATGGAACTGTTGGGTTTGTGAAGCCTCAATCGATATAGGTCATGCTTTGTTGATTGGCGAAAAGTGAAAACTAGGTAATAAATACTTGCTATGGGGAGCAGCGGAGGAAACTTATACTCTCTTCTCTCTCCATTCTTGATTCAATACATAGTGAAAACTGATGTGATCGGGGTTGTACACAACAATTCAATCTGGGATTCTGTTCTTAATTATTCTTCGCGTGTGTGCAGCAACAACCGTAACTTGTACTCTCTCCATTCAACGAATAATAAAAACCAGTGTGAGCCGTAGATACACCCAACTATGCATAATACATGCAGGAAAATTACATAAATTGTTTTGTTCAGTCTTTGTTTCTCGACGCCTGAAGCAACGGAAATAACTCGTACTCGATTCATTTGGACATAATGAGAAATGGTGTGAGCCGATGCAACAGAAACACAATTCAATTATACCTGAGAAACATGAGCCGTTCCAACCAAATAAACCTCGCAAACTCCCCCTTCCGCCGTCGACTCGCACGAAAGCTTCACCACGCTCCGCCAAAGCTCCTCCGGCATCGCCTCCCTCTGCTCCTCCTCTCCGCCTCCCTCTCCAACACCCTCACCCGCATCATCTTCGCCTCTCTCTTCGCCTCTTTCCTCGCCTCTATCTTCATCCACAGACGAATTAATGCTCCGAACCAAGCTCTCAATATCTGAGCTAGGGTTTTCTTGCAAAGGAGATCCAGGCCCGTCGACGCTGATAAAATCGGATTCTGGCGGGGTTACAGAGACGGCGTCCATGGCCGTCGGGTCGGGTCTGCGGCGGGCGGAGGCAGCGATGAATGAGATGCAGCGGCGGAATCGGAGGTTTGTCTGGATGGAGGTGGATGGGATTGGGACACCGGCGAGAGATCTGGAAAGGAGTGACTCGGGCGAGTTGATTAGGTTTAGGGAGCGAGTGAAGCGATTCATGCAATCGGATGCGAGTTGGGTCGGTTTTTCATCTTCTGTTGTATGATACTTTGACGCCGATGGATTTGCTTGTACTTGATTATATACCCTTGGGGACACACGTGTTGAAACGACTGATAGTCTTTGACGTCACTGCTAAGTACTTCAAGTCAAAAGTATTGGACTGTACTATTGGTACGATATGTTATTTTCGGCCTTCTCAAGATCTAATCGAAACCGTTTATGTTTTGTAAAATACTCCCTCCGTTCCCAAAAGTAATGTATTATATTATATTATGAAAACTCAAACTTTCAAATATTATCCTTGAAAGTGTGAAATAACTTTTTGTCTTATGTGCAAAAGAAAGGGTAAAATAGGGAGTTCACTTATATTTGCTTTTAACCTTTTAAACTGGACAAATTTTATAGGACATGCAGTCCAACTTTTGGGGACAGAGGGAGTAATGTTTATTAGTATCTTTGTAAAAAAATCAACTAAATCGAATATCGAAAAATGCTCCATTGGTTCATCTAGTTTTTATTTATGATTAAAAAATGGGATGAACCGATGAAGTATTTATTGATGTCCGATTCACCTAATTTTTAACGGGGTACAAGTTCACATTATTTCAAGAAATATAAACAGATCCGATCATTCGTATAGGACCTTGAGGAGGCCCAAAGCAACAGAGTTACACAAAATTTGTACAAAAATAATCTGTACTCACAAATTTATAGAGAGTTATTGAGAGCTCCTGAAGTACCATTTGTTGTTGTCTGCGTGATACTCCAAAGTTTTTGGACAAATCATTCGTAGCGACAGTTATTATTTGGGTGGTTGAGAGATAACAAATGATCCACATTATGTGAAAAGCAATCTTTTATTTGTGGGAAGTACGGGAACAGCCAGATGATATTCCAAGCCCAATAATTTAGTCCACAAGAACAATCAAATCAATGCAGCAGGAGGATAGTTTGCTAAAACAGGTAGGATTTCTTGGATACGCGTACAAAAAACCCCCCAAATCACGCAGATTCGGAGGGGTAATATAGGTAGGATTTCCATTAAATCCCTCCTTGTTAGCTAACGACAGGGTCAAGGTTGTCGTTTGCAAATCTAGGTGAAGCCGGATTTTGGACTCCAAACAGTGAAAATAGTCAAGAAAGAAAATGGCATGCCAAACACCGGAGTAGAGTGGGTCCAAGATTACAAATCCACCTATGCTCCAAATCCGGGTGCCAAATCCCATGAGGTTGGCCTAATGGTCTTGGGAACGAGGGATTTGCACCCTTGAGTAGTCAAATTCGAAACGTCTTACGTGCTATCAACTCCTTTAGAGTCGATCATAACCCAGTAAGTGAATGGTAAGATTAGGGTCTAGAATTAGTCAAAGTGCACGTAAACTGACCCGGACACATGAGTAATAGAAAACCAAGATATTTTTTCCTTATAGAAAATCAATGGATGTTAGTAGTATTTAAGAAGCAAGCACCTACTTTTAGTGTTAAGCGTCCACAAGAGATTTGGACTCAATTGTCCAAATACTCGGGGTTCAGTTGCTACAGCTAGCGACCTTCTCGTCTAGAGCCAATGGCCTAGTTTAGTTATAATAACCCATTTTCAATTCTTGGGCCTTCTGCTATATTTGTTCAAGTTGATGGACATTGTAATCATGCTCTGTTCTGCTCTGAGTAAGTTGAGCTCGTTGCCCTTTTGCAACCAATTCATTTGATCAGATCATAAACCCATCTCATGCCCCGAGCTCGAACTCACAATCTCTTGAAATTCTTCAATGCTCTGGAACACTGCCACTCCACACATTCACATGGAGTCCAAACACCTCCGCTTAAACGTGTGGTGGTAGAAATTCGTCAAGCATATCATAAGACGTGCTCCAAGAGCCCTTAATAATTTTTCCCACGAACTCCCCTCCTCCTCGTCATACATAGAACATAGGCCATTGGCTCTGACAAACTTCTAAACTCCCAACAGCATCACAGAAAAGCTCAAAATTAGTCATTAATGGAATATTTTAAATCGGATGACATTACATGACCATTATATTTACTTTAACAATCAACGTTCATTGAACGTGTGTTATCTATCACATGAAGATCGAACACAGAAAGCTTCTTGGCTTGAGAATGCAAGGTAACCACATGTTGTCTCTCTCACCTGGAAATCAGCATTGGTCATCAATTACCTGGACGTAATATATGAGGGACATCAAACCCAAGGGGGTAGCAGAAAGCTAGAATAAGTGGGGAAAAAATGTACGCATTTTTACTGGGTTTTTTCTGTTTCGCGTCAAACACATCCAAAGAACAGTTCCAACGATGGCGAACTGAAAATATTGGGAGCAGTCCGTTCCGTCTTGGTAGGCGAGATGTGAAGCTGGTATTTGATGAACCGCTGTAACAATGAAAAAGAGGAGAAAATCCTCGTAAGTGGTAAGCTGTATAGGGAACAGAAGAATCAATTCTACTTTGTCAGATAGATAACGGCGTCTATCTGCATGAACCAAGATTGCAATCTGCGTACGAAAATTAAAGCATTTTTACTGTTCCTACTTCCCAATGAACAAAATACTCAATTCAATGATTGGAGCTAATGAACACAATGACCTATCCATGTGGCTGAGATCCCTCACAGCCCAGACACAATACCACAATTATCAGGGGCGCGCTCTACCACAGATCTAAAAGCCCGTCGTGCGAGCCTCCCACAGGGAGCCCACTATGCCAAAAGCAAGAGAAACTCCATCCCTCTCATTTTTTCACCCTGGAAGTGAAATTCCACACGTATATATTTTCTCAGTAAATTTGGAATCGATATTATAGACAAGAACTTTATTGTATTTTATTTCACCTCAGCACACTTAATATTATAGACAAGAAAATAATCGATATTATAGACAAGAACTTTCTTGTATTTTATTTCACCTCAGCACGCTTGATATTGTTATAGGAAACCAAAGTCCAGTTTATGAAAGAAAATCTACATTTTCTTGTATTTTCCACCACAACTCTTGCTAAACGAACACACCAAAAGGTTTTCCCCCTCTTCTACCACTTTTAGTCGTTCTCCTGCTAATCGAACTCCTTTATCATAGAAATAAAGTAATACAAAAATAAATTCTGCATCTTGCACAATATGTGTTTTGATATCTTAAAACAAGAGGTAGAAATTTACCGCTAGCTGAAAAACGATATCAGGATTCGTGTCAATATGCCAATCTGGCTCCAGTTGCCGAACGAAAGATGTCCGTCCATTTTCTGTACTACAGAAGAGAACCTGCAAGATGAGTGCACGTGAAATAAGAATTAGATAGCACATAAATTAAAGAAAGAAAATATAAAGGTACAAAATGATGAGAATAACTTGAGCAAATTAATCAATATGAGAAATATGCTATTCGGGATTCTTCTTCGGGACCAGTGGCTGGTTGCACGTGCATCGATCTCACAATTCAAACTTAAAACCACAAATTAGTAAAAAATACAGGAAACTTACCTAGACATGCTTTCCCTACCTGGAAAAAGTAGACTAATACTTCAGTATCTCAAATACTACCAGCAATGCAAACATAAATTACCTTATCTTTGACCAAGCCGCCCGATGTAAATACGCCCGCATCTTCTAAAGCCAAAAGAACCTTTTTCTGCGTAAAAGTATTTATCCATAAGGCCGAAATAAAATATTTTTGGTTTAAAAAAAGGTGTTTTATGAATCCACTGATGGTTGATAGAGAACAAAATTCCACAAAACTATTTCGCGTACTCAAGTCCAGCTACCTAGACTTTTTGACAGCACATGCATGCATCTATAATGCACTACTTACAGAAACTTATTTAAAAATTATCTTCTTGCTCTGTTCTTTAAACTGGCAGTAGGAGTAATGAAACAACATGTGCTGGTCACCGGGCTAGGCAAGGCATGGAGTGACAAGTTCTTGAATCTGGGCTAGGCAAGACATGGCATGACTTGTGCGTGGTCATTTGGCTTGAATGTCTCGTTCTAGCACATCATTTGGGTAATTGACAAGAAAATGACCAAAATAACGCAATAACTAAGCTACCAAGAGGCAACAATTATTATAGGGAAACAAACCTGTGGGGTGGTGGATCACGGTTGTCTTTCTCAGGTTAGATCTGAGTAGTACATTGGGCTTTTCTCTCTATTTCAAGTACTAACTTGAGCTTCGGAGTGTCCTCCGGCAAGTGCGGCCAGGGAGGCACTCATTTGTTGCTCCGTTCTGTAGGTTCTTAAAGGGAAGAGGAAGTCGAGTCTAACCCGAGAAAGATGACCATGATCCACCGCCCCACAAAGCCCAATCTATTATCAAGCATCCAGAAATATATCCCATTGGTGTTATCAAATTTCAATTGTCAATGGTACTTAAACATGTTCAAGCTTGAATTCAAGACATTGAATATGACAGTCTACTGGAAATAATGAAGCTCGTTAAACTGAGGGAACACAACTAAAGGGTAAAAACACAGTTTCTCTTTTATGGCAAGGAACCAAAAAACAATATAACTGAGTGAATTGCCATATATAAGATTACATATCTTGTATGTTCCAACAATTTCTAATCCATTGCTCCGTATTTCAAATCCTCATCTGAATTCAATACATAAGGGCCTATTTGGGCTCATACTTGCAACAAGAGTAAAATGAGCACTGTCCTGTAGTATATGTTTCTTGTGAGTTTCTCTAAGAAATTCGACATAATGTCCTAAACAGCCAGCCTCAGGATAGTTTTCTGCCTAAAACAACAGTTATTTGAAATCTCTTTGTATTCTCTTCAGAATTTTTATAACTAAATACCAAATATGTTTTAAGTATTGAACTGGAAACTAAAGATTAAACAACTTTCAACAAAACAAATGGGAGGATGTTAAGGGCACATATCAGTTGCATCCAACTACTTTTACACTTCACAATTGAGGGTTCGGTAGTTAGAAACTCAGAATAGATACTGCCAGTATAGTTTAGTCCCTCGTCCTTTCCATTTTCCCCGGTCTACGGTATAAGATGCCTAAAAAACAGAAAAAGAAGCAAAGGTCTTTCCCAGAGAATGAATCCACCAGATGAAAGCCTTGCAAAAGAACAAGTCATATGACAGAACATGTACGGAAAATGATTGAAGCCAATGATTCTTAGTGAAAAATGAAAAAGCAGAAAGGTTTTCACTCACTTCACTTTCATCATCCAGAACTCTTTCCATGAGATAAAGATCACAGAACTTTGTAATCTCCAGCAGTACTTCCAGCACAGAGGATCTCACAGTCGCTTTTGCCTGCACAGACCAAGGAAATTACATCATCAATCCATTTCAAACTGAGACACTCAACCAATAGTTGACAGTGTTACAAAAATTAATTGACAGAATATCACCACCTGAAGCTCCTCTGGACTAGTTTCCTCAAGGACCACACCTAACAACTGGCACGTTACCTGCACAAGAGCAAGTTTTCAAAGCAACATAAAAGGATTAAATCATAAATTGAGTTAGCCGAATAGAAATTTCTAGATTTTCATTCCGCTGATACATTTTGCTGACCATAAATGAAGAACATCCTACATCCTACATTCTCCAAAACTGTTTTCTCTTGCTGAAGTTTCAAAATTGCAAGGAGCTCAATCATTTGATAATTCGACCAAATTTCAATCATTTTATAAATGTCCTCAATTGGTACACCAACAGTTGGGAAATGTCTTATCTCATCAAATGTGTAGCATTTTTCAGAAACTGATCGATTTCCAATAACCCAGTCTATGATCAAATGCTTAACAAAAGTGGACGTAATTATCTATAGGGACAGACAAATGAGAGGCTTTCATATAACTCTAAATCAGTCAATTAACATTTAGAAAAGGGGTTGGTTGATTAATTTCAAATTCACTTGTCTTATTCAACAAGTCAACAATTGTATTGGATTCAGTAGGAGGGTGCTAAAAAAATTCAATAATAACTCCCATTTCTATTGAATAATTAATCTGACAGGAAGAGTCAGAAGCATGCACTGGATAAGAAGATAAAATCCTCCAATGTCTTGGAAAGACTAATTTATTACAAATTCACGACACAATGAAAACAGTAAGCAGTTCTATCAAAACATGAGAACAATGCAAGTACAGAACTACATCTCATAAATATTTTGTACCTCAATTAAAGGAGGAGGAAGGACGAAAAAAAAACTAGACATGCACCACAAAATGCTTAGGCACAAATTACCTTCCTTCCTTCACTCAGCTTTCGCCTAACTATTTGTCCTAGAGTTGGCTGCAAAAGAAAAGGAAACACAGTAAGCTTAAACCAGTAAGTACAAAGTAATAATAACTAATTCAAAAGTAATAGAGAAAGATTAAGTAACCTTTATGGGCTGAAAGAACTCGTCATTACAAAGTAAATAATAACTAATTCAAAAGTAATAGAGAGATTAAGTTACCTTTATGGGCTGAAAGAACTCGTCATTACAAAGTAAATAATAACTAATTCAAAAGTAATAGAGAAAGATTAAGTTACCTTTATGGGCTGAAAGAACTCATCAATGACGTTTTGGGCACTCGAATCTTCTGCAGATGTGCTAACTCCAGAAGATGTCAAATTTGCTTCTGAATGGGTACTTGCACCAGAGCTACTAGGTGTAGGAGCTCGCCGTTTAGGTCGTCGTCTTTGAGTTCCATTGGGTGATCTCCAGAGTCTCCAGGTAAATAGAATTGCAACAGCGAATCCCGCCAAAGCCCCTACCAATCGTGAATCCTGCAAGCAACTCCAAAAGCGTAAAAATCCTCAGTGCTATAACAAACACAATAAAAAGTGTCGATACATCTGCATAATAACTGGACAATTTTCAAATTTCTTCCGGATCCAAAGGCCTGGAATTGTGCTTCCCAAAATCATTGGTTAGGATTGGTTTTAACTGAACATTCAAGGGCTCAGATTGGAATTCAAACTGACGGCCATGATTTTCCTAGACCACTCAACTTTCACCTCCCAGCAACGTATTGTAGAACTTCAACGGTTCCACCACTAAGACCTCTCCCATATTGCACGACATCGAAAGTGCTTACTGCAGAACTCCTACAAAGCTAAACAAAACCTACTCCCTCCCTCCCTCATTTTCGCTCTCTCATCACCAAAATAAGTCATCGCCAACACTGACCACCTGTTAAACTTGGACCACAACCAAAAATATGAGGGTGGAGGAGCAGGGAGTAACGGACCTAGCAGGTGAGGCCTCATAATGCATAGTGGCCAGAATTCATATAAGACAACTAATTTTTTCTAGATTCAGCCTTTCCAAATGGTAGAAAAAGAAAAGAATATCAGCATTATAAAATTCCTTGTTATCTTTTCTTGATTTCCTCATGCTATATGTGCGCGATTAAGTCAAGACAAGACTAAACGGAGTATGCCTCTAAGGCTCTAACAAGATCTTTTTTGTAACTTTATGGAGAGAATATCCAGAAATTGACAGGTCATGGAGGAACTAGTGCCCCGTCCAACCAACAAACATGCCCAGGGTTTGCTACTATCTAAAAAGTCAGCAGTGCAGTTTCATGATGAGTTTGATTTTGCAACTCTTACCAATTAACAGATTGCAGTGATCTTGAATAGGGGTCCTACAGCGATAGAATCCCCATAAAAATACCACTAGAGTCGAGAGGAAATAAGTCAGCAGGCACTAAGGTCCGCTAAAAAAAAATCAGGATTTGAATTGCCGAACGAAGCAAAAAGCATCTAATGACAGCAAAACCAGATGTCCTCTCTTGCTTCTTTAGAGTCAACATCCTCTTCTCCATAGGAAAATGGAAACACTTGCTAAGTTTGAGGAAATACATCCAACTAGTGACAGGACTTCAACAACACGAAAGAGTAACAAGCATCACTACAATTCATCGGCGTTTATGGCTCCCGCCAGTTCACTGTGTGCGCTGTTTGATGTCACTGTGGCCTCCTCCCTCTTACGTTTGATGATTTCGGCTCACTGCCGGTTCTCATTGCTGGATGTGACCAGTCTTCGGGCCAAACGGCTAATGGTGGCTGAGGCTGTTGATGGTGGTCATGTGGTGGTGTTTCAATCCGCGGGTGTTGGATGGTGGGTGTTGAATGGTGGCTAGGGTTCTTCTGTTTAGGGTTTTGGCCTTTTGTTTTTTTGGGCTTCATGGATGTATTTGGTATGGCATGCTTGGGTTAAGGCCTCTAGGTGTCGTCGGGCTTGGTCCGTTGGGTGTTTTTGGGGTCGTCCCCTCCCCTCTCCCCCCAACTTGATGTACCCTTGTCAAGCTTTCATGAATAAACCTTTTGTCTATCACCAAAAAAGAAAAAGAACAAAAAAAAACAAGCATCACTACAAAAAACGAGAAGTGCCATTCGAGCACCACAATGCTGCAAGAACAATAGGTCGGTTGTGTAGCTACCAAGTTACCAGGAGTGCCCCTCCTACAGTTTTTAGAACTTGTAGTTTGGCCCTATGATTATGCGAAAGGTTATTGCATTTATCTTACTAATGCTTCAGAAGCGTCCTTTGAATATTTTCCTAAGAAGCATGGATACGGACATGAGACACGAATACGCTATGTCTCTAAAATGAAGGACATGGACATGTTGAGGATATGTTCAACCATGTATAACTAAATATATAGTAAGAACAAATATCATCTTAACTATACGTCCCAAATTACAGAATACAGTTCTGGGGGTGTTTCACTAACAAAAAACTGTTTTTTCCAAACACCGAGACAGGTCATTCTCTCACAACACATCACATAAAAAACCGTGAAAAACCAGTTTATCCAAAAAACTGGGTTAGTGGAACACCCCCAGAGTAATTGATTAAATACGACAAGTTATGAAGAATCTAGTTGACATGAGACGCAAGAAATTCTTAAAATCCTTAACAAATTCTAATTGATTTTTATATGATAAGTTGTACAAATCTACATCTATGTATCACACAGTGACGTGTCATATTTACTTATTTAGATATCTTTGATAGTTACATGTTAGCAACTAGCAAGTGCCCCAAAAGTGTCGATCACATATTTGATTTTTTAGTCATAGACGCGAAAGAAGTGTCAGACACGTTGCAAAAGAACAGACGTGTCCAAATCACGATTTCTATTTTCTAATTATGGACACGAGAAAAAGAGTATCGGACACATGCCTTAGGTGTCCGAGGAGTGTCAGTGTCAGACATGAACACACACACGCACCCCCCTTCAAGTGTCCGTGCTGCTTAGATATTTTGGAACCTCTCTTTGCTTTCATCCTTTCCATAAAATCCCTGCATTTGGTCCTTCTAAGTTTTGTTTTACTTAGCCATCTCCTCCCCTTTCAGATTTTATCTCCATTTACTCTAATCTCGTTTTATTTATAATGGAAGGAGTTCTATATTACATGAGCCACAGGCAACACAGTGAAGTAGCATCAACAAGCACCAATTTCAGCTACGCATGCCTTCTCAAGGGGAGAAGAATTGGCACTCTCCGAGGGCATGAAATGACTAATTCTTTGGTCAGAATCTCCGCAGTAATGTCTCTGTTTGTCAAATTCTCACTAATTTTCTTCCAGTTGTTTACAAATAAAAAGGCACCAATTTTCCATCACTAAACCAACAAAATCGAAAACCGACACTCCACTCTAGAGCACCAAAAAAGAAAACCGATATTCCAATCAATCAGAAGCAAAATTACGGCAAACTGTACGCATATATCTACACCTACGCCCATACGAATGTACAATCTGAAATAATACGTGGAAAGAACGGAGAGAAATGAGATACGAACGAGAGTTTTGAGGGAGATCGGGAGGAGACTGGAGAGCTTGTGAGTGAGGTAAGCCCCAAATCTCTTGATCAGCTGTACTAGGTCTTCCTTGGAGTAATCGGCCATGGCTCGAGCACAGAATACGTAAGATCGTCAAACTCTGGTGCCGTCCATTGCCGATTCTGGAGAGAGAAACTTTGGGCTTCGAGTCCTCAGATTTTGCCGAAGAGAGAGAGGGGCTGAATCTGCGGTTTTCGTTTAAGGCTGTGTTTGGATGTGTTAAGTGGGGTTTTCTTCCGTGTATGCACGTGTATGGCTGTATCGTATCTATACACAGCGTTGTAGGAAATCAACGGCTGGGGATGTAATTGACCTGAGGATTTTATGAAATCTATGGTTGACAGTTGACAGTTGACACTTGAGATTCAGTGAATCATGAACCCATTTTGGCTAAATTCAGTCGGATTAATTTTTTTTATTCAACTTTTTTTTTTGTGTTTTTTTTTTCTCGTCATTCCTAATCCATTAATGGTACTTGATCCCGAAATGCAGTGTGTGACATCCAAAAGATCTACCGCATGAGTTAGCCACCACTTGCTCTTATGTGTTTGTTATTTTAGTTTATTAATTCGTAGAAATTAAAAAACCCAAAAGTATGAAGCGCACTAAATTTTTTTAAATAAGGATAAATATAATTCAAAAAATCTATCAGTTTTTAATTTTTTTTTATCTTTAGTGAACTTTTTCAAGATTTGATATACAGTAACTTTTTACTTTTTAAATTCTTCTTGTTCGAGAAAAAAGTATTTTAAAACTAATGGGAAAAAAAATCTTGCTCCACTAACAACAAAAAAAAAACAGTTTTTTTTTCCAAAAACAACACAAGTTATTCTCTCATAATACATCACATAAAAAACCGTGAAAAATAGCCAGTTTATTCTAAAAGCGGGCTTATATTTCAAATAAAAAAATTAAGTGTTTTCGTGTATTATTTTTTGAATTTTTTTACACCGAATTAAAGTACGCAAGGAGTACTTTAATTTGGTGCGAAAAAAATCGAAAAACGATACACGAAACCAATTCATTTTTTTATTTCAAAAAATTGATTTTAGCACCTGCTGAACTCATTTTCTAAAATCATGGTTGATTTTAGCAACTGGATTGCTAAAAACTTTAGGAAAACTAGAACAAGTCAAAATACCCGTGAAGCCTCTTAGAGACTCAATGCAAAAGAATGCTACACCATTAATAGGATTTTTATGTTTTGCAATTGGGTGGAGATATAAGTAAAGTTGGCGAAAGCCAATGACAAGTTGCTTGATGGGGAGTGATGGCGGTACCCCATAACCATTAAATGTTGTTCGACTTAGATTATTTTTTGTAAGATTATGAGGTGGATCCCACACAATCCAGTGTGAACACCGGCCCTTAGGTTTTTTTTTTTTGGTAATTTAATTTAACACATGGGATTTGATGAGCATTTCAAACCAGAGAGCGAGTATTAAGGGTGTGACCAATTTGAACAAAAACAGATCTCTTCCTTCACGTCCATGCTGCCACGTGGCACCAACCCAATGCCTCAATAAATTTACAGATTCACCACCCAACTGAATCTCTCTCCCTGAACACAGTCTCAACTCTCAACCCAAAAGAGCAATCCTTTTCACTTTTATAAATCAAACTTTGTATTTGCTCACACAAATGACTTCTTGGTTTCTGGATCCTGACTGATAATCCCTTTAGAACAATTTCATTTTTTCCAGACCAATTACATTGACGGATTTCAATACTTGTTTTCGAGAATCGTCTCCGAAAGAGCCCATTATTGAACGAAAAGCTTAGTTTTTCAAACTCTTTTGAAAAGCATCTTATGCTCAAAATAAATAAGATATGAAGATGATGAGCAATTATGTTATTGAAGCAGTTTCTAAGATTGTTCTGAAAACAGCACCCAAGAAGGCCTTGTTTTCTTCGAATAACATTGTGGTGATTCCTTTTTTATCAATTTCCACCTTTCTTTGATCAAGAAAAGGGTCTCTGATCTTGATTTGTTGCTTTGAAACGTCGAAATAAAGAGTGGCTGGTGTTTTAGGGACACGAAAAACATACCCGAATTCGTGCAGCAAGTTTCATGTTAGTTATAGTATCTTAGCTGAAGGAGGAGTGAATCAGGCCATATGGATCCTTTGTGTGAGTTTTGTTGGGTGGTGAGGGCAGTAGTTTACTGCAAATCCGATTCAGCTCGGCTTTGCTTGAACTGTGATAACTGTGTGCACTCTGCTAATATATTGTCTTGTAGGCATAATCGTTCACTGATATGCGACAAGTGCAATTCGCAGCCAGCAAGTGTCCGCTGTGTTTTTGATAAAATGTCTCTGTGTCAAAATTGTGACAGTAATGGAAATGGATGCACAGGGCCAGGGCATTTGCGCCAGACACTGAGTTTTTATTCAGGATGTCCTTCGTTGGGTGAATTTTCGAGGATTTGGTCGTCTGTTCTTAATGGGCCTCCTCCTTTTGATGGTTTTGATCCCTTGACAATCCCTTCTAATCAGAATTATGTTAATTTATGCTTGGAACCAAAAGGCAATGAGGGTTCATTTGGAGTGGTAACAAGCAATTTAAATGAGTTAGACCCTTGTGCCAAATTTGAACCTTTGATGCGTCCATCTTTTGTTGCTCCAAACAATCCCAATTACTTACACCCAAACTGTACAGATCAATCACTTCTTTTTCCCGGAGGACCAAAACTGTTGAAGGTGATTTCTCTCTTCATTCTTCTCCTGCTAATAATACGGGGGTTCGTTTCATGTTAACTGTTGTAAGAGGTAGTTATCATATGAAATGCAAATGAACATAATCGTGCCCGTTCACCATTTTGATAGTATATTTAACTTGTGATCTTAGATCTTGGATATATTACTGATCACAATGTGGAAACTTGATTTTCCACAATCTGATGTCTGCCTTGTTTTCCTTTTATCTGCAGCTAGGCTATTCCGGTTACAAGAATCTTGAACTTAATGAGGGTGATGATCTCAACATGTATGACATTGCATTCAACTTTGAGAGATGTGATGAGATATTCGATTCTTCGCAAGGTCATTCTAGGTATAACCTTGAGGACGGAAGAACAGATGGCCAACTAAAGGAGAAAAACGTGTCCGATACTGAATCTAATGGTTATGTCCAAAATACTATGGAGGTACACGCGATGAACTTGGTTTATGCTCTTCTTTTTGAGTTCTATATCGATGTAGCATCCATTTAGTCGGTCATTTCTTTCCTGATTCCCGGTTTCTATTATTTCTAATGCCCTTTTAGAGATCTCAATTCTGCACGAGTTAGCAACTTTTCAGCTCATGTGATCCAGTAAATTCATCCTGTGATGCATTAGACACGGATATGAACAACTCATGCTTTTTTGCATCGGTCTTTCTATCTTTATGAGAGTCACCTTACATGATGTTGAAAGCGATCCTAACTGTAACATAGTGGAAGTGACCAGCTTTAACAACCAAAAATTGAGTTATTCTAATTAACTATAATTGTCCTATCAAAGTTAGTAACATAACCGCGCACTTTTGTGCATTTGACCATTAAACTTGTGGATTTCGCTAGGCATCATCGTCGGGACAACCTGAGGGCATGGCTTTCCAATCTTCAGCTGTTGCAGGGTCAGCTTATCTTATGCAGGCTATGAGTGGAAGTGCTAACCGGATGCTTATAAACAGCTGCAACAGAAATATCAACTTGGCTTTTCCAACTGGACAAATTACTTCAAGCATATCGCTTTCACCATCCAACCTCACCGGTGAAAGTGGTGCTGCTGATAGTCAGGACAGCGGTTTATCTCCCGGGTTTCTGGCTACTGAACCACCATGGGAGTCGAATTTTGAAATAAGCAACCAACAAGCGAGGGACAAAGCTAAGATGAGATATAACGAAAAGAAGAAAACGAGAATGTATGTGGTTCAAACTATCGACCTCTAGGGTGGGCAGTTTTTTGGTTTCCAAGCACAACTAAAGCATTCATGTGGTTTACCTACCATCTTCTTGCGTTTAAATAAATAAGATATGGTTACTAAGTGCATTTAGGTAAGGCAACGGTAGATGAATTCATCATTTTCTTACTAAGTGCATTTTGCATCGTCGACATGGTCATGCTACAGACATGAGTTTTCATTTTTTGTCGTCTGCAGGTTTAGTAAACAAATAAGATATGCTTCCCGCAAAGCCAGAGCTGATAGCCGAAAGCGTGTAAAAGGTAGATTCACGAAGGCTGGTGAAGCATGAATAAGATCCTCTTCTTACAAAGAACTTCTGAGCACATCATCTACTTTGTTCCCTTGCATATCAGACCTGATTCAAACAGGTAAAAAGATACTCACCTGCAATATCAGCTTATCGAATACTACTTTTCATTGTAAGAAATTTCAAGGCTGAATAATAAAGTTCTTGCATTTTTGTTGAGAGAATTACATGTTAATTCAACTAATCCAATGCAACGAAATGAGAAGAATTTTCTTGGAAAAACTGTAAAAATAAGACCCTGTCAACTAGAGTAAGGGTACTTTTAACTTCATTGTCAATTTTATTCTTTCCAGATGATCTCCATATCTTCATTGGCATCACAGGTCTAATCTTTCGTTTTTTATTTCAGTAAGGCAGTCTTCAATTGAGACTAAAAAATAATCTTAAAGTTGGTAGAATCTTCAGCTGCCCTCCTCCCACCCACGCATTCACATCTACACGTTTTCAGTAGTCTGTAGAAGCAGCACAATACTAATCTTGTCTTGATGCCATTTATCCTCAAATCAACCGTGATGCATCCTTACAATGGCAGATCTCATTTGAGAGATGCATCACATCCATAATGAAGTCTCTACACCCCGGTTAATCATTCTGTTTAGCAATCCACTGCAGGTTTTACTGGTAATTCTTCTTAGATCTCATTTTCTCTTTGATCTTGTGCTTTCACTCTAGGGACATCTTCAAATAACATGATTTCATGTTTGAAATAAGTGGTTCCAAGAAATTCTTTTCCAGTTGCTTTGTTACAACCCCCTATTTCTGCATACACTTATCTGTCCTGTACTGTAAAGAGTCACTTGCTTGGAACTGTGGTTACCCTCAATGTCTGTTTTCCGATGGCAAATTGTATCTTCCTGAACACTTTTGATCTTTTGAAGCATTGCTATGGAGCACTCCGCACCATACATTAGTGTGAGTTCCACTCTGAAATGTGTGGATTCCACACTACTGTGTGTTGAAAATAATCTCTCATTTTCTAGGGGTTGAAATAGAGCCAATTGAGTTTTTACATTGTGGTCTAGAATCCGAGGGTGGTCACTTTTAAATGATGCCAAATCTACACTTCCCAACCCAGTCAAACTTATCATGGCTTTTCGGGGCCTAAAGCGAAAAATTAAAGGTTGGGTCTTTTGTTGGAAGGGGTACCAAACTAGGCAGTGCCCCTAAAAAAATTGGGAGCCTAAAGCGGCCACAATTCAAGCTTCAGCTCAAGGCCGGCTCTGAACCTAGTAATTAACGGGTGATCTACTTTATGGCATCATGCTTAGCAAGGGGTTAGGGAACTGTGACTATCACCACCACCATGACTGTAAGGATGATTTAGAGCAAGTATATGCTACCAAATTAATCAAATAATCAAACTCTGTCCTTCACCACAAAAAACCCAAAAAAAAAAAAATCAAACTTTTTCAACCATAGTCTCTGTGGTCCAAAAATATAATTTACCAACCATCTGCAGATCAAATACATTAGCATAATAATTGCCCTTACTTCTGCAATATAAGTAACATGACTAATATGTCGATCGAAAAGAACGACGTAATCATTGATTCATCGGATTGACAAGTATCTCAGGATTACATAAAGGTATTAGAAAGCAGAAACAAAGTACTTGAGTTTTATTTTACATCCTTCTCTTTATACTATGACTCTCTTTTGTTTTCCTTTTATTTTTCAGCTCCCCAAACCCTGAATTTAGCTATTTCAAATTCATGAAGAACTGTAAACATCCCATTTCAATATCTCCCAAAAGATCAAATTTCACCACCCACTTTCTCAAAAACCTCAGGCATAACAAACTATCAATCTTCCCTACTTAGTAATTAAATCCATCATTCAGAATGATATTACTGTAAATGAATTCATTAGAGGAGAAAACACTCAAAGTAACAGAAAAGGCCTTTTCAGTGTTTTCGAGATCTTTTCTTTGTCATTTGAGTCGCACCGGCTTCTTCCCTCTCCCGGACTCACAACAGTGGGGAGCAGCACCTTGAACGGACATCCGATAAGATAACGTCGCGTAAGACCTTGGCATGTGTTGCAAAGCAAGCACCTAATGTGCCTTTGTGCTAAGAAATTAGCCCCATGTACCCACTTGTCACATTTTTTGCACAGAAACGCGTGATCAGCTTGGCAGTATACCGAGGCCTGTGAATTGCAGAGCTCACAAGCCACAGGGCTCTGCACCGGATGGGCCGAAACCGCCTCTTTTACAATCTCCGCCCGCCTGAAACCTCCCTGGGTCTTCTCCTCTTCTATTCCTCTGCACATTTTTCTCAGATGTGAAATGGCCAAGAAGTTGGAACCAAGTAGCCTTTTATAACAATGTTGGTGTATGTACCATGTAGGAAGGTTACTTCAACATGCAGTCCATGAAGGATGTTATGTACCCTTAAATTTGCATATAATGACAGGAATGCCACTAGATGACACCTTGTCACTCTTTTCTTCTCCCTACCCTTCTTTCTGCTTCTCAAAATAGACGTTTTTTTTTGTTTTTTTTATCAGAAAAAAAAAAGACATGTTGTGAACTTGAAGAATTCTTTAGTGCAACTTTCCAATATTACCATGTGCACAATTTCTTGTAATGGGTTTTTTATAAAAAGTATTCTTACTGCCATTTATGTGATATTGACATGATTTCTTTAAATAAAATTTGATTAACCTGAGTAGGTTAGATGTCAATGTTTTCCACCCAAGAATAATGGGTTTTTTTTTGCTAGCATGTTAGTGGTTTAGCAAGTCACATAAACGTGCCGATGCTGCTCCATCACCTCAAATCTAAGATGACTCCAGCACCGGGTCCCAAGAAAGTTGATGGGAGAAATTCATTGAACGGAAAAGGGTAATAAGTAATTTAGGACCACACACAATCTTGTTCATCTAATTTTAACTAAACAAAGAAGTATAACCGTCCCCTTGAGTAAGTTTCAAGCTTTGTGAGATGCTTGAAGGGGGAATTGGGGGCCTATAGTGAGTGAGCTCACTACATGCGTGTAGTGAGCTCTCTCGGCCGTCCGATCCGAGATCAACAGTCCGGATAAATTGGAGTTAAAGTAAATGTAAAAAGCGCTTTTTAAAGTGTAAGACAATCCGGACTGTTAATCTCGGATGAGACGGCCAAAAGAGATCACTACAGGACCCCCGGATCCGCTTGAAGGGATGCTATGAGCCATTGATCTTGTGGGTGAGTGGTTACCCAGTCAATTTTGGTTACTAAAGAAGGAAGACACTTGTATGGCCTAGAAAATAAAGCCTCCTCATTTGGGACCCACAATCTACTATAGGTTAGAGTTTTCTTTGTGGAGGACAACTTAGTGTGTGGTGAGAAGTTGTTTGACTCCATCTGTAGTAAGCAACTTCGTTGTCGATTCCTTAGAAGTTTTAACTTCAATTCATGAATGTCAAGTGTACAGCAGAGAGCTAAAGAAATGTCTTTGTCCACATAGAGAGATATTATGGGGTATTTGGGAGGCTCATTTTCATCTTTGTCTTTTTAGATTATAGTCGGAATGTGTATTAAATTCGGTAAAGTGTTTTAGAGAAATGTGTATTTTGCAACAGAAGTGGTATTTGGGAGATATGTGTATAATACATTTTGGAGGTTTTTTTGTTAATCAAAATGGGAAAAGTGGAAAATGAGAAGTCAAAAAACTTCTATTAGAGCCTACTTTTGACTACTCCTCTCTAATGTCAAAAACCAAAACACATTCTCATACAATGCATTTTTTCATTTTCCAGTCAAACAACCAAAAACCGATAATGCAAAAATGAAAAGTAGAAAAGGAAGCATCCAAACAGGCCTGTAACATTTGTCAAATGAGTCCCTAATTGTGTGGTTGACGAGACTTGACAGTTGGAACTTGGAAGGCTTTATTTTCTATGTTAGACTTGACAGCTTTATGTATGTGCCACCAATTGGTGACATTTGTTCCAACTTTCCATCACATCTATGGATTGCAATATGGGCACCTTTGTTTGTCACATAAAAGACGGTGATGGCATGAGTTTAATGTAGACCATTTATTTCATTGATCGGTTGCATAATTTGGCAATGGAATAGTGTGACATGATAGGGCGCTATCGCATGAGATGAAATATGTAAGGTCCCTTTGGCCTAATTTTGTCTTCGGGTTTTTTGATAGGGGCGCTATCGCATGAGATGAAATACGTAAGGTCCCTTTGGCCTAATTTTGTCTTCGGATTTTTTGATAGGGCGCTATCGCATGAGATGAAATAAATAAAGTTAATTTTTTTGGATTGTTTTTGCCATTTTATGTGAACTTTGGTCTATATTTTTATACTTTTTGAATTCCTCGTCAAACCGAACAATGTGATTTAAAAATTATACCCAAATTACTTACATTAAGAGGGAAAAAAAAACAAAAAATTTATCCCATAAATCTACTAATAAAAAGTTAGGCCAAAGGGGGGCCTAAATCTAGGAAGAACGTGTGATATGGCATGATAGGATTATAAATTACAAGCACATTACTAATGGTACAATAATGCCAGAGTCTAATCTGATCCTAACTAAACATGGCATATGATGCTATACATTACTCTCCATACTTATCCCATGTGTTACACCATCCCCATATATCTCGAGAATAGATCATGTCATTTCTCATCTTTTTGGGTAACCAAACGTGCCCTTAATAGTGTTTTGAAGGAAATGGATTTGCTTTGGTTGTTTGGGTGGGTACTTGTGCATTTCCCTCCACGCATTCTGTGGGCAACGATATAAGCCAGAGTCCCATAACTTTCCCTCTTCTTTCAGACCTCATATGTGTATAACAAATACCACAATCATATGATGAGAAAAGCATTATCCATATATCCACATAGTCCCGTGGGTCGGTCGGTTTGGTCCCCACATAAATACACAATTGACCATTGGAGTCAGGCCGTAAGAAAACAATATTTTGTGAATCTCCTAGTTCCGGCGTGAATGACTTGTCTTTGTTCGGACCGGAAAAGGGATTAGTCGAGGTGCGCGTAAGCTGGCTTGGACACTCTGTCCGTCTAACCAAAAAAAAGAAAGAAAGCATTATCTGGGTGGTTGATTCGGAGAAGTCATTCCATGTTTGTGGGCAAACGTCACAACATCCTCCTGAGCCACACGATTACTTTACACTACATTAGGAAGTGGTAATATTAGGGGCCAACTCTATGCTCTGATATTGTGGAAGCTGGCGTTACACGAGTTAAACGTGGATTAATGTTCTGCGGGTATACCACTTACACGTGTCACAATAGCCTTTTTTTGGGTGAGAGAGGTTACAGACTTACAGTACAAAACAAGAAATACCAGATTTTGTGGTGGTACACAAGTTGGGAGAAGAACTACTGGCCTAAGGGCTTATTTTCCTCCCCGCGGTGGAAAGGTCGAATCTGTTTGCAGCAGTAGTCATGTAATGGCAGAAGCCGCGGAACATATAGTTGACTAATCGCTTTCAAGATTTGCCGTGAGTTTGAAGTACCTATGATCACGCATAAGAGACGTAGTTACGCCAGTCTCTTCTTCCACCATAGAGGCTGAGGAGACAAAAACAAGAAAAAAGGAGGAAAAGAAGAAATGGCATAGTGAACATTGGGTGGCCCGCCCTAGAACTTGAATGTCTCAAAGGGTTGGGCCAAGTTCCCACT
This sequence comes from Vaccinium myrtillus, assembly GCA_016920895.1. NCBI lineage: Eukaryota > Viridiplantae > Streptophyta > Magnoliopsida > Ericales > Ericaceae > Vaccinium > Vaccinium myrtillus. The sequence goes on from CM029270.1 coordinate 9,206,824, forward strand.
AAAAATACCATTTTTTCCACTGTGGTCAAAATACTAGTTCTGGTAAAAAAAGGAAAGAGAAAATAAGAAAGGCGCCGTTTCATAAAAAAAAAGAGCCACATCGTATTCCACTGCAATACAGTTTTCATTATGAATTCAGTAGGCAGAAAAGATGCTATAAGTACATTACTACTATCTGAAAAGGAAGAAGAAAACCTAGAGGCTAGAGAGAAACAAACCTAGTGCCAAAACTCCAACTATGCTTGTGCATAAATAGAGGGCTATATATCTGCAGAAAAACAAGTCATACATATGACCAATGTATTTCCAGCTTGCTCCTACGTACAGCATATAGTTCAGCACTATGTCCCTTTCGTTATTGATATTGAACTTGTCCTAATGCGTACAATGCAAAGAAACGAACTCGTCCTAACGCATACAATGCAAGACATTAGCATTAAAACTCATGCGCTCACTTTTTGTATTTTACATGAATCAGCAGCACACGAAAGAGTACTCAGTTCACAAACATCATTTTTTTCAGGTAATCAAGTTTTTCCAACCTCATGAAACGCAATACAGAGAGAATGGAACATATAAACAATCTACCAGGAGAGGAAAAGGGCACCAACCATTTAAACCATTTCCTACTCCCATTTAAGCAACTGGAGGACGGAGCACATGATCCTGAGATGTGTCACGCACAGCAGGTGGTATGAATTGCCACATGGCAACGCCAGGGTAACTGATGAAAGGCATTAACTTGTTACCAGCAGCTTGCCCTTGAGCACCAAATCCAGCTGGCATGGCGGCAGAGGGATGAGGCAGGAAGCCTGGTTGTGCACTCATGGCTTTAACTTGTTGCTCCACCTTCTCCTTTTCTTCCTTCAACCTCTGCTTCTCGTCCCGAAGCTCATTCTTCTCAGCCTGTAATAAATAGTGCATTAAGACTCAACAAATCTCGTGTTCTGAGAATCCGAGTTGTCTCTAATCCAATCCTGATTATGTTTTTAATCCCTTTGCCTACAACTCAATTAATGGTCCCACCCGTTAGTTATTTTTGGGTGCTTTTTACTTGATTTTCCATGCAGAGTTATTATACATATAAGGGATATTTGGAGGCTCTAGGATTTACGTGAGTATCGTGGACATAGCCAACTCATCTTATTCTACTATTTCCTAGTGAGATTCCTGTGCTGGTCTTCGCCCATCAAAGTCGGCTTTGCGCCAAACCACATATATAGTTTTTGCTCAATATCTTAATTAAAAAGTTAGTTTCATATTCAGTGAAAACCCCCTACTTCTGTTCAGTAAAATAAGATGCTGACAAATCCATGATTTGTATGAATATAAAATGTGACATGAAATACCCTAATTCAACTCAAAAACCTTACCTTCAATTCTTTGATCCTCTCTTGGATTTCCTCTTTTGACTCCCTTAGTTTCTGGGCTTCACTTCGCAGCTGAGTCACTATTCGAACAGCATCACTTAGAATAGCAGCCTTGTCTGTTTTGGGTGGCCTCCCAGGCTCCAGGACAGAGCCCAATTCCAGGAACCTTAAAATCATGCCAAACTTATTAGTATGGGACTTCATAGGTAGTGAACACCAATGAGAGAAGATAGGATAGTTGCATGCCTCTCTGTCAACTTATCCCTCCGTAGTTTTTCTCGACATGCTTTCGAGCCAGATGCATTGCACGATCCAGGCTTTAACCTGAATAAGCAATTGCATATACAACATTGAATAGATGAAAGAGGAAGAGGGAGGGAGGAGGGACAAGTACGATAAAACTTTTTTCTAGTGGACAAAAGCACCGAAGGAGAGAGGTGATGATTGAATTGCTTTAAGATGCCAAAAGAAAACGACCGCAACCAACTACTGCCAAGTGCCAATCATTAATTCTACCCCAAATTCCATATAAAAGAAATAAGACAATGTTTTCTGCATCTTTGCCTTGCATTTCTCTTTTTTGGCTAGTTTTTTTTCTTTTTATTTTTAGCACCTCAGCACTGCCCGATTGTTTTTAATACTCCAAAGTCTGAATTGAGCAATCATATCAACAAAAGCCATCATTCCAAGCAATTAAGCTACCAAGGAGAAGATTGTATTTAACTTAATATACTTGAGTTACCATGGAACTAAAACAATTTCCACAAAAAAAGGGGCCAGCTTCAGAATCCAGGATTCACAAACCTTTCTCCCCCATGAATCTGATCAGATGCTTTACCCAGTAAAATAATCAATCTCCGTACTTACAGTCACCAGTAGAGCACTAGCTCTTACATGAAGCAGCAAGCGAGCATAGGCAATAGTGGCCCAAAGACAAGATCGTTCTAATTTGATGCACAGGAATGTTAATGGTCTAGCATTCGAGTCCTGTAAGACCAAATTTTTTGGGCCAGAAAGGACTTCCAAGGTAAGTAAGATTGCACTATAAATACATGTAGTTTTTGGAGGTTTAGATCTTTCCTCTTTGACAATTTTAGATTCATACCTTCTACTATCTAACAATATGAATGCCTAGGATTCTATTTGTAAACAACAGAGAGTGCAGTCAAATGGGTATCACAAAATACAGCGCACACAAAAACATTAGAGAATGGAAAAAAAATGCCTAAATATTAATCACCAACTCCCACTAGGAACAAAGCAACATGGCAAACTTTTTCAACTCAACACTAGCAGAAGAGAAGAGAAAGCAGGACAAAAACTTTTACCTTTTTCGTGAGCCACCTTCCTTTTGGCATTCTGAATCCCCAAAAGAGCAGTCAACTTCCACACTGGAAACAAAGACTGATCAGGGCATCACCGATAATGGCAAAAACAATGATAAATACTGCTAGTTTGCTTGTATATGAAAGTGTGAAACAGGACAGCAATCACACAAAATTCTCTCACTTGAGTAAATACACTATATTGCTTCTTCTATCGAGTGGCAGATGCAATGACTCTCAGTCTCACGTACTTAAACTCTGGAAATTTTATAAGAGAACTTGATATCAGCTCAAGGAAAAGAATTCTGTAGCAAAAACACACCTTTCAATGTCCTCCATTAAACTGAAGAATGCATTTCAGTTGGCTGAGAACCGGTTAATTCACAACCGAAGCAATAAAACAAAAATAACTACACCAGTTGGCAGTTGCTTTAGAGAATGACAATAATGATGTGATGTTTTGTCGTCTAAAAAAAGGACTAAAGGATCCAGCAGAAAATTTTTCCCAACAACCATGACCTTTCTGAAACTCAAATAGGCAATGAGGCAGGTGACATCATGTTTTTCCAACTTCTATATTAAGCTTCACGCATGGACTCATCTTTGAACCTCATTGACATGATTAGAAGGTGAGACTTTTCAATCTTCTAGCAAGATACATTCAGTTGATACAAGGATTTCATCTAAATGGAGGGTGATCAACCTTCTTACAAACAAGAAGTAAGAGTCCAAGTGAGTAGAACTAAACCAATAGCTATATAGATAGAACACTGGCTGACAATATCTCCACCATCTTTCCTAAGCTGCCAGAAAAAAGCCAAACAAAGTTTTCCTATCTAGAAAGGTAAATTCTTTATGAAACACGAAAATATCAGGTACAGTCAAAGAAAACATCTTTACCAAATATTTGAATAGTAATAGACCTGCAATCCAATAAGATATCAGGAAATTACACTAGGAAAGTAAAGGCATCAAACAAAGAGGGTCACAAACAAAACGCCTTCAGTTCAGTTGGCATCTCATATGTGTCAGTTTCAAGCCTCCCTGTTGTGGAGTCGTTGGCAAGCAGCACAAACAAGCAAGTGGAGTAGAATCAGGAAGTGTCCAGCAGGTAAGCAAAACGTAGCAAGTACAAAAAGAGATTCCCTAAACAAGCTCATTGATCTTGATTCTAAGAGAACATTAGCTGCAGGGTAGTTAATGATAGCACTAAACTTAGTAAAAACTAAAAACTATAACAAAATGATACCCTCAACATCTACATGCATTGAACAAGATTTTTGGGTGGATATTATAGCATCTATACCAACTGTAAGTGAACTGATCTAGGGGGATAACAAGGTTTTTAATTTGGAATTAGATGGAAATCGTCTCCAAAAAGGTATATGTGAAGTACCCCTAAATGAGTCGACTAACAAGCCTTACCTTGCCCAATGCATCAATTACTGTGTTTCAGGAATACATCCATCCCAAAAAGGTGAAAAGAAAATTGGTAATGATGGATATGTCATCGGAAATATACCAACTTTTGCCTTGTTTGACTCTCGAAAATGGTAGACCTTTTATTATACAACACAAACCGACTACATTCCATGCACTGCTACAAGTAGAAATTAGGTACTCCTTTTATAGTCTAGATGACTCATGACTGTTAATGGCAAGATCAGCACCAGGGGTAGGCTAAAGCGGAACGTGCGCTGAGCGCGCACGGTGTGGGGCAGGGGGGGCATTGGTTCTACTACTTGCCCTTTATGTAGCTCTATAGATAAATCTCTGGACCATATCTATTTCAGATGTTCTTATTCTCAGTCTGACTGGTCTGTAATTGCCTAGCTCTGCCTATTATCTGCTTATCCAAGTTCTTGGACTCCTTTGACTATTTGGCACTCAAGGAAGCTAAAAGGGAACTTGTTTCATTGCATGCTTGGGAAGTTGATTGTAGCTGCCTCTATTGACTTCATATGGATGCAAAGAAATGACAGAATATTGAAAGGCATATCTAGACCTTCCTCTCGGGTTTTGGATCAAATCGCTTCTTCTGCCAGAATAAAAGCCCTTCAACTCAGAAGACTTCTCAACTAATTTTTTTTTGGTGTAAAATGGGAAACATTCATTATTGTATTTTTAGTCCTTCTAGGGTCTAGTTTCCTTTAGATTTGTCATTTTTGTTTTATCTAGGGCTTCTCCCATCTCGTACTTAGGTTGTTGCTTATCAATGAAACTTTTCTAGTTTACTTACTTATAACAAAAGATGATATATAGCTCAAAGCTCCTTTTTTTGACGAACACAGTGATATAATTTGACTACTGTTGACTAAGTATTACTCTACGGAGGAAAACCTAAATTCCTTTCTCGTTGCAATTTCCGGCACGGTCAATCTTGGGATTCCTCTCCAAATATAATAACGCAAAGGTTCCAAAACTCTATCAAAACCCACTAAAAAATCTACTTGTCCGCCCTTCAATTCACAATATAACCTCACCATAAGCTATGACAATCAAATAGGTAATGAAGAAAAGGATAATCTCACCAACTGTTTCTGAACAAGGAATGAAGTAGCATTTTCTGGGTCCTAAAATCTACTTCTTCTGTAATCTGTATATGTTAGTCCTCATAAGCTTGAATTACTGATAAACATAAAGCAAGATTCCATTATGGAAAACACAAATTTCACTCAAAATTTACCCTACTCTCACCGAACCAAACGGACTTTGCCTCATTCAGAATTAAAAAAAAAACTTGCCGATCAAACAACATTTTCCTTTCCTTTACAATTCAGTTTTCTTGGCAGCCGAACAGGATAATTAAGAAAAAAACGAAGAAGAAACTATAACTCACCTTCCATAAGAGGAATTATTGAGGGGTTCAGGTTCAGATGGCCAGCTGAAACAGGTAGCCGGTGGCGCCTCAGCTCTGAAACCTCCGCCGTGGACGGCGGAGATGTCTTCCATCAAGCCATAGTCAAAGAACCAGTTGGAGGTTTCATTGGAATCAACATCCATTGGAGAAATCTTGAAGTTGTAGAGTGCAGGTTTAGGGCACTAACATTGGCCCACAATGGGCATGTATAAAAGCAAGTTACGTTTGATTGGTAGGAAATGTGTACTGTGAGTTCTGTTAAGATTTTCTTTACCCGTTTATTTATTCGGGTGGGGAGTGTTCTCTTGGTTTGGATGACGAGGGAATGGAAGTGATGGCAGGCGTTGAGACTGCAACTGTTGTAGTCAATAACGGAAGCAGAATGGTGCGGCAGTGCATATCACAGTCGTCCGTTTTGAAAATTAATAGTTCGGATTGAAAATTAATTGTTTGGATTCGCTGAAGATTTATTACCAATACTAAATAACTGACTGATGAAAAAGGGTTTACGAATCCGGACCATTGATAATAGTCTTGAACGGCTGAAATACTGTGATGCACAGTGTAGCACACTAGGCCTGATTTGGCTAAATTGAAAAAACTGATTTTTTGGTTTTTTTCGTTTTGTCCTTATTCAAATTTTTTTTGCATTTGTTAGTTTTGCGTTAAGATTTTGTGGTTTCTGGATTTATCTCGTCGAGACGAATCCAAAGAGTATTATCGAGAGCAATTTTGTTCACTCTCCTTAAAAGAGGGTGAACAAAACTCTCTCTCTTATTGGTTGAAACATATGGGTCCTACCATAAAGTGATATCATGCTTACCAAAAGTGTATTGCAGAAGTAAGCATGACATCATTTTGTGATGGGACCCACATCAATTCAACCAATAGGAGAGAGGGTTTTGTTCACCCTCTTTTAAGGAGGGTGAACAAAAATTATGGTAAAAAGTAATAGTTTTTTGAATAAAACCGAAAATAAACTAATTTTTTGGATTATTTTTCGTCTTTATTCACAAAACTTTAAATTTGGCTAACAATTTTATATTTTTTAGATTCCTCTTGTCGAGACAAACCAAGAAACCACAAAAAAATCGATCGAAAACTAACAAATGCAAAAAAAAATTTGAATAAGGACAAAGCAAAAACAACAAAAAAAAAAGTAGTTTTTTCAAATTAGCCCAATCAGGCCTTAGTCCCCAGGTCCGTCAATAATACCATTGCTAATCAAATCATATGATCATGGCTGGATAAACTTTCATTGACAATGAAGGAGCTGGAAAGGGACACGACTTGCCCCCTTTCGGTGTTGTTTTTATCTCTAAGGTTCATTCTCCTGATCAAAATCCTTTCTCTTTTTTTTTTCCCGGTTTTGCTAATAGAAGCCTACAGAGCTTCCATTAAGCTCTGAAAGAGAAAAAAAAAATACAACCCTCCAATATACTTTTTACACTTTTCAATACATTTTTATTAACTTTTATACATTTTTTTACACATTTCAATTCACTTTTTAAACCTTAAAAGAAGCTACTTAAAAGAAGCTAACTGGACTTCTTTTACAGACCCTTTGGATGGTGAGAGAAGAAAGGGGTGGGATCTCCCTTACTAGTGAGAAAAGAAAATAAATGGGAAGGGTTTCTCCTATCTCATCCAAACAACCGTGAGAAATCACTCTCTCTCTCCCTCCCATTCTGGTCATCTCTCTCATCTTCGACGACTTTCCGGTGACCTCAAAACTAAGTTTTGATCACAGACCCCGCTTCTCCTCGACGAGACAAAGACAACGGTGGAAGTACGACGACGATCTGACGACGGGGTGGGCCGCACGTGCCGCCGGCGTTCCGTTTCTCACGGAATCTCGCCACTTTTGGCGAGAAACAGGGGTTGTTAAGGGGTTATGGATTCTCACTATTCAAGGGAAATGGGGGGCATGCTGTGCACAGCCATGCTGTGCATGGTGCTGTGCACCCCCTCGGCCGTTGGATCGTGTTTTGGACGGCTCGGATGTGTTTTGATTTTTTACCGTAAAAAAAAATCAAAATTAAAGGATAGTTGCCGAACGCATCCAAGCCGTCCAAAACTCAATCCAACGGCCGAGGGGTGCACAGCACGGCTGTGCACAGCATGCCCCCCAAGTCCATTTCTCTTCCTCTACCACCACTTTGGTCGTCCAAACAAGGGAGGGAGTTCACTCCCCTTTCTTCTCCTTTCTTTTCTCACCGTTCCCCTCGATCCAAAGGAGCTGTTAGCATTTTTCTTTTTTATCGAATATTGAACAATATGCAATGAGTTGAAGTTGATGCCAATCATTTATTTTATGAAAATTTGACTGACTCACTGCATACTATTCCTTCCTTTGTATAGGGGAGGTTTTATTTTCCTTAACTTAATTTTTTATGAATGTCATTGGAGTTTGCGTGCAAATCAAGACAATAAAGTAGTAAAAAACAATTACAAATTCCATCGAAATATAAGCAAATCAAACAATAATTAGGAGAGGGGAGCATTTAATTCTTTTTATGTAAAATTATATAATTAAAGTTTATTAGATAATTTCTTATTGAATTAACCAATCAACTTGTTATCAGAGTTTTCTTTCTTTCTTTTTTAAATTCGATAAAACCCTATATTGAACCAAAAAAAAAAAGAAAAAAGAATAAACAATACTCACGTTAGTATTCTAGGTAGAGTTGGTCAAGCTAATGACATGGCGAGATAAGAGAGGGCCAAACTATGGAACATATAAGTTGTAAAAAGAGATGCGACTTGCCGAGTTGAAGGCAGACCCGAGAGAGATCACAGTATCAGGTAGCTGTGCTCTAGGTATGGGCTCATCACGGGTCCAAAAAGTAGATATGAACCAAACATTTGGTTTAACTCGTTGGGAGTGTAGTGTTTGCCAAAATTTAGGTTGATCGGACTTCGATGGCAATACAAAAGAAACACCTTTGCTTTTGAAAAAAAAGAACAATTCATTTTGATTTTGAGAATAAATTTGAACGCAAGCATATTCTGTTCATTATGATTCCGATGTCCAATTAACTAAAGTTTTTGCAAGCATTACTTGACAAGATGAACAAATTGAACAAAGAGAACACTCCCCTCTCGACATTGTAATTAAAACGTCATTGAAAAGTGAAGGAGAGTGAATGGGACAGGACTCGCCCTGTTGACCTTGTAATTAAATCGTTTATCTCTGGAGATAGTTGAGAATATCAATTAGTATATCAGAAATTATGACTATCAACACATCAATGAATACGTAATTGTATTTTACTTTATCTTGACATTGGGTAATTTTATTTTATTTTTGATGAAATAACTTATCTTATGATCGATGATCGATGAGATTGTAACTTTTGATATCGACTCAAAAGCTAAATAAGTCGATGCTAATCATATTTCAGAACTTATTAACTTAGGTCAAACTTGATCAAATCATTAATCTTAAGTAGCTTATAGATCAGTAATTTTATTTTATTATTTTATTAATAAAATAGATTCTTTTTAAGTTCTCATTTTACATAGTCAACCATTATTCTCCTCCTCTATATTTCCTTTTGAGTGATGGTGTTTCCAAATAACATTATACTCTCTAACGAATATTTAGTGTTGTTCACTTCACATTTCTAAAAAAAATTCCAAAAAAATTCTTTCCCCATCTCTCATCTCTCCAATCATTAATCACATTTCTCTCTCTATTCATACATCTCTCTCCAATCATTATTCTCATTTCTCTCTCTATCTCTCTCCAATTATTACACCTCTCTCTAATTATTATGAATAGAGAGCTGAGCTGAGCCAAGCTTTGTAGGGGTGCAAACGAGCTGAGCCAAGCTTTGTAGCGTTTAAGTTCAGTGAGCTGAAAAATCCGGCTTGAGCTCGGCTAGGTCATAAACGAGTCGAACCAGAGTAATTTACTTAACATGAGCCGAGTCTATACAATCGAGCTGAGCTTTAGCGAACTCGTTAACTAAACGAGCCTGGAAATTTTGCTCGAGCTAGGCTCATTTACTTATCGAGCCGAGCTGAGCCATGAGCTACTCGCGAGCAGCTCGGCTCGTTTTTGCAGCCCTAGAGACAAGGCAAGTTCAATCAATACCAAAGTTATGACCATAATTGATCTGGTTGCTTTGCCTACGTAACCCTTTTTTTTTTTTTTTTTTCCCGGTTTGTTCGGTTTTTCCCGATTTTAATTGCACCTCTAGAAATGGGTTCGCACTTCGCAGTCGTTGTCGTCGTCTTCTTTTTCGTGTTTTTGGGGAATGATAATTCAATGCCCTCGTCGTCTTCTTTTTTGTGATAATTAAATTTTGAAATGCCACTCTAGATCTAAAATAGTCCAAATATCTGCGAATTTATCCAGTTGCATTTTTAAAAAGTGTAAAGAAATTGAAGAAAAGAAAGAAAAAAATATCAGATTTGGAATATCTCTTGATAGGATACCTCATTTTGATTTTTCTAGAGGTAGCCGTATCGGAGTGTCGGACACGGAGACAACACCAGGCGGGGCTGGGTTCGGGCCGGGCTTATGCTACATAAAACGAGATTCTTCTATTCCCAAGCCCGGCCCATTAATAATCGGGCTTCATTTAACTTGCCCAAGCCCGGCCCAGTTATAATTTTAATTTCTCAAGCCCGTCCAACAAGCCCATTTATTTTTCTAAAGTATGGTATATCATAAATATAAATCAATCAACTATAACAATTAGAATTACAATGCACAACCGTAATAATATACTTAAAATTCTATGTTCTCCCAAAAATATTAGAAATAGACCCATAAATGAAAGTGCTTTAAAAGATGGAACTCTAACATGTAAAAATTTCTCTCGAGTATCTCTCCTTTAAAATCACACTTCTTTTACAACTGCTCTTGTAGAGCACAATAAAAATAAAAGGAAAAAAAAAATTATGATTTATTACTATAAGACAGTAGTTTAATGGGAAAAAAAACTTCAAAGTTTTCTTAACAAATTGCTATTACTTCAAAGGTATTCTCTACATACGTAGTACTTGAATTCATTTTTATCAATGTCACTTTCATCAAAATAAATAAACCCTAAGGAGTTAGGTTCCAGCGATAACACACATATATATACATATAGTTTTAAAATAAAAATATAATTTAAATCGGGCTGGGCCGGGCCGGGCTAGGTCTTAGAGAAATTTCCCAAACCCGGCCCAATTAGTAAACGGGCTTAAAATCTCTACCCAGCCCGGCCCTATCGGCCTAAATATTGTTCCCAAACCCTAAAAAAATCGGGCTGGGCGGGCTACCGGACCGATGTGCACCCCTAGGGACACATACGGGACACGTCACGTAACCCTTTTTTTCGGTTTGTTCAGTTTTTCCCGATTTTAGTTTCACCTCTAGAAATGGGTTCGCAGTCGTCTTCTTCTTCTTTTCGTGTTAGTGGCAGTTGGGGGGGATTCTGGAAAGATAATTCAATGCCCTGGGGCATCCCGCCTCGTGACAAAGTGTATGGAATCACCACGATATGCGGAGGAAAAGAAGCCAGGGAAACTAAATAATCACTTGGGGATTTTGCATTTGGCATTGCCTTACCTGTTCCACAAAACTGACTTATTGCGCCCTACAAGACACATTATTCTCTCTGTACCTCAACTAAAAAATCCAACTTAAGCCAATTCCACCGACTTATTGCCAATAAGTCGGTTTGTATTTACCCAAAAAATAAGTCGGTTTGTGGACACCTAAATTTTGAAAATGCCACTCTAGATCTAAAATAGTCCAAATATCCGCGAATTTGTCCAGTTGCATTTTAAAAAAGTGAAAAGAAATTGAAGAAAAGAAAGAAAAAAATATCAGACTTGGAATATCTCTTGATAGGATACCTTCTTTTGAATTTCTCTTCCAGTCCCTTCATAGTGCTTTTCAATAGCAATACCAATGAAAGAGGGAAAATACAATGACTTGAAAAGGAAGATACACAAGAGAACAAAAAAAAAAGGAAAGAGGGAAAAAACCAAAAACCCAAATGAGGTATGAATTCAAGAAGTGAACACCAACCACTAGTTTGCTCATTCAATCTTCAACCAGAGGACTCCGTGAGATCATTCAAAAAAAAGTTTACAGATTCATACAGCCCACAAGAAATGCTTCAAATTAAATCTTTAAGACACAGAAAAATCAATCAGATATTTTGTTTATTTTCCTTCTTCAGCATTTGCTCAGACCAGGCATTTTCATTCTTCTGTCCTGTATTCTAATTTCAATATACATTCACATACACAGCATCTTGATTCAAAGACACTGTCAAAAATCTGGTATCACCATGACAAGCACCATCTGCTCAAGGCTTGGTTTGGGGAAGAGAATTAGACTCCCCCAGCCGGGAACCACGCCAGAAATGCTGCCGGTTTATGAAGTTCATAAGGCAAGGCAAGTGAAAGAACTAGGAAGCAGGTATGTTCAGAAATCCGGCATTCGCAGGGCGATGAGAAGTCCTCAAGCTGTAGCATCTGAGACCTCCACCACAGGAAAAGAGGCAAGTAAATTTCTTAAATTTTTGAGTGCCTTGTGTTGCTATTGGAATTACGTACTATGGCCACTACAGCCTGGTAAGAACTCAGAAGAAAAATGAGGCTACTTCACGAGCCGCTACTAATAATCGAAAAGGTTCACAGCGAATTCAGTCTATAATGACGGAACGTTTCCGCCAGAGGGGTTTGTCTCCATGGAACCTCTCCTTGAACGGGGAATTAGGGGAAAAAAGAAATTCTTTCCTCCCAATTACCTGTTTGGATAGCTGTAATAACTGGTGATAAATGATTTCCTCTTAAAACTTGTAAAGTTTTTTTCTTTTCTTTTCTTTTCTTTTCTTTTCTTTTTTTTTTCTTTTCTTTCCTTTTCTTTTTCCTTCTCTCCTACCTAAGCCTCTTTTATATTCTTTCCAAGTGCTTAGAAGATAGGGGAGACTCTGTCGCAGTCAAGGAGCCAAAGGGGGCTGAAATGACCAAAATGACCGAAATTAAGTGGAGAATGTCGGCATCTTGGTCACATATAGCCCCACTTGCACACCTGATAATGCACTTTTTTCACATGATAAATGATGCTTAAACCGTTGATCAAGGAAGTTAAGACCAAAATAGTAGATCCATAAAATTTCCATTTTCTTCTCTGATAAAGCAAAAGGCAAATACCCTCTCATCTCTTACCCAAAAATGCAGGCTCCAGCTCTCGCTGAAGATGAAAAGATGCTGCAAAATTATGTACCAGTATATGTGATGCTGCCTGTAAGTCTCAACAAGCACAGATTACAAAACCTCTCTTATGTACAAAAAACTGATTATATGTTTTTCATTGTTGTCATGTCGGGTGATGAGAACAGCTGGAAGTCATCACAGTGGACAATGTTTTTGAAAACAGAAGTGGACTCGAGAAGCAGCTCAAGGAGCTGAGAACAGCAGGTGTTGATGGCGTGATGTTGGATGTCTGGTGGGGAATTGTTGAATCCAAAGGTCCCAAGCAATATGATTGGAGTGCCTATAAGAGCTTGTTCCAACTTGTGCAACAATGCGAACTGAAATTACAGGCTATAATGTCGTTCCACGAATGTGGTGGCAATGTAGGGGACGCTGTGAACATTCCACTTCCCCAGTGGATACTTGATATTGGAGAATCAGACCCTGACATCTTTTATACTAATAAGAAAGGCAACAGGAATAAGGAGTACCTTACGATAGGGGTGGATAACCTGCCTCTCTTCGCCGGCCGAACTGCTGTCGAGGTACGATTGATGAAAACTTCACTCTTTTTCTGTTATCGTGAACCCTTTCAGGTACTCAGCAGTGCGTTTGAGAAAACTATGAATTCAATAATCTAACTTGCAAGCAATGCTTACTTAATCTAAACAGAGAAACTCCCACTTTATGTTTTGATAAATTACATACTTTTGTTTTCGTGTGGGGGTGTGCGTGTTGTTTGTCAAGAAACAAGATGAGGGACAATACAATATTGTCATGTTCTTAACATTATCTACAATAGATCATTCAGTTTGACGCTTTAGCATGCTTACGTATCTGGAACATATTCCTCTGAAACAATATCATTGCATTACTCCTCAAGCAGTAGCGTACTTGCAAATTTCTTATTATCATTATTTTTGGGCAGAGATTGGCTTATTCTCTTCTTTTTTTCCCTTTTGTAATGGGTATTTTTCCTAAATTATAATTTACAACTGAACTAGAGGTGCTACAAATATGTATTGCTAGAAAGACTCAAGTAGTTCGACACAGAAACACAAGGGCTGCCAATTAACACAACGGGTACGACCTGAACTGGCTACATGAAGTATCGCCATGTCTAACGTGGCAAAACGGTTTATGGCCTTGTCAAGTCCAGTGACTCCAGTCCGAATTCTTTGTAGTCACGGTCTTTTATATTTCCAAAAACCAATGAACCACTTACTTCCAAAACATTTGCATAAACTTTTTCTTGGATATATCACCAAACCATGATGCTTCTGTTTGATTTGTTTAGATCTATAGTGACTACATGAAGAGCTTCAGGGACAACATGTTAGACTTCTTAGAAGCAGGATTCGTAATTGACATTGAGGTAGGGCTTGGACCTGCAGGGGAGCTCAGATACCCCTCTTATCCCCAAAACCAAGGATGGGCTTATCCTGGTATTGGAGAATTCCAGGTTAGACTCGCTTCAGCTACATTTGGCGTTTTTACACGCAATTCATCCACTATCTTAATGATACCTTGGAAATGAAACTATTGTAACAAACTAACGTTGCAGTGCTATGACAAATATCTCAAAGCAGAATTCAAGGAGGCTGCAACAGGTGCTGGGCACCCAGAATGGAACTTACCTGATAATGCAGGAGAATATAATGACACACCTGCATCAACAGAGTTCTTTAGACCAAATGGAAGATACCTTACCGAAGAAGGGAAGTTCTTCTTGACTTGGTATTCAAATAAGTTGCTGAGCCATGGTGATCAAATCCTAGATGAAGCCAATAAAGCTTTCCTGGGATTTAAAGTCAAGTTAGCCGCCAAAGTATATGACCAAAAAGAACTTATATTATTAAGTTGTAATTACCAGTGCTTCTGTATATCAAGCCAAAACAGTTCATGTTTGATTGCCATTACAGGTGTCAGGAATCCATTGGTGGTACAAAGATGACAGTCACGCAGCAGAACTGACTTCAGGATTCTACAACTTGAAAGACAGAGACGGATATCGTCCCATAGCAAGGATGCTTTCGAGACATTATGCCATTTTCAATTTCACATGTCTTGAGATGAGGGACTCTGAGCAAAGAGCCGATGCTAAAAGTGGACCCGAGGAACTTGTTCAGCAGGTAAATCAAGGAAGCAGCGTATTGCGCATTAAGTTCAAGGGCCAAGGCTCATAGACCCAAGTGGCCTTCACATTAAAAGGAATGCTCAGATGTTTTTCTCATGCAAATGCTCAGAACATGAATATAAGTATATGACATGTGATTTACCCAAGAAAATATACATAACGTATGCCAATAGATCCACATTAAAGTTGAACTTTTAATTTATTGTCATATTGCAGTCAAGAAATGTTTCAGAAATACCATTGACTAATTTTTCATTAAGAAAATATAAGGCATCTATATCTTTTGTGCTAAGCAACACAAATAGATCTTTCAAGCACAGATAGAAAATGATTGGTGCTTTGCATATACATGAACAGGTCTTAAGTGGAGGCTGGAGAGAGGAAGTTGAAGTTGCAGGTGAAAATGCACTTCCACGATATGATCGTGCAGCTTATAACCAAATTCTCTTAAGCGCTAGGCCAAATGGTGTCAACAGAGATGGACCACCAAAGTTGAGGATGTATGGGGTGACATACCTTCGTCTATCTGATTATCTACTATACTGGAAGAATTTCAGGATATTTAAGACTTTTGTGAAGAAAATGCATGCTGATCAGGTAAGTGGCCCACTACAAATCTCAAAAAGGTACTCGCACAGATGGTTAAGATGATCAAAAGTTGCATTTACTTTACTTATTTCTTCTTCTACTCAGGATTTCTGTCCAGATCCAAGAAAGTACAACAATTATGTAGGTCCGTTGCAGCGGTCAAAACCAAAGATTCCCATTGAGGATCTTCTCAAAGCAACTGAACCGATGGAGCCATTCCCGTTTGATGAAGAAACAGACATGAGTGTTGGGGGTGCAATCGCTATTTTGTTGGACAATTTGATTGACAAGATCATGTCTATATTTAAGTAAAAACACGGGTAGTTTACAAAAGGCAATTTTCAAGAAATCAATTATGTTGCCCAATACGTGATGCTAATAGAATGACCTTCAGCCTCAATCTCTGAACAAATTCAGATATCTTCATTTTAAATAAAAGAATTCTGCATTTCAGATCCAGGTCCAGACGTCCAGTATACAAAAGCTTCAGTCAAGCATTTACTCACAGATAGTCACCACAAAATGAAGTTTACCTCCTCAATGATAGAACTACTAGAACCTACGGATATCTAAGAAGGTAATCTCTCATCCCATGAGCTCATTGTGTGGCGATCCGAGCATATTCAATGATATCTGATGGATTCCACTTCCACTGTCTTGATGAACTTGTAGGCTTCATTCTAATACCCTGCTCGGCCATGAAAATCTATCACACCGTTATGTTGAGATAGCCAGGCGGCACATTATAGTTATCCTTTTATACCACAAAACATTCCTTTACCTTTGCCCACTAATCCTCCATGGCTTCATATTGTCAAATATATAGACATCCTCATCTCAACCTCTGGAGTAGAACTCGTATATATCGAGAAATAAAGAGATGCCCCCCCCCCCCCATGAAGTGCATGTCCTGCAAGCAAAGAACCCCCAGAAATCAACTTTTTTTTAGGCATCTGACCAAAAACACAACATGAACATGCTAAACTTCCGCGCTTATAGTTATATGACTGCAAAGGAAATTTCAAGCATGGAATTTGCACCACAGCCGCACTGGATCAGTGAACTGACATGATGAATTGCAAGACGTAATCTGGTCACAAACTCCAACAATAGTCAATAAGGGCCCACACCCTCCAAAGCATTTGACACTTTTATCAGAAGTTCAAAAGCGTCTACAGTCCTTGAATAACCTGCAATGATGGAATTCCATGACATGTCTTTCCAAACCTCTCATTCAAAAATCGCGCTGCAGCTACCTCAAACTTACAATTCCAAAACATTTCGGCTTTGTTCGGATTGGAACGGGAGAACAATTTTTTGTTCTCAAAAAGAACTGTTGTGATCGGATGGAAACTGAAGAAGCATCATGTGGGTCCATTTCGGTAGCATGTGGGTCCATTTCGGCAGAGAGAGAGCAACGCTGTAGCAGTAGCATGCTCTGATATTGGGGGGGCCCACTTGGGTTTTGCACAGAGAGAGAGAGTAGGAAAAGTGGGGGGGAGGGGGGCCCACTTGGATTTTTCAGTCAAAAGACTTTGAAAGGTGGAGGAAAAGTCTGATCAAAAAACAGGCGGAAAAAGTCAATTTTTTAACTTTGTTTGAAAAGCTTATTTTTGAAAAGCTTTGAAAAAACAATCCGAACAAAGCCTTCAACATGAGAGTTCATAGGAAATTTTTTTAACCGTGCCCCTAACTTGCTAAGGTAGTAATGATGAACTTTTCCTGACTAGCAAAAACAAAAATAGGCGGGGCGACCTGCATGTGGTAACCCTCCCCTCGGGTGCTCCTTCAAAACAGGCTTGAGCCAGATTACCTTTGAAACGGGCTTGAACCATAATCTGACTCCAGCCTCACCGAGGCCATATACACAAGAAACCGGTGGCCTAGAATTAATGGACCCGAGTTCCCATCATTATAAATCCTAACAAAAGTCTCTACTGGTTCACTATATTTACAAGATATTAAATATCTCTCAGGCATTCTACCAAACATATATCCTCACCATATGCATTTTCCAGTTTTTTTAGTACAGATCAACAAGAGAATTGCCGATGTAGAATCCGACTACAACCCAGAAACAAATACCTCACTGTGACCTCTCCCTCTATTTCAACAAGAAAAACAACCACAAGTCTTTACGACAAATGGGTAACTAGAAGTATCCGACTTTTCCCAGAAACACATTATTTAACGGTAATCAAAGAATGGATTTCTCCGAATTGTCATTGGAAAGACAGAACAAAATTTTCAATGCAATTTTCTCACAAATTACCTGGGCTTCATCCATGAGGTTGTGCGGGGGTAGAGTGATACTTAAGAATTGACGAAGTTTGCTGTGAAAAATGCCATTCCTTTAATTAAAACTTTGAAAAGAAATCTACAAGCAGATTGGATAGAATTCCAAATGAGAATTTCAACGGTAGAGGAGGGGATAGAGAGCTTTTAGCAGGTTTAGCAAATGGACGGGTGTACAAACGCTGTGGCCTCTTCGAGTCTTTGCAGCCGCTTGATTTCTCCCATCTTTGGATAGTTAAACGCCCAGTGGAAATATTTTCCCAGGGTTTGGAAAATCTGGAAGGAAAGAGAATGAATAAAACAGAGAAAGTAGAAGGAAAAATATTGAGAAGAAGAAGCAGAGGGAAATGTTTTTTCAATGAAACTTTTGAACGTTTATTGTACCCTTTTCCCGTAATTTTTTGTAATTTTTGAACGTGTATTGTAATTTTTCGTGATTTTTCAATGAAACTTTTGAACATATATTGTAGCCTTTTCCGTAATTTTTCGGAAAAAAACGAGGAAATGAGTGCAAAATCGAAATGCATGGTTCTTTTAAAAGAGTTCTTGATTTGTTGGAGATATAATTTAAATAAATGTTTGATTCATTCTTCTAAATTTCTAATAAGTCAGGCAGAGAACAAATCATATTTTTTTTTTTATGAAATGGTTTGATCATGATAACATGATTTTTATTTATTTATCTATAAATATGTAATTAAATTAATTTTTTTTCATAGCTGTTTTTTTGTGTGACTAATAAGATGAACGGTTTGAATTGTTATTTTAGAGCCGAGAAGGGGCCACACGTGAGAGTCTTGAGGATTTGTTGGATTGGAGGTCTTGAGAGGCGTCCATTTTTGTAGTTTTTAGGCTTCTCTATAATGTTGATTTACAGAAATTCTTTGCCCTCGAACACCCAGGCCACTCGGCACATTTTGTTCGTTGGTTTGACCAGTGAAACTTACGCTTAATAGAGAATATACTTTTACGGCCCGATTGGATGGGGTCTTAGTAGAAGACATAAATATGGGGGGTCTTATTTATGCCATGGCCCACGGCTATGGAATGGTTTGCCAAAAATAAGTGCAGGGGTGTTATTTATGGACACCCCAGGGGGTGTCCATATTTATGACCCCCCTAATACCTCTGGAAAATGACCATTGTACCCCTTTTAATACCCTCTCCCAATACCCCTCCCAAGACATTGGCATGTGCTGTGTTTTCTTTTTTATTATTTGAAAATGTACTAAAAAATTAGGAGTATTATTTACCCAAAAATAATAAAAAAATTAATTAGTTATTATAATAAAACAATTATTTACCCAAAAATCTCGTTAGTATACATTCTTTACCCAAAAATCTCGTTAGTTCCTTGCGAAATACTCCATGCGTAAAGTGTCCGCTACAAAAGGATGCATAGTTCTTGAATAAAAAATTAGAGTACTTCTGTGCATAATTTTTAATTTAGTGTGAAAAAATTGAATAAATTATGCACATAAGGACTTCAATTTTTTGTTCTAAAAATACACATTTTTTTGTTGCGAACAATTATTTTTATGTAGGGACGGAGAGTACCTTTTTTTTTTTTTTAAAGGGAAGCAAAGTAACATTTATGTTTCAAGGTTGGCTACACAACGTGTGTAGCCATCCCACGTACATTCACAAAAAGTATTGAGATACAAAACTTGGTACGCTATGGAAGTGAACAAAAGCCATGCAGAAGTAGTAGAAATAGTTGCAATTTTATTATAGGCATGTGAGCAAGGATAGAGTTAGGAATTTCACTACGTAGATGCGAATTTTTTTTTGCAAAATACTTTGCCGGGACAAACCTATATAATTTATAGGGAAATTTTTTCCTATATAATACTAAAGATTTTTTTTTTCCTTATAGTGACGGTCACCCCTACTAACCCCCTATAGCTCCATTCCTGCATGTGAGTCTACTTCAATATATCTATAGATTTTTTGTTAGTCAAACTATACTACCTATTGACATCACAATAAAGCTTGAAAGGTTAATTACGGCTCAAAAAACTGAGAATGAAATCCATGGCCCCCAACCGTCCAGAATTTTCTTTTATTGACTTGAACCTAAAGATTTGGAAGCACCTTTTTTACTAAAGCTTATCCCCTCCCTTTTCTTTTTTTTGATAACTGAGGAACAGCCATACAATAGGCCACTAATTGGACCCACTGCATGACCCAAACCTCGGAGGGAGCTGCCGCAACCCACACCAATCACGGCCCCCCGCTTAGCACAGGTACTCACCCTGTGGAGAATCGAACATCTGACCAAAGGGCTATCCCTAAAGTCAGACACTCGCCCTAACCACTGGGGCAACCCCTGGGTGTATCCTCCCTTTAATATGACACACCTTCCAATTAAAATTCCCATGATTCATGAAGGGCATCTCTTCATTCAATCTTTACATTTTGTGACAAAAACTTTGCAATTCATGGAGAGCATATCAGAAGATAATGGCCATGTTTGGTTAAGGTCTCTGGCCCCAGTTTTCAAAACTGGTTTTCTAATTGGTTTTCTGAAAAAGGCCCATGGTGGGTCCCTCCACCTTCAAACCCATAAAAAAAAAAAAACATGTGGGTCCCATTCTATTGGTAATACACTCTCCGTCCATGAGTTACTGTACCGTACGTGTCATAGCTCAATCCCATGGCTTCTCAACTCTCTCAAGCTATCTTTTTTACTTTTTGACTTTTTTGATTTGTTTTTTTCTCTGTCTCTTGTACTTTGTCTGAATATAACAGTGAAAAGTAAAAACCATTTGGAAACCAAACAAGGGTTTTCACAAAATGGGTCTTGAAAACCGGTTTGGAAAACCAAACCAAACAAGGTGAATGAGGGCCAACTCACCCTTGTATATATTGTCTAAACGATATTTTTAGTATTTTTTATTTTTGTCTATGCTGTGAAGACAACTTCTTGTCTAAATGGTATCGTATGAAAAAGGTGTTTTGGCTCTTAAAATATAGTAAAAATGCTAGTATATATTTACTTACCTTGGTATTTTTATAGCGTAAACCGGCCCCTCACGAAGTATTGCTCACAAATAGTCGTGTGGTATTTTATTTTCACAAGTTAAAATTACACTCAATTATATGCTTTTATATATTAATTTATACTAGTGTTATTATCCTTTTATTACATCTAAAAAGACCCCAAACATAAATGTGGTGGAGTACTAGTATAAGTTGGCGGACACGGTTTCAACTTACAACCCTTGAAAAAGAGTATGCATTATGCACTTTTGTGTCTTGAACCACAAAAATTCCCCTCACCATAATAATTTGTAATCAAATACTATAAATTTTGTATCTTGGACTACAAAAATTCATAACCAACACCACATCATTAATTTATATGTATTTACCACAAAATTTCATAATAGGAGCCACAAAAATTCATACGTTGGATGACCACAAAAATTCATACATCGTGCCTCAAAAATTCATATCATAAGCCATAAAAGTTCATATGTTGCATACCGGCATACACAAGTAAGAAGTGTGTAGTAAAGCATTTCCAATAGTAAAGGATAACTCAACTGACAAGAGGAATGAGCTGTAAACCTAGACATTCGGATTCGAAACATGACAATCTCTTGGGACTAAGCTGCAAAAGAGAAGTCTGTCTTTGATTGAATATTGGAGAGTGGAATAGTTAAGGTGGGGCGTAAGCTGACCCGGATATTCTGACTGTCTAACGGAAAAAAAAAAAAATAGTATTGAAGCATTTCCCGTTAATGGCAGTTGGCACACAAAAGAATAAAGAAAGCTTACTCTTTATAAAAACAAGAGAATTCGAAAACCATACCCTATTGATTTCCGGGGTCTCTCTACGCTGAATAACTTCTCCTCTCTCTCCTCCACATTGTACTCCGCACGTCTACTTTGGGCGTCAATTCTCTCTCTCGCTATCTTCTCCGAGAAAACCTGACATTTTCCAACGAATCCCACACACAAAATCCAAGAAAATACAGCAAGAAAAGGGTTTTCCAAGATTTTCTGGCTAATTTACTTCCCAACAAACCAACAACAATTTTCAATTTTCCCGTCCAAATTCTATCCAATTTCATCAGACCTCTGTTTCAGCTCATTTCAAATTTGAATTCTTCTACAATCCAACGTAAACATATACATACATGTATTATGTATATGTGATGAAATATGAGAAGAAGAACCGTTGAATGGCAATGGAATGGTGAATTGATCAGAAGCAGCAAAGGAAATGGGCTTTACGAGAGTCCGTTTCATAATCGTTTTTCTGTTGGGTTTCGTTTTCTTCGCGGTTCGTTCGGAAGGCAGCCGGAAAATTTTAGGAAACCTCTTTGGCAATGGAGTCAATTGGATGATTTCTCAAGAGCTAGACCAAGAAACGGTATTTCTTGAATTTTCGCTTTTCTTGTTCTTGTCTGGCCGGAAAACGAGGAGTTGAAAAAATCGAACTTTTTTCTTGAAAAACTCATTGACATCAGTAAATTGTTGGAAAATTATTGAATT
>CM029270.1:9234107-9396932 GCA_016920895.1 Vaccinium myrtillus
CTATCAGGGATCAGCGGATGGATGATTCAAGTTCAGATGACGAAAGCTTGTCCCCATAACTATGTCTATATAGGTACTGAGGATTTTATGCTTATAAACATGTTCCTTTTTCTTCTTTTTCCTTTTAGTGAAAGATTTGAGTAATGAGGAGGACCATTTCTTGGTTTTCTGAACAATTGGGTTCGGCTGTAGCAACTTCCCTGAAAATAGGCTCCCGGTGGTAACTTATCTTCTAGGGGAAAATAAGTTTTATAGGTTTATATTGGATCTATTCACGGATAACACGAGAGCATTATGCATTTGGTAATTCGAGGTACTTAAATATGATTGTCGGGTGGATATCCAACCGTTCATGTTCAACATATCCCTTTTCCTTCATCAAGTGTCTAGACTTTAACAAGGGTACTTGATGATTTCAGAAGAGTCCGTGCAAACATAGCATGGAATTAGTGCATGGACATTAGAACTAGCAGTTCTGGTTCTTACACTTTTTCCTTGTATGTGATGTTGGTTCAGGTGGCTATGAAGTTTTGGAGGCGGTAGAAATTTCAAGAAATCGAGCTATGCTGCAGCAAATCGGCGAAGTTTTGAGCTCTCTTCTTCAAGTTCCTGCTAATGATGTTTATAGTTTTACAGAAATCGCGTGTTCTTGAATGAAGAGAGAAAGGATGAGTCTACCATTCAGCTACAGAGTTTGATGAGCATATCTAGTTGAACCAAGAACTACTGTATGGAAATGAATTTTCTCCACTGTTTATAATGACCTTTGTTCATAACTGACCCAACTTTTACATTGGCGGCATTACGGCAAGGCTTAATAATTCTAATCCCAGTAAACCAGATTTTTTTTTTCCCCTTTTGGCTTGTACATCCTTTCACTTACAGTTCTTTCTTATTGAGAATCCATGTTAATGCCTTTTATTGTTTCAGTAGGAGCTATTAAGCATGGATACTCCGAATGTAGTCACGTATGGATTTCCATTTTGTGCTTTAGGCCTTCTCTCGGGGATGTTTCGAATTTCAATCTTCCAAGTGTGTATAGTTTAGGGGATAAAAACATATTAAAAAAAAAAAAACTCTTTTTTCTAAATCTAATCATGATGTTATGTTAAGCGACAAATTAAGATCGGATCTTTCGATGAAGAACTGGTGCTGTGCTGTTAGAAATTTTGTTGATTAGGGAGGGAAGGCATGAGTATTTCCATCAGTAGACTTTGCTCTGCTAAGAAGAAAAGGTCTTGGAATAAAATCATCACTTCAATGTCAAGGAACCATAGCGTTCAAGCTTAGGTTGAAGTCCTGGAATTCGATCTCATTCAATAAAAAGATACCAAGACCTTCGGTAACAATTCCTGTACGCAGTGGCGGACGCATGATTCTTTAATGCAAAGGGACCGAATCACATGTATTCATAAATTAACAACAAAATATTAACCCCGTGTACTAAAAACATAATTTTAAGATGACATTTCTTCATAATTTTTACAAACAAAACATAATACATTATATAAATAACGTGATAATTGGGAGGTGTGCAGGGCCCCAAACCCCCACGTGCACCCTAGGACCGCCCCTGCCAGTATGAGTACTCGCAGTAAGATTGCTCACAATAATCAATTTGTCCATTGGAAATCCTTCCCTCTCCATTTTAGCAAAACATTGCACTCAGCAAAACCATGGATACCAAGAAAGAAATCATCACCTTCGAAGTAACACGTTTCTTTGGGGCAATATATAGTATATTTTTTGATGTTTGTTGTTTTTTAAACCACATACTTTGTGTGCACAAATACATATGGGAACAGTTGTGGGATTCACATGTATCAAATTGTTCTGAATCGGTGTTTGCTTTTGGGCCACGGTACTCTTTCTTGTGTGCTTTGCTTAGAGGGGGCCTTTATGCTCGATTTCTTGTAATTTCCTTTCTTCTTTCGGTTAGGTGTCACAAGTGCGTCTTCGCTTCATATAGATTTCAAGAAACATCTAATACTGCAGTTAAGGTCTTCCAATCGACTCTTCTCTATATGCATTGCTGCCTCGACGGACCTGACTTGGCTTGCAGACCCTGCCAACTTTCAATTTCAGCCGTCCATCTCAACAATTAATGGTTTAGATTTGTAGATGCATTCTTATCGATCAAAGTGCATTATTACCGATAAGAATGCCTCTACAAATCTGAACCGTTGATTGTTGAGATGGACAATTTAGCTGGATTAGCATGGCTTATCGTTCCTGAGCGACAGCAGAGCCCCGGGTTTAGTTAGCAGAGTGATAGGGGACATTTTACACATTAATTCATGCACGCTCTATTTAGTGTCAATATTCAGGCATGGTAGTCGATAAACAATCTATATAGCTATTGTTTTTTATTTCTCGAGATATGGATAATGATTGCGCTTAAGTCCCTGTAAATTCCACCAAATCTAATCAATACATGGCGTGAAATAAAAAGTTATTAGCGGAATATTCTACATTCGTACTGGTATTCTTGGATTAGTTATTTATCTAATCAATACTTAATAAAAGAGATTTTTTGCAATGTTACAATTACCAAAAGTCATTACAAAAATTAATTTAGCCATATTCCTAGAGGTCAAAAGCAGGAAACAGAGTCAGACTGCTCGGATGGTGAGCAAAATTACCAAAGAAAAAGACGGGAAATGGCGGGTGCGAGAAAAGGGAAAGAAGCTTCAAAGATATTGGCGAACTCCCTGCTTTTGCTTGTTCATTTACTGAAAGGTCCCTTCGGAGACATCTGATAAAATTGAAACGAGTCACCCATCACTGAGTTGACGCAGTGGCAGTAACGTAATATCCAACAGAAAAACCAGCATGGACAAAGCAAAGAATGCCCCCAAGTGACAAATAGTGATGGTGTGTGAGCCCACATGAAGTTCTTGACTTGTTGTTTGACATTGTCCCAATAACCAGCAGCCCCAATCCAACAGCCAAGGATACCCTGTTCACATTAAATCAACACCAAATAAGGATTATGTCTTTCACTTTTGAACCTCTGTGAAATTTTTTAATTTATCCTCTCTTTTTTTTGTTTTCAAAATCATTTCCTAAAGAACTTGTGTGGTTGTTAGGTTTTTTTGCTTGTTTTTAAATCAATTTTTTTTTCAAAAATAACATGTTTCCAAAAGAAAAAAACCCTCTAAAAAGATGTCTCCAAATTCCCGAAAATATTTTGTCTCGCGTGTTTGTAAGGACTGTGTATTTTTTAGACTGATAGAGTACTTCTGTACAACATTTTTCCAGTTCTCACACCCATTTAAGTAATTAATTAAATACCGTGCTTTATATATATAAAAGAACAACTAGCATGGGATGAAAGGAGTATTTATATCAACAAGATGAATGTATGTAATTTCTAAAATAATTATTTAAAAGTTGTTATAAAAACACTTATTTTGAAACATGAAACTAATAGGAGTTTTAAGGGAAGAAAATCAAATACCATGTGAGGACAAGGCAAGCAAGTGAGCATTGCTTGCTAGGGGAAGCTTTTGAAATCTCTTCTTGAGTACAAACACTGCAGCCACCAAGCAAGTTTGCAAGAACATGAGCCAGACCAAGAAGGGTGGCTGCAATTAGCCCAAGTGTGAAGGCCTCATGACTTGGTTGCTTGCACTCAAATAGCCATAGCCTCAGATGCTTAACCTGTTTGAAAATAACAATTAACAATGTATACAACCAAAAAACAACCCCAAGTCTGTTTTAATATTAATTGAACAATAAACCTTAAGAATAGAAGTAGGGTCCTCTCTAAATGGAGTGGACGGTCCTGTCAGGCCCCTTCCTAAGTCTATTTTGATGAGCGGGACTGTTGTTATTTTAGATCTCGTCGGGAACATTATGTACGAAAAAAATCATGCTAATAAGATATCGTTCGATGTGTTCTCAAAACATATTTATCTAGAACATGAATTTTTATCCTGTGTTGGAATATTTTTAAACCCATTTTTTCTTGAGATAAATGTGTTCCGAAAATATATTAAACGATAACTAATTAACATAATTTTTGACATGCCTAATATTCCCGACGAGGTTTAAAATATCAATGATCCCGAATATCAAAACGAGTCGGAGAAGAACCCAGAAATAACCCAGACAAGACCGTCCAGTCCCTGAAAGAATATGATGCCATAAGTCTATAGACCAAAAGAAAGAAAGAAGAAGAAGACATGAATGGGTAGAATTTTACAAATTTGAGGCTCTGGAATAATAGATCAAGAGACACAAAAATCAACCAAAGAAGTAGGTAGTCACCTAAGATACAAGAAAAATTATGAGATTTTGTTTGTAAAAGTGAGTCTCACCTAGAAAACTTGCGTAAATAATCTATTCCTCCATCTATTTTTTCGTAATGATTAAAATAAAAATCTATTTTCCGTAGCCTGAGTTGGGTTTTCCATATTCCTACACTTATTGCAGGTGAAAATATTTGCAATTTAACAACAATCTTGTATAGAATTAGATACCTGGTTTTGAGCAGCTTCAGCTCTGATTCCAAGTATCCCAGCTAAGATATCCATCACAACAATCACAAGGCATGCAAAAATACCAACAATTCTAGCCATTTTTTCTCAGATTATGAAGATCTTCAACACAGCCCTCTCTCTCTCTCTCTGCTAGGATTTTGATGGGAAGGGGAAAGTGAAAAAAGTTTGGGGGACATATATAGAGGAATAAAGTGAATGTCTTAAAAATTTCTGTAAACAAGATTTAATAGTGAGATAATTATAATAAATGTAAGGAAAAGCATATTTTCTCCATTTAACAGTGCCGACTTTAATTTGCTTGTTAGAGCATCCTTATCATATCAGAAGAACCAAAATTTTCACCAAATTTAATTTTAAAAATACCTTTTATAAATTAGCAAGTCACTTTATCAAAAACTCACAAAATCAGACTCTCTATTTTAACTTTACTATATTAAACTATTCCCCTCAAATCTATATAAAAAAAAAAAAAAACTTCCTAAAAGGTAAGCTCCCCACCTGGGGAGATGTGGCGGTACAAAAACAAAGAAGTGGACCCCTCCATTATAATTGCTCCCCCCACACACAATGCTCCATGTGTGTTATGACCCCCCAAGGCTACTGTTCCCCACCCTCTCTCTTCTTTGACGCGCAGCCATCCGGACAAAAGCAACCCGAAAAAAAAAAAAACTAACTGGTGCGTGAACAGTACCGCACCAAATTTGATGCGGTACTGTAGCAAAAATGATTTGAGGAGTGGGAATAGAGAGGCTGATATTGGGTGTTTTGGGGGATTTGGCTCCCTATTTTAACTAATAGGGTGCCAAATGGGGATGCTCTTAGTGAGATAATTATAATAAATGTAAGGATCAAAAGCATATTTTTTCTGTTTAACAGTGCCAACTTTAATTTGCTTTTTTTGCCTTTTTCTTTTGTATCTTCTTTTTCCTGCTCTTTGGATTCCTTTGATAGGGTAACAAGAAAAGTAGGGTATAAAAACCAGATCAGCAGGAGCATGTGTAAACATGCATCAATCAAAGACAAAGAAGAATCGGTGGAGGAAAAAGGACCTTTTTGACTCTTCGATAAAAATTCACAAACATTTTCTTCCATTCCACCACCATTAAAGTACTATGAAGGATGATTTCAATTGACTAATGAGACAGAATTGTCTGTTACACATTTGGGAGAACAGTATCTGCAGTGTTTGAATGCAGCTATATTTAGATGGGGGGAATTACAACAATAATGTTTGGGAGTTGGGACACATTACTCCACCATAACACCGACCACACCAGTTTACGTGGCACTGCATGATTGGTGATGGGAGAATAAGCACTTTGAAGCTACTTTGCAATCACCAATTATGTAGTGTCACGTATACTCTGGTGCGGTTGGTGGTGTGGTGGAGTAGTATGTCTCTAGCATTGTTTGAATTACAATTGCGCCGGATAGCAAGGCTTGTATAACAAATACTAAAAACATGAAAAATGTAATCTTAATAATTGTAGTTAGGTGACTACTAGCAGGTGGCCTAGCGGTTAAGGTCTGAGACTTAGGAATTTGTTTCAAGTTTCAACTAAAGTTTGAGGATTAAACCTCTCAGGTGTTGTCAACTTCATTAAGGCTAGTCCATATGGAGCTTTGCTCCGCCTTTACATGAGGCATCCGCCAGTGGGACAGTGAGCAGGGGCGGACTTACCATGGGGCACGTGAGGTGACGTGCTGTTGATTCCATATGATTTTTTTCACTTAGCTACGGTCTAGTTCAGTTTAAACGGAATGGTGCAGTTTATACAAATTTGGATCTTTCTTGATAATCTGAGCCATTTATATTGTCGAGATCATTAAATAATTTGTTCACTCACAAACATAAGTTGATAGCACTACAGCTGGTTAAAAAAAAATATTTTTGCAAAAAAAGTTTATACAACCCATTTTTTTCTGAATAAAAGTTTAGACAGTCAATTTCAATGAAGAGGTTGATAATGTCCAATCAATATAGATTTTTACGCAGACATTCTATTCTATGCATGAGCCCTATCATATGAACGTTTTAGATTGTTGAGGAGAGAATAAGATCTTTCGGAAGCGTATGCGTATAAACCGCTTTCCAGTACAATTTCTATGGGTTATGAATAACTATATGCCCCCACAATACGAAATTTCTAGGTCCGCCACTGACGGTGAAATTAGTCTCCCAAAAATAGTTGATACGCGCGTAAGCACACGAGATTATAAAACAAAATTACTTGTAGTTAGGTGGGGTACTCATCCTCTAAAATCACATTCTCTCTTTACTTTTTTTTTTTTTTTTTTTTTGATAACGCAAGTGTTTGGACTAGTTTTTTTTTTTGTCTTTCGAAGAGGGTCCAGACTAGATTACGTGCGCATGCATCGACTAATTGTGCAATTACATTTCTGTCATTAGGAAGATAGAGCAATAAAATAAAAATACGGTATAGTAGGTTTTTAAACAGAATCTACACCTCTAAAAAACTCTAACCCTAGCCGCCTCTCCTTCCCCTCCCCCTCCATGGGTTGCACACCCTTTGGGCGGCGGGAGGGGAGGGACTAATCCCCTTTCTAGATCTGGTTTCCCCTTCCCCTTCTGCACCATATCCGCCTTCCGTTCGCCAATCGTTGGAACTTGGCGTTCCGCAGCCCTGTTGGGCGTTACGATTCGTCTGCTCCTCCTTTGCAACCTTACGGGTTCCGGCGGCTTCTTAGGCCTCCGGTAGAGGCGCGTGATCGGTTGGAGGTTTGGCTAGAGATGGGCTGCTCAGCGACGAAGGGGAGTGTATCTTTTTTCTCGTTTCTTTTGTGTTTTGTCCGGCTTTAGGCCGGTTATGTCCGGCTTTAGGCCGGTTTTTGTCCGGATTTTGTCCGGTGTGTTCCGTTGGTTTGGTCATATGCTTTCTCGTTGTATTTCTGTGACCTGTTATCGTTGGAGTGTCCGATCTGTGGACTCCCAATCTTTCCCCATGGGAATCTTTGATGAATACTATCTCTCAACTTTTGACAAAAAAAAACAGAATCTACCATTGAATGAGAAAAAGTTCGGCTGGAAAACATTATACTTTTTGAACTCTTAAGATTTGTTTTCATTATCCTGTGGCTGGATCTTGGAAAACCCCTGTTTTAAGGAAATTTATAATGCACCTTTAAGGTTTGTGTCCCCTGTTATCGGTCGTTATCGAAACTCGTAATTCCACCTTTCTTAGTGTTGCCCAAAAAACAAATGTTGCCACAATTCTTATCATTACAATTTAATTTAATACAGTACTTTGTAATCATTTTAATTATCCAAATTGCGATGACGTGACATTATTGCAATGATTTGTTTTTGATAATTAGGTATACGGGTTAGTTTGTGCACACTCTCTCAGCTACAGAATATGATAAGAGGAAGAGGATGATTCGATGGGTGTGCATAGCTTGTCTCACATGTGAAGGCTAATTAGATGCTAATGTGGCGATCCCTCATTCGCAAACCTACTAATGTCGAGGATCGATATCAGAATAAAGTATTGGAGAAGTTGGGTAAATATACATTGGAAACACGCGGGTCATTACATTCTCTACTTGATTCCCCAATTTTTGTTCTTGTAATAAATACTTTTCAATTAATTTAAAAAAATCATTTTACCCAAAATCATTTGACATAAAAAATATTTTCTATCCACAAATATTTTACATTGAAACAAAAGGAGCCTTAATGTGAAATATTGAGGGAAGATTTTGTAATTTACTCTCCCTTTTTTACTAGGTTAAGAAAATGGGCCATGTTGTATTTTCGTTTTAGGATATGGCTGTGTTGATTACTAGTGTTTGTATGTGTTCATGTATCTTTTGAATGTTTTGGTCCAAATTTGGCCCATTAGCTAGTCTGGTGGATTATAAGTGATTGGGCTCCCACAATATTCTAAGGGTTCAACGGCTGTGCTCACGATCTATACTTGCCCCAACCCAAAATTGAAAATCCAGATGGCCAAACACTTAAAATAGACTTCTTTACTCCGGATCCGAGGATCCTATAATGTGGTGCCACACTACAACTCTGTAGTTCGACACACGAGTCATTGATCTCGGTAATCTCTTCACTAATCATCTTAAACAAAGCCATGAGAGTTCAATAGCAGGAGTTTTTCTGTAGAATAAGCTATTCAAATAATGAAAATTTGTTTCTTATAAACTGGTTGCGTCGAAGAATTTAACGTAGTTCTCTTGTATATTAACAGAAGCATGGTTATGCAACAAGTAGTCAAGGGCCTAGCTTGCTTGGAACTTAGGCCCCGATTGGATGGAGCTAAAATCTCAGGGGGATAAGTTATAGAGGGGTATAAGGTAAGAGGGGAGTATTATTTTTGGAGGGTTGGTCCACATTGATGTGAAGTTTTATGGAGGGTGATAAAAAAAAGTAGATAGTTTGGATGGCGGATTAAACATGGGGGATAACTTTTGACTTGGTTTGGATGTTTTAACCCTATACACTTCACTTTACACCGAACCAGTCCAAATACCAAGATGGAAGACCATCTCTCTCTCTCTCTCTCTCTCTCTCTCTCTCTCTCTGTGTGTAAGAAGCCATTGGAGCTCTAATTTCTTGGATGACCGTGAAAGAGAAGATCGGCATGGCTTGCCGATTTTGTTTTTTGTTTCATGGGTAGCTTATGAATTTTGTTTTTTTAATCTGTAATGATGGGTTTTATGTGGTTTTGGTGCTCCAACAATTAATGGCTGTCCGGTGATGAAGTTTGAGAGTAAGTATGTTGAGAAAATGTTTGATGGAAGTAAGCCTGGGACAGAGCCCTATTCCTTGGAGGTGTTGCTCTCAGGTTCCAGATTTTTTATTTTTATTTTTGATAACCTTTCTAGATCTTCATCTCTTGACTTTCTAAGATTGGAGCTGACTTTGTGGACTTGGTGGCGAGTTGCTTGCGAGGTACCTTGCCGCTGGTGAAATAGCAGAGGGATAAGGAGGGGCAAAATCGCCAAAAAGCCACCCTCCACAGCGGGATAATTTTTAGCGAGGCCAAGGGGTGCCCAAAAATTATCCGGGACAAAGCCTCATAGTCATGAAAAGGAAGAATGGGTGAAGAATTATCAGGAGTGAAGAATTGGTTGCCAAACCAAGGCAAAGAAATAGGACCCACCCCTTATCAGGGGGATAATTTTTGAAAGGGAGCTTTAGCTCCATCCAACGAGTCCTTAGGAGATTGTTTTCTCTTAGGTGCATCAACTCATTCATTTGGGGTGTCTATACGGAGCATTTGTTCCGGTTTTAAGTGGGTCCTCCGTTAGTGGACGGTGAATTTATGGTCCCCAAAATTAGTCAAGCTGTGGGTAAACTGATCCGGATACTTGGTTTTTAAAAAATCAATCAACATATAATTTTGTCTTCCATTGCTTGAATGATCTCTTCTATGGCTGATGCAGCCGTAAAAATTATTGGGTGGTCTTGAGATACCATCACTGTTTTCCATAAATGTTCGATGAAAAAGGATGCTGAGGCACTATGTTCCCGTTGCGAACTCGGGGGGCCTGCTGTCCATGGGGGTCGGCAGGCCCTGCCAACCCCCATCCGCGCCATCCTTTTGCGCATCAACGGCTCGGATTGCATCAAACAATGGACGGCTCGGATACACTTTGGAGATGTAAGATTTGAGTCGTTGATGAGCGAAAGGGACGGCTCGGATGGGGTCGGCAGGCCCTGCCGTCCCCCACGAACAGCAGAGCCCCCCATTTCTTTCAGCGGTTGCAGAACGCAACTTCTGAATAAATATTACTCGCAGTGGAGTACTTTAGATGGACATGAAGACAAATCTCAAATCCTTACTAAGAAAAGATAACTCTAAAATAAGAGAAATTCGGAATCACATGTGTATTTTGTGTAGTGATTAGAGCACTTCCTGACAACGTGATTCCTCCATTGATCTCATCAGCTCCCATAATTGCTTGGTCTCAAAACACAAACTGACACAACACATCACACAAAATCCACCCCCTGAAGATTACTGGAATTTCAATTTGAATCCTAAAAGACAAATAAGCAACGAAAAACAAAATTAAGTAAAACTCCAATATATCATTAAAAAGCAAGATTTTCCAAAAATCCTAAACCCCGATCTCCGCGTGCACAACACGTGCCTCTGTTTCAAAAAGACTCCATACTCATGATATCCGCGCGTGCACAGCACGTGCCTCTGTTTCATCTACCTCCATAAAAGGGAAAAAAAAAATTTAAAAAGAAAATACTCCTAAAAAAGTCGAAAATGAAAATATCCATTAGAGAACCTGTAGCATTAGAGCGATTTCAAGGGATCATCCAAGGATTCAACCGCATCTGTTGATACAGAGCCTTCATCTCAGCAATTTTCTTCAAATTCAGCAACTGCTCAACCGAGTAAACGCACAATCCTTTCGAGTAAAGCGTGGTCTGAACCACCGGCGAGTTCACCATCACCTGAAGCAGCTGCTGCCTGTTCAACCTCCCCAATCCACCAAACACGCTCGCATTTCCAGTGTTTCCAGTCGGAAAACTCGAATCCAGAGGCATCGACTGGAGAGAGCTAATCTGAGCCTGTAGGAACTTGACGTACTTGTACGCCTCCTCCAACATTGTCGCCATGTCCATCTTCTTGTCCCACGGCAGCAGCTTCTGCAAACATCGAATCTTCTCGCTTATCCTCTGCCTCCTCTGCCTAGCCAGTTCACTCTGCAGCGGCACCGCCGCCTCAGGCTGAATCAAACCGGTAAAGCAGTTACTACTCGCCGGCGACGGCGACCACGATCTGACTCGTTTTTTAGGCGACTCGGTGAGTCCGAAGATGTCCTGAACTGGCTCGAGCGAAAGAAGGCTCGGTAGTTGTCCGAAAGTCGTCGAATCGAACATTCCAGAATTCGAGCAGGAGCTTTTGGATATGAAATCGAAGAAAGGCGGCTCAGTCGAAACGCCGTCGCTCACCAACCCGTAGTCCACCGTTTCATACTTCGGCATTTTGAGCTTCTCGTCCATGAAGTCGACGGGCTTCAGTTGTTGCCAATCTTCTCTGACGTCGTAAGACTCGTAGCCAAAAGCCACCGGATCCACCGAAAGAGCTAACGGTACTGAACTTCCGTAACCGTATTCGAGTGACTGCAACAGATACTTCTCGTCGTTAAAGCTCAGAAACGGCGACGACGACGTCTGAGCGTTCATAGCTGAGTACAAGGCTTTGATGCAAGCGTCGTCTGCGGTTTGTCCGATGAAGGACGGCGGCGAGTAGACATCGTCGCATGAACTTTCGCCTCTCAAAAGCAATGCCTGGAAACCTCCCTCCATTTCTATCACAAGAAATTCCGATAGAGTTGATATGTGTACGTGTATGTATATACTACGTGTAGAGAGAGAGAGAGAGAGGGGGGGAGGGGGAATAAATTGTTACAGGCGTTACGGGGGTGAGCACACGTGGCGTGTGATGATAGGTTGTCTGGGGTAGGACAAATGATTCGGTGTTGTTCGATAACCGAGTAGCGATGTTTATCACCGTACGTTCGTGGACTTTGTACTCAGATCTAAAATATGTAGGGTGATGAAGGGTATTGAGACCCGAATGGATTTGGTCCTGGAGCAGACAATAGTTTTTCGAATGGTGGTACAAATGCCTGAATCGTTTGGGTTGGGCGCGGGCAAAAGTAGTAACCGACAGGTGGCGGTGATTAAGCTGCTGGTTTTTTTTTTGTTTTTTGTCGGTTTCTTCCATTCTCTGGGGACGATTCAGGTGCCGGGAAATATTCGTACTTTCTTGTATGGGTAATTTACAGTTACCTCCCCTGAATTTTTAACTAATACACGGCGCCCTCTATCTTCTATTAATTACTCTGACATCCGCTTGAAAAGGAATGCTAACTTAGTTCAGTTAAATCCACCCTGTTATTCTTCCAAAGATTCGTGGATTCCAATTCTGATTTTGGATTACTCTCCAACCGATGTAGTCCCAAAAGTTCTACTCTCTCCGTCCCATTTTGTTAGTTTCTTATTCCGTTTTGGAACTTGTCAAAATGTTGGTCTCTTATTCCATTATGGATTTCCAATTCTAACCCTTAAAGAATGTTTTAAATAAATTTTACAAGTTAATAAAATCAATGGGCAATAAGGGAAATTTAAACCAACTTTCTGAGAAGACATGCATTTAATGCATATTCTTTTAAATAGTTAGAAATCCCGTAAATGACTAACAAAATGGGACGGATGGAATAATTCCTTTGTAAGTTTACTTAAAGGCAAAATGGGAATTAAGCAAGAGTTTTTCCATTGTCATTAACTTAAAATTCACAAATCTAATGAAAGACTAACGGAGTAGATCTAGCTGCGCTCCTGCCAAAGTGGCCAGTGCAGTAAGTTGAAAGGTTGTGGTGTAATGTATTTGTCAAAAACATGAGGGGAGGTTAGATGCAAATTACCCTTCTAGTTTTGTACTATTTGAATTTTTTGGGAGAGATGGTTTTGTGAATTGTTTGTTGGCCGTTGGATGGAGGTGGCGAGTTTGATCGGACGGGTGCTGTGAGAAGATAGGGTGTGGTGGGCACATGGTTGGGATTTTCGTACTGTACGGGTTTCGTTGTGCGGTGTTGTCGGGGGAATCAGATTTGGAAAGGCTAAGGGGTGACGTGCCAGGGGTTGTTGGAATCGAAATACCAGGTGTACCCTCGTGAAGAGTTCGTTGTTTCCTAAACGATGATGGGGGATTTGGGAAATTCGAATCATGGGATGAGATTTGATCAGCAAAAAGGAATGACAATGTTGGGGCGTGGGTTTTATGTGCCCGAAATTTGCCCTAGGAGTAGTACTACTGTTTGTTGTCACCTGAGGAGAAATGATCAGAAACAAAAGACAAATCTGGTATTCGCAAATATCCTTGGGAACAAATCATGCGCGCGGATGTTGTTGCGGGATCCATCTCGGGATATGAATTACAGTAGATGATCCGATTCGTTTATTTATAAAAAAACGCTCCATTTTTTTTTATGGGTTTTTTAAAAGTCGCCTCAAGGCTCAATCGGATAACACTAAGTGTTTTTTTAAAATTCGTAGGACGAAACTAGTTTGCATTACGAATTTGGAAAAAGCTCTACCGATATCCAATGTTCGCCCTACGTATTTTGAAAAAAACTTTTGCTGATATCCGATTGAGTTTGATATTTTACAAGAACCTATTGAAAAATGCTTAAAAAAAAAAGAATTGTACAGATTATCTTCGTAGGAGCTAAGATGGGCTCCACAAAAATGTTTGTGCATAACCTGTGTGTACAAACTTGTTGGAAAAAAAAGTTGTTTTGGGCTTTGAAATTGCCCCGTCAAATTGTAGGAACATTTACTACTACTACTACTACAACTACAAATTACACATTTTAAACTCCCTCCGCGCCGGAAAGAATACTCAAAACCATTATTCACACGTCATATAAAATTATCACTTTTTTTTTTTGAATTATAACGTTTTATGTATGCAATATGAATTTTGTTTGACAGATCTCACTTAATTTTACTAAGCAAATTTTTTAAAATCATAACAAGTATTATAAATTAGAAAATATATACTATAATTTTAAAGAAGTTGTGAATAGGAATTTTGGACATCTTTTATGGAACGGGGAGAGAGTATTTTTCAAGGCCATCGCTCGAGGTTCAGATTAAAAAAGGAAAAAAGAGTCTGTCAATGAACCTACTTACATTGATTCTGATTATTAGAATTCAATCCAATAATCCTTTTGATTCAAATATTGCGATTTGATAACCAACTGTTTATACCCAAATTTGACACAAAATTGTATAAGGCTCAAAATATTATTTTCTGTCTGGATTGGCTAAATCAGGCCACATTAATCTTTAATATTTTCATAGGCCCAGTGGGAGTTTATTATGTCTGGCCCATCAATTTTTTCTGATAGCCTGGTTTTGAACCCATGTGATGGTTGATGTGAAAGGCCAATTGACCAAGGAAGATGGAGGGTAAGTAACTTCCGGTAACCGCCATTAGAGCATCCTTATTTGGCTCCCTAGTTTAACTTTTGAGTTAAAGTAGGGAGTCAAACCCCCCAAAACCCTTAAAAATCAGACTCTCTATTCTTCCTCCTCAAATTATTTTTGAGTAGGCACTGTTCACACACTTCTTTTTTTTAAAATGTTTTTGCCGGTTGTTTTTTTCGCGAGTTCTGACGCGTCCAGGGGGGGCGTCCACTGGTGCACAAAATACATCTCCCCAGGCGGAAAGATTAGCTTTTTTTCAGGGGAACTTTTTTATATTTATTATAGATTTGAGGGGAATAGTTTAATAAAGTAAAATTTGGATAGAGAGTCTGATTTTTTGAAGTGACTTGCTAAATTGGAAAATGTGTTTTTGTGGTTAAATTTGGTATTTTTTTGGTAAGGCTGATAAGGATGCTCTTAGGGAGGGAAAATGACATCATGAGCACTTGGCAAACTCTCATAAAGGCAGGAAAATGGCATGGACACTTGGCAGCATTTCGGCAGGAGAAGAATTTGGTGCCAAGAGTCGACATTCAGAACTTGGAGCCTATAAATAGAAGATTTCAAGATATGTGGCCTCCTTTGGCTAAAAAGAAAAAGCTGGTTTTTTTATTTGTCTTTATTCAAAAAAAAATTTGCATTTGTTAGTTTTCGGTCGAATTTTTGCGGTTTCTTGGCTTGTCTCAACGAGAGGAATCTAAAAAGTATAAAATTATTAGCCAAACTTAAAGTTTTGTGAATAAAGACAAAAAATAATCCAAAAAACTGGTTTATTTTCGGCTTTATTCAAAAAACTATTATTTTTTACCATAATTTTATACTCTTTGGATTTGTCTCGACGAGATAAATCCAGAAACCACAAAATCTTGACCCAAAACTCACAAATGCAAAAAAAAAAAAAAAAATTTGAATAAAGACAACGAAAAAAACAAAAAAACCAGTTTTTAAAATTTAGCCAAAGGAGACCATTGCAACAACAATCAAGTCTAGCACATACAATCAATTCTCTTGTCCTTTAAGTACCCTCATTTTCCTCAACTAGTTGAGAAAATATTTATCTTTTTTCCTAGCCTAGCCTAAATCTTTTTTCTTAATATAGTTGATTTTTATTTATTGTTGTTCTCTTGTTCTGACACGGTTGACAAATATTAAGTCCTTGGATCCAAGGCAAATCACATATCATCATTCGACCTCACTCTTAGGTCGAACACAATCGTATTTGAAGAAGTTAGATTAAGGCACGCAGGCTTTAATACAAAGTTTGATTGTACGCACAATCCTAGCATGCCCACGTTAAACTTCACAGTTCTTGTGGTAATTTTTACGGAAAACACAAACAGATTAGAATTGGATATATCCGGTTGACCCGTTTACAAATCCGATATAATTTAACTTCAGACATCATCCACATGTGCTGAAAGGGAAAGCAGATAAATTACATGTTCAGAATTGGGGTAGTCTAGCACATGTGTTGAAAGGGAAAACAGATAAATTGGAATCAAGGACAAATGTTTGTTTGTTTTTGTGGGGTACCCTAGAGGAACGAAAGTTGCTATATTTTATAGTACTAAGGATCATAAGATCATTGTTAGCACCAACGCTTGATACTTAGAGGAAGACAATGTCATAGATCACAAGCCCAGTAGTTAGATTGTTCTAGAAGAATTGAGAGAAAATAGGCCGGCACAGACTTCTTCAACACCAATAGTACAAGAGGCTACATCACATGAAATTGTTGTTAACATACCAGTACCTTGTCGTAGTGGGAGGGTTATTGTTTCACCCAATCGGCATACGTTGTTGGGAGAATCTTGTGACATGATCCCTGAAAAAAACCAGGCCAAACCCTAAAACTACAAAGAGACACTACAAGATAAAGATGCAGAACTTTGGCAAAAGATCAGGAGCACATGTTGTGCTAGCTTAAGAAGTCCATTTGTGGACTTAAGCAGACATCTAGGTCTTGGAACATCCGTTTTGATCAAGTAATCAAATCTTTTGGTTTTGATCAATGTCTGGATAAGTCGCGTATGTAGAAGAAGCGCAATGGAAATGTGGTGGTGTTGATTTTTATTTATTGTTGTTCTCTTGTTCTGACACGGTTGACAAATATTAAGTCCTTGCATCCAAGGCAAATCACATACCATGCATCATTCGGCCTCACTCTTAGGTCGAACACAATCGTATTTGAAGAAGTTAGATTAAGGCACGCAGACTTTAATACAAAGTTTGACTGTACGCACAGTACTGGCATGCCCACGTTAAACTGCACAGTTCTTGCGGTAATTTTTACGGAAAACACTAACAGATTAGAATTAGATATATCCGGTTGACCCGTTTACAAATCCGATATAATTTAACTTCAGTCTTTTTGAAGTGTTACGTACAAAGATTCCATCGTAAGATTCTCAATTAATGAATTTTGGGCTTGTATGATTACTTTATAAATAGGTTTGAATTAGTTTAATCGGATACTATAATTTATCAAAGCAGATAAGATGAGATCAGATATTTGACCTATACGATTCGGATCTGAATTGCTCTCAAAGAATTTACAGAAGTCGGATTCAGAAATTTTGCAGTCATCTCGGATTCGAATCATATTAGATTGGGACCTAATCCGGTCCTTTGATAGGCCTAACTAATTCGGGCTATCTTCATATCCTTTTTCATATACCCTGGATATCAAATCTAAAGGTGTTAATGCGCCTGTAAATGTTTTTGTCCCTCTCAAGATGAAAAAAAAATGCAAGTTATGATTTTGGTCTCAAAATTAGTTATGAGGGAGTTGAAGGCGGTTTCAGTAGAGTCGCCTCACTTTGCAAATTCAAGAGGAGTTGGAAATGCAAGCAATCTGAACTCTTGCGGCCCGCCACTAAGAGTTCACGACCTACAACCAGGGGCTCAATTCATTTGGGTGCATTAACTCTGTCATAGAGGTAAATATGAATCATGCACTTAACGATATATTCTATGCTACCAGGGGCTCAATTTATTTGTATAGTATTTGGGCTTTGGGTCTGATTTGGTCTGGCGGTGGCGGTGTCGGTTGATTTTGGTCGGCGGTGGGTCTGGTGTTGGGGTGCTGTTGCGTGTATATTCGCGAATCAGTTCACGACGACTGTTACAGCCGATACTCTATCATTACGGATCATTTAGGCAATAATTTTCCAAAATCCACAACCGTCGTCGACCGCTACAATCGATTCCCATTACGTATCGTTTGATTCTCTCGATATTGTTACACGACAACAATTACCGTTACATCATTGTTCCTCTAGCCTTATTTGAAATCTTGAGTAGGACCATCTTAATCTTAACGCCATGTTTTCGTTCTCAATTCTCGTATTATACTTCCATTTCAACTCTTGCTCTCGTAAATTTTAAAGTAGTTTAAATATTTTCTGAATAAGCTCTCACGCATCCGCATTAATCCTTCCAGTTTCCAACTTATCAACTTTCATCGGCAGATGCTACACAACATACCAATTCTTTACTTGCCAAAACAAACATGCCAATTCTTTTGCATGTCAGTTGGCCCTCATTACAAGCATATTCCATGCTAAGGAAATACTAGCACAATTAAAGGAGAGGGAAAAAACAAAACCTCAATAACGCGCGTGGAGCTCAAATAATTGTGTAGGTTTTTTTATTTTATATAAATCAAGCGTCCGAGCCAG
Source organism: Vaccinium myrtillus (assembly GCA_016920895.1). NCBI lineage: Eukaryota > Viridiplantae > Streptophyta > Magnoliopsida > Ericales > Ericaceae > Vaccinium > Vaccinium myrtillus. The sequence goes on from CM029270.1 coordinate 9,252,284, forward strand.
TTTTCGCACAAACATATTGTAGGGGTCCGGATATACCGAGTACTTGGTTCACGTAAATAGACACCTCTTTGTTAATCGCCGAGAGGCTATCATTGAGGGACTCTTCGGATGAATGATTCAACATGCTCGAAGAAACAGAATGGGGCTTCGCACCGCTGTCTCGGCCAAGTGCCGAGACCTATCCTACATTTGACTCATTAATAACCTTTCAGGGTTGATATCAAGAGACCTCGGGGCGTACCCGAGGGATGACCTAAACCGACTATATGATGCGAGAATGTTCCAAAAGGTTGGGTGCTGAGTCAGCGGAGCAGTTAATGCGGCATGTGCCCGTAACAAACTGTGATCATGACAAGTGACGTCATCCGAACGGTTATAACACATGTAGCAATTTTACTGGAGGCATATGCTCGCGGTATATTCCTTCGGGCTCGTCATCGTGACGTCAGCCGAACGGTTAAGTCACGTGACGAGCACAGCTGTGCTTGGAGGCCAAGCCAAGGCTCACCTATAAAAGGAAAACTTCATCACCTAAGAAAGGTACGCACAACTCTCCTCTCAAAACCCTAGATCTATACTTCATCTCTTTCATCTACTTACTTGACCGTCGGAGTACCGTTCTGGGCTCCAAGGTCCAATCCGGTGCTAACGGTGCGTTGAGTGTGCAGGTCTAGGCACAACTCGAGAACGAGGGTATCGTGTTCTTCATCGATCATCACCAGAAGGAACTATTGGAGAAAGATGGCTCCACACATATAATGGTGCCCAAATCCAGCGTTCACTAACAGAGAGAGCTCAAGTAAAACCAGAATAAAGCTTTGAATGGATTAAAACTTAATTGCTAGCGTATTGGCACAAAAGAATTGATAGCACATGAGAGGTCTTGAATGGAATCAGAACCATGATTCTTTAATTTCTCCCAAAACCAACCGTATAACTGTCCAAATTGTGGTCCAATCTTTTATCAGGTCCACTGTATTTATTGAATAAATGAAAAAAAAAAAAAGCCTCAACCACTTTTGTTTTCATAATATTATAAGTACTCCTCACTCCTCAGTCACATAGAGGGGCGTGCCAACCTGTTTTTCAAAATATTACCTTAGCAGAAGTCTATTTGGTACTTATTGGTACTAAATAATTACAGTTTTCACGTAAATAATGAAAATCGAGATTTTAAATGTATAAACAATTCCGAATCATAAATATAATATCCAAATAATTGTCATTTAAATGCAGCAAAGCACTTATTTTTTAACAAACAAAAAAATAACCGAAACTTTTTTTACTTTACTCGTAACCTTTTCTTCGTACTTTATAAACAACATGCAACAATACTGGTGTTCTCCCTTCAAGAATGTCACCGGGTCTAAATCTTAGCTCCGTCACATGCCACATGCCACACCCAAGAGTGTGCCAATGACAACGTTAACGTTAATTGTAGATCTTTTTCGAAGAGAGGTTAAGCAGATGAAAGCTTGAATAGCAGCTTAATTTTCATATCGATCAAAAATAATACTCCTTATTAGTAATTGGTAGGAATGCCATAGAAAGATTAGAGGTCACTCAAAGCTCATTGTTTCCAACTCTCTCTCTCTCTCTCTCTCCCCCCTTGTCGAGTTCCGATCACTGTTTCTTTTTTTATTTTATTGTTATCGTTATTGTATGCATATATATATATATATATATACAGTCCTTATCTAGTCCGGGATCCCGGATCCGGGATTCATAGTTCCGGATCAAATTTTGACGATCCGAGCCGTCCAATGTGTTCAAAAGGTGTTTTCCAAGGTCCACGCGGGAAATCTTCAAAAAAAAATACCGGGAAGGGCTTGATCCAAGTAGTTTTCGCAAAAATATATATATACGCTTTTGCGAAAACTGCTTGGATCAAGCCCTTCCCGGTATTTTTTTGAAGATTTCAACAGAGACCTTGGAAAACACCTTTTGAACACATTGACGGCTTGAATTTCCCAAAAACAATTTTTAAAAGCATCAAAACACCGAAAAGGCTTCAATCCGGGATCCTGATGGATCGATTTCTGCATATATATATATATATATAGAGTCCAAATTGTTCTAGTCCGGGAGTCCCGGATCCGGGACTCCACTTCCCGATATTTTTGAATCCGATCCGTCCAATGTGTTGAAGGTGTTTTCCAAGGTCACGTGGAAAATCTTCAAAAAAAAATACCGGAAAGGCTTGATCCAAGCAGTTTCAGCAAAAACTTTATATTTACCTTTTTTCAAAACTACTTGGATCAAGCCCTTCCCGGTATTTTTTTGAAGATTTCACGTGGACCTTGAAAACACCTTTGAACACATTGAATCATCGGATTTCCCCAAAACAATTTGTAAAAGCATCAAAACACCGAAAATGCCTCAATCAAAAAATCCGGGATCCTTGACAGATCGCCGGTGTATATATATATATATATATATATATATATATATATATATAGTATCCACTTCTCCTCCGGGATCCGGGACTCCATGATCCGAGCTTTTTTTGGACGATCCGATCCGTCCAATGTGTTCAGAAGGTGTTTTCCAAGGTCACGCGGAAAATCTTCAAAAAAATGAACCGGGAAGGGCTTGATCCATGCATTTTTCGCAAAAATTGTAAATAAACAATTTTTGCGAAAAATGCATGGATCAAGCCCTTCCTTATTATTTTTTTGAAGATTTTCCGCAAGATTAGACACTCAAAACACCTTGTTTCCACATTGGACTCTCTTTTGTTAAAACAATTTGCAAACACAAAAAAAAATCAAAAAACCTTCAATCCGGGGGTCCGGATTAGAAGATTATATTATATATATATGTCTTATGTGTAGGTATATAAATATATAATCACATGTAGATTTGTGTGATTCCTCTACACTCACACACACTGTTGTCCCTCTACACCAGTTGAGAAAACTTCCTGCTCCAAATTGACTACCCATTTGCAGAACTAAAGGCGCCCACCTTCTGTTTGTCTTTTTGCCCACTCAAAATTTGGCTTCTTCTTTCTTCTCAGTCATTCTCATCGCACCTCTGTCTCTTCTGGGGGGTTGATTGTTTCTCAATTTCTTTGCTACAATTTCCAATAAAGGATCTGGATTTGAAGTGGGTTTTGGGTTTTCTTTACTTGGGGTGATGGGTGTCTCTTGTGATCTTGAAGTGGATGTCAACGGGGAAGAGATCTTCATTCTGGACAAGGTGAATTCTCTGCTCTTGGCTTCCATTTGCTGCTGCTTTTTTCATTGTGAACAAACAGTTAGTTTTTTCTTTGTCTCCCAAACTCAAATCTCCTGCATTGGTTTGTTGATTACAGTATTCTTTTGTCTCCATTTACTAGAATGAATTTTCTCATGTGTAATGAATTCCTCTCTGTTTGAATGTTGGGATTACTTTGAAAAAGGAACCAATAAAATTTTCTCTTGGCTAGTAGAAAATATGAGTACTGCTCAAATGATACCAATTTGGCTTTGTTTGAACTACCTCCCACCTTTGGGCAACCAACAACATTTGTTTGAAAACTTCATTTTTGTTTCTTGTGGAAATGTACGATTTGTTCCTTGCCAGATATTTATTTCTTCACATTCTCTTTCATTTTGTTTTTGTCATGTGTGAAGTTATTAACTTCTTTTTGTCTTGTTCTACCGGCCATTTAATTTGGCACCTAATTTTCACAATGTCAGGCTCTCTCTCAGTTCACTATCTCCATCACTGGTCTCCATACCCTCCACCATTTTCACATGCTGAACATGATTAGTATCCTTTCTTTGCCTCGACACCCATTTATTCCTGCAGTTGTGGGGTTTCAGTTTCCATACCAATACCATTATTTGCTTTTCTCACTGCTTTTAAGAGAGCTCAAAAGGGTTGCCCTCATCCATTCATTATTGTTCTTTCCCTCCTTTGCTGGATTATCATCAGACATCTTTTCGTGATTCCCCTTCAAAAAAATTATTGTCTATAACGACCTATCACCATTCTTTTGCAGGAATTGGTACAGATCCCCTTTTCACCCCCTTCTTTTTGGATTGCTAAATTCTCAATGCCTTTGGTGGGCTTTTAATAAGCACTAGAAGGCTCCATTTTTTTAAGAACTGTACATTATGTTTCCTTGGTTATTGGAAGTAGTTATGTAGCTTGAGTTTGTTCCATTAATTTCAATACTATCCTCGCATACTCAAATGTTTATATCAAATTAGTATAATAGGTTTTCAAAAAAAAAAAAAAAAAAAAAATCTTCAATATGCCATGCCTTGGTATTCTTTTCCTGGCTGTGGTTCTTTATGCTTTTTCCTTTGTTAGCTTGATTTCGGTTTCTATATTCAGGATTTTGTGCATCATCTAACACTGTTGGGTAATGAACATTTGCAGAAAACAATTTGTTCTTATTCAGGGAGGTTAAGTAAGTTATTTCACAAATCGACGACTGATTCGCAAAGTCTAAAGGTGATTTTCCACGACTTCCCAGGAGGGGCGGAGAGTTTTGAGCTCATGACAAGGTTCTGCTACAACAGTGGCAAATTTCAGATAAATCCCTTAAACCTTACTCTCTTACATTGCACTGCACATTTCATGGAAATGAACAAAACTGCGTCCGGAACCGTCAATTTACTAGAACAAACAGAGAAATCTCTAGAAGAGATCAGGTACTGGACATGGTCTGAGCTTTTGGTTGCTTTAAAGCAGTGTCAAGAATTACTTCCTGCCGCAAATTCTTCTAATATACTTGAAAGATATTTGGACTCTCTGGTTGGAAGGCTTTCATTGGCTAGTGAAACAAGTCCATGTCCTTCGACTTCTTCACCTGATAGCTTTGACACTAGAAGCTATGAGAGTTTGAAAAGTAACGCCCTTCGAGCAACTTGGTGGTTTGAAGATCTTGTGGCTTTGAATCATGATTTGATCGAAATGGTAACACAATCTATGGTTTCCTGGAAATTCGACCATGCCAATATAAGTAGGTTCCTCTTTTATTACCAGAAGTCAAGGTTCATTAGTGCTACTTCTGATGAGAAGCATGAAATCGTTGAGACTGTAGTCAATATGCTCTATTTGCTAGATTGGAGCGCGATTTCTTGCAAGAGTTTGTTTGGGATCCTTAGAGTTGGTCTGAGTTTGAACATGAGCAAATTATGTAGGGATAAGTTAGAGAGTTTGATCGGTTCACAGATGGATCAAGCAACGCTAGATAATTTGCTCGTTCCACCTCCAGTTGGAGTGAGCTACCTATATGATGTAAATCTGGTGCTGAGTTTTGTTAAGTCATTTGTTGGACAAGGATTATGTCGTGTGCCGTTGCTACGATTGAAGAAAGTTGCTAGCTTGATGGATTTATATATAGCAGAGGTAGCACCGGATCCGTGTTTGAAACCGTCGAAGTTTTTGCATCTACTTACTGCCCTGCCGGATCATGCCAGAGACACTTATGATTCCATCTACCATGCCATGGACATGTATCTACAGGTACTACTACTATTGCGCTTGTTTTCGTTTATACAATGTTGAACTGCAATTGCATAAATATTCTTGTAATCCTTTCACATTATATCTAAAAACTGAAGCATAAAAAAGATACTCAAGAGAGGTTGAGAAATCAGAAGCTCCAAGGAGTTTATTAAATGCAATTTTGGAATCGGAAATAGCGGACACCGAAATGGTGTTCTTCCTTGATGCATTCGTATGGGTAGTCGGCATTTCTGAAGCACCAAAAAAAGTACGGATATTCTGATCTTTAGGTTTATAAACCTAGTCATCAATCTGAATTCTGAAGCATTCAAGACATTCTTTAATTACATTACTTATGATTGGAAATTGGTTTGATCATTTTCACTTACGTTGATATTTTTACAGGTTCACACAGCATTATCTGAAGAGGAAAAAGTAAATGTATGTTGTGGACTGAACTATGAGAAGCTCTCCTCAGAAGTCTACAAACACCTAACTCAAAACAAGAAATTCCCATCTAATTCAGCGGTCCAAGTTCTCATCTCCCAACAGTGCAAGCTCAAAAGCATACGCAGGGGGACTGACCAACCAAAGCCCTTTATTGACTCACTTTGTAAGTTTGTGGACATCGATTCCGAGAGAAAGAAAGATGGGGACTGTGAACAAATTGTGCTTTACGCCGGAAAACTTGATCTCCCTGCTGAGAATGAGAAGCTCAGAGTAAATTTGCAAGGTATGCAATGCAGGGTAATGGAGCTGGAAAAACTTTGTTCGAAAATGCATACCCAAATGACAAAGATGTTGAAATCAAGATTATCTAGCCACAAAAATGGTAGATCCTTGCCTCGGCTTTGTTCATGATGGGTACTTTTCATTTAGATTTGTTCTTCATACTTATTTTACAGCAGTGTTTAGATCTTTGATTTATTGAGGAATCCCGGAAAATGAAAATTTAAGGAAATACGGCGTGGAGGTAAGGAGGGACTAGAAATTAGTTTTTGGGACAGATGTCTACTTCCTTTAGCCGATGCAAATCCAAGATCCGACCACAGCCTACGTGCTTTTGTACATAGCAAGAGAAATTAGTTTTTGTTTTTTGTTTTTTTTCCTTGTATGTTTGTAGCAATTTGTTCTTTCTTATCTGCAGCATTAATAAAGGTTATTTTGAGAGCCTTTTGTTCAACAGGGATTGAAATGTTGGATAAATGTACATAAACATAAAGAGGAAGAAGGCTGTTTGTTGTTTAATGATCTGTTTTTATTTCCTGTGGTGTGTAGAACTGTTTCGTGTTCTTTTTATGATCTGTTTATTCTTTTTGTGGTGTGCGCACTGTATAGTATGAAGGTTAAGTCCTTTTCATGTCACTCTCATATTGAAGCAATCAAATCTCAATAATGCATGGTGGGAGGAAATGGCAATCATATAAATTTGATGAATCAAGATCTCAAATTGTGCAAGATTTCTCCACATTTCTCCCACCAAAATGTTCTCCATTTTTTTGGTTATCGAATTTATCCCGTCATATAAATTACGCCAAGCGTGACACATTCCTATTATAATCATAGTTGAATCAGGTATAGGGCAGCTAAAATGACCCAAGCTACTCAGTTTGAGCTTGTGTGTGTTGTCTGTTGCAAGTTTGTTTTAAATCGGTTTGTTACATAAACAACCAAGCTTGAACATTTTTTTAAAGCTCGTTAAAGTTACAAGCCAAAGCTTGAACGAGCTACTACTTGGCACGTTTGGCATATGATGCATAAAAAATTCAAGATACTCGAGATCGGCTCGTGTTTGGTTTGATTAAAGGTCTTTTGAGATTGGTTCATCTCATAAACAAGCTAAGCTCAAACATATTTTGAAGCTCGTTAAATTTTCAAACCAAGCTTGATCAACTACTTGCTAGGCTCGTTTGGCTCGTTTATCACCCCTAATAAGATATATACTTATATTATATATGTATATGTATATTTGATAGTGCAGAGAATTTCTTTATGATCTGCCCAAAATAAAAAGAAGAGAATTACCAAGAGTAGTTGAACAATAAGAGAAGAGAAAAAAGAGAAAAATAGTAATTACGCCGTCGTATTGTGGAATGGCATCGTTTCACGTGCAACATTGCTTAACTGCTACTGACGAATATTCATACCGTTACCACCACGGGTATAGAGATTGCATTTTAAATGAGGCTTAAAACAGTAAGATTTGCAGTACTAACAAAAGATATCCTCGTACTTATAGTAGTTTCCAATGGATTTTATCAACATTTGATAAAATTAACCCCTTAATTTTATCCATTCGTAAAAACATGTGAAAAAATTTGTAGATTTTTGTATTCAAAAAATCTCAAAAATCAAATTTTATCAAATGTTTTCAGGAATGGATAAAATCAAGGGGTTGATTTTATCAAAATCTTGATAAAATTCATTAGAGAACTCACCCCGAGTCGTTGATCTCGATAATCAAGCAAAACGACGTAGTTTCGCAGCACAATACGGTACATAGCTTTGTTAAAAAAAAAAAAAAAAAACGGTGCGCAGCACCTCCAAATCCGTTGTCGATATAGTGAATGGATTCTCTCTAGTCCCTTTGGCGGGATAGACTATCCAATCCTGATCTGGCACATTTTGAGCCCTTATCAGGTAGATTGTGATCGATGACCGGGATTGTTCACTTTTAAGATCTTGCCGAAAATATGATCTGCCATTATGTTAACTGAGGGGGTGTTCCACTAAAAAATAATAATTTTTTTCAAAAACCAAGACAGGTAATTCTCTCACAATACATCACATAAAAAACCGTAAAAAATCAATTTATTCTAAAAATATCCTTAACGGAACACCCCTAATAACGTTTGATGTTACACATTTATCTTGAGAAAGAAATACTGAATCCCCCCTCTAGACGGGCCATTCGAGCATCAGTTGACTTATTACAGTGTCAACTATTTCTCGTGGACAATGTGAGATTGCATCATATTGCAGAGGATCATCCACGTGTGCAGAATTCACAAAAAAGAAAAAAAAAATTACTGGTACACTGAAAAAAATAAAGATGATGGTAATCCAAATGGGGTTTGTTCCGAGGTCGGTTGTTAACCTAAATACTTTGGTGCAATTAATAATTGCCTTGGGAACTCCTATAAATTGACTATATATTTGGTAGGTTCCATTTTTAAAAACTAACGAAAGAGACGAAGTTCAAGAAATGCATTTCGCTTAGACGCCACTCTTGTCGTCTGAATTTCAAAGTCTAACGTTCATGTTTTAGTACTATTATTATACTTGCTGAAATTGATATTGGAGTTACCAAGAAGATCCTCTTCTTGTTTTTCTCTTTCTTTCTTTAACCGATGCAAGAAGAATTATGGGGAAGAGAGTTAAAATTTTCAGGCCATGAGAAAGAGAATATATTTGGTAGATTCATTTTGTTCTTTGACTGGTAAGAATATATTCATATATTTGGTAGATTCATTTTGTTCTTTGACTGGTAAGAATATATTCTTCTCTGTAAGAATACGTTTGCGATATGAATCATCGATTGCGGAGATGAACGGTCTAGTTATACCCCACAGGACCCCCGGGTCCGTGCACCTATATCAGGACTGAAATTAAGATTTCACCACGTGTGGATAGTGTTAGGAGTATGTTTAGCCTACATAAGGGGCTATGGAGATTTCAGCCCTTGACGTTGTCCAACCAAGTCCAAATTTCCAACCATTGATTTGAACCAACCCCTGGCTGGTAAAATCATATATACTAGACTAGAGAAGTTAAATTATGACATTGAACACTCTTGTTTGTTGGGTGGAGGAGTATGAATTACACACTTATGATGTATGAAACTCGCTAAGATAGTGAACAGTTCTCCACGTTTTTATTTTGGGCTGCTGAGAACCCACTTGCTTATCAAGTTTATCTTTTTTCTTCATTGTTGCTATTGGGCCAAAGGTACGTTGGATCTTGGTTTCGGACAAACTACCCAAAAGTTGTACGTGGAGTGGTAGTCAAGTGGTAGGCACTAAAAACCAAAAACAAAAAAAAGGAAAAAGAAAAAGAAAAAGAAAAAGAAAAAAAGAACTCCCCAAAAGTCATTAATTGATCATGGTTTATTGGTTAAGCCCAAAATAAGCTTGAGGTTTGGGACACGGGCAATCCTTTTGGGCCTATCTTCGACTCTAAAGGCAAATACGAGTAACTCAAGTTTAAAATATAGCCCATGCTTGGCGTCGGCTAAAACTGAAAAAAGCCTTCTTTTCTACCTTCAAAGCCTAAACCATGATCCAAAGTTCCAAACTTAAAATAGGGTGTACAAAACTCTCCCTTTTATTGGTTGAAACATGTGGGTTCCATCATAAAGTGATGTCCTGCTTACCTAAAAGTGTATTGCAGAGGTAAATATGACATCACTTTGTGGTGGAATCCACACAAATTCAACCAACAGGAGGGAGGGTTAAGAAGGTGAACGAAATTGCACTCTGATCAAACATGGTAGCCGTTTGGGCTCATCCACACTTGGTGCAAATATCAAGGCTCCCTTTGTTTTGGGTGGAAAACATTTTTTGGAAAAGGTTTTACATATATTTTTTTTTTCTAGAAAATAATTTTTTTTTCGGTGTTTGGATGTAACGTGAAAATGTTTTTCGAAAAGCGTTTTCCATTGTTTGGTCGACATGGAAAACCACTAATATAATAAAATTACAAAAATACCCTAGTCCAAAAAGAGTTTTCGTATGGTGGTTTTACTAAACTGCCCTCCCTTTGTCCTATCTATATAAGGTTTAATGCTCTCAGCAATTTCTTTCGGATAAAAAAATAAAGTCATTTCGCGCATAATTTTTTGCACCAAAATAAATTACTAATAAAGATCTTTATTTCGATGCAAACAAAATTTAAAAAATTACGTATGAAAATATTTTACGAAACTACCCTCCACTCATTTTGATATTAAGGTTTTATGCCATTTGCAATTTCCTTCGGATAAAAATAATAAAGTAGTTCTGCACACATATATATATATATATATGAACTCTCTAGTCCGGGACCCTTCGGTCCGGAACTCATAGTTCCGGATCAAATTTTCATGATCCGAACCGTCCAATGTGTTCAAAAGGTGTTTTCCAAGGTCCACGCGGGAAATCTTCAAAAAAAAATACCGGGAAGGGCTTGATCCACACAATTTTCCGCGTGGACCTTGGAAAACACCTTCTGAACACATTGGACGGATCGGATCGTCAAAAAAAAGCTCGGATCATGGAGTCCCGGAGTCCCGGATCCCGGAGGAGAAGTGGATACTATATATATATATATATATATATATATATATATATATATATATATATTTATTTATTTATTTTTTGTTTTTTTTTTTGCACCAAAAGAAACTACTAATAGAGATCGTTAATTCGATGTGAAAAAATTTGAAAAATTATGTACAAAAGTATTATACATTGCTGGCTTGTTGGGTTTGCACTTTTGGGGAAAAAAGTAAAGTATAGGTGCTATAATTTTTTGATATTTGCCACAAATTATGTACGAAAGTATTTAATATTTTGGTCCGAATAATGCACGTTTATTACATGTATTCTTCTACTTCATAAAAAGCAGCTTGTAGTAACATTTCAAATTTTGTTCTCGGGAAGGTTGGGATTCAACAAAATATTTTTTTTTACGTTGTCATAGGAGTATGATTTTTTATTTTTGGAAGTCTTCGTGGTAATTTTTTTTCCCATAATGCTATCCAATGTAATTCCAGCTTTAAAAAGGTTGGTATGTTCATAACTTTTAAATTTATCATTTGAAGCTTACTGTGATTTGTTAGACATTAAAATCTTGACTAGCTATAAAACTCTTACGTATTGATAAAATGAATATGATGCATGAACCACTATAAAACAAAATGAAAATCTATTTCATGGATTATGACTTTAAGCTAAGTTCTATAGTTATGGCGGCCAATTGCATGCCAATTGCATAAATCTTAAATCTAGACCTAAACATGCTTGAAGAATATATTGGATTTTTCCTCTCTCTCTCTAACATTTCTTTCTCCCGCCTCTCTCTAAAAACTTTCGCCTAGGGTTTTCAGTTTGGGGGGGCGCCGCCGCTGCCGGCCGCTCCCCCCCCCCTTCTCTCTCTCTCTTTCTCTCTCTCTCTCTCTCTCCCCCTCTCCCTCCCTCCCCTTCCTTTTCCTTCACCTCTCTTCCACGCTTCTTCACCTATCCCACCCTTCTTTTACAAAAAACGGTCGGCATGAAGTTTATTGATGGTGGCGATGGCTGGGTGCTGTTGCGGCGGCGGTTTGCAGTGAAGATGGTGGCGGCTCGTGCAGAGGTGGATGGATCTCCTATGGTTTTTGCATAGGTTGCTCAAGTGCCCGGCTGGATCTTGGCTACTATTGTGTGCTTTCCGGACGCGGAGATCTCATTTTTGTTTCGAGTTTGCTGTGTTTTCTCTGTTTTTCTGTGCGGCTGCTGTTGGTGGTGGTTTGCCCGTACCCGGTGTCTCCGTTCCTCCTGTCGTTCCGTAGGCCGTTGCTCCCCGCCGGCCGCTACATCTGGGAGTGGCTGGCGTTTGCTTAACGGCGAGGTGTTGCTCCGGTGGTTTGTGCGGCGGCGGTGGGGTACGGTGTATCTTGGGTTAGGGTTTGGTTTGGACGGGCCGGCCCTTGGTTGGGCTGGACTTTTGGGGTGTAAGCTTTATTGTTATATTTGGGTTGTAGATTTGGGCTGATTTTTGTGTTTATTGTTTGTATCTGCTTAGACCCTAGGGTGAGCTGGGCTTCGGCCTTTGAGGTGTATTTTCCAACTATTGGTTGGATTCCCCTTCCCTTTCCCCCGTTTTAATTAAATTTTATTGCCGATCAAAAAAAAAAATGCATAAATCTTATTAAATTTTGTAAAGAAATGCATATTTAATTATTTATATAGGATATATAATGCGATTCTTCAAAATTTGGGGATGCCCGGCCACCCCACCACAAGCCTTCCCTCCGTCCCCCATCTTTTTTTTTTTTTATAAATATTTTTGTATATATAACTTATTGTATTTGTTATTTAAAATTTTTCATTATACACCTCTAACCAAATACTATGTAAAATTCGTAACTAACGTTCAATACAGACTCGCCGATAGTGACGATATTAAGTACGTTGAGGTACAAAATTCTTATATGAATTTGACGGGAGCTGTTAGAGAGATTTTTAGTTGAAAATTTTAAAATGACGATTCGTGTTAGTTCGTTAGTTATATATATAAGGAAAAAAAATCATATATTTCTTAATAATAGTCTCGTCAAACAAAACTGATCCAAATGACAAATTTATAAGAAAATTCTTACAACACCATAAATCCTCCGTAATGTCTACCATTTATTCTTCACCTTTCTTATTTCTCAGTAGTAGTTGAAGAACAAGCACATCATATTAGCTAGCCAATCTCTCTCTCTCTCTCTCTCTCTCTCTCTCTCTCTCTCTCTCTCTCTCTCTCATATGCTCCCAAAGGAAAAAAGAAAAGTTCAAGACTTGATACGTAAGAGTTCGATAGCACCCGTGGGGGATTTGGTGGTAATACGGAGCATCCGATACTCTTCGAAATTCATGGGTTTGTACAAACGAGGGTGCTCCGAGTCCACCAGCTCCTCGGGTGCACCGAGTGCAACGTCCGAACCGTATGATCCGTCACCTTCGCTAGAGAGTATTGCACATCATATTATTTTTTGATCAGTGAAAGTCAGTAGTATTTTTTTTTTGGGAAGAAAATGGAAGTTTAGGTATGATCCGTCACCTTCGCTAGAGAGTATTGCACCGCCACACCTCTATTTGTAAAGGACGTCACTGCACCTATGAGACAGGGATGCTAAAGGGCGGTTCCAGTAGGGTAAGTCCGAACCGTCCATCTCTGCTATCGATGGTTCTGATTCGTTTTGTTCTTTGACCAATAAGAGTATATTTTCCCCGGTAAGAATGCATTTGCAATCTGAACCATCAATTGAGGAGATGGACGGTCCAGATGTGCCTTGCAGGGAACTGCCCTATAGGACCCCCAAGTCCTTGCACCTATACAGAACCGAAATTAAGGTTTCATCACGAGTGGATAGCGTTAGGAGTATATTTAGCCTCGATAAAGGGCTATGGAGACTTAACCTTGACGTTGTCCAACCAAGTCCAAATTTCCAACCATGCATTGATTTGAACCAACCCCTGATTGGTAAAATCATATATGCTAGATAAGTTAAATTATGACATTGACCACTCTTGTTGCTATTGGGCAGAAGGCACGTTGGATCATGGTTGTGGACAAACTAACCCAAAAGTTGTAAGAAGAGTAGTAGTCAAGTGTTAGGCACCGTGTAACAATGTTGATTTCCGCATAGCAAAATCCAAAAAAGACAAAAAGAAAAAAAGAACTCCCCAAAAGTCATTAATGGATCAGGATTTATTGGTTAAGCCCAAAATAAGCTAGAGATTTGGGACATGGGCAATCCTTTCGGCCCTATCTAAGGCAAATATTTACGAGTGACTCAAGTTTAAAATATATAACCCATATATGCTTGGCGTCGGCTAAAACTGAAAAAGCCTTCTTTTCTACTTTCAAAGCCTAAACCCCATGATCCAAACTGAAAAGCCTTCTTTTCTAGCATATGATTTTAAAATTACGATTCGTGTTAGTTCGTCAAACAAAACTGGTCCAAATGACAAATTCATAAGAAAATTCTTACAACATGCACCATAAATCCTCCATATTGTCTACCATTTATTCTTCACCTCTCTTATCTCTCATATTAGCTAGCCAATCTCTTTCTCTTATATACTCCCAAAGGGAAAAAGAAAAGTTCAAGACTTGATACGTAAGATTTCGATAGCGCCCGTGGGAGATTTGTTGGTAATACGGAGCATCCGATACTCTTCGAAATTCATGGGTTTGTACAAACGAGGGTGCTCCGAATCCACCAGCTCCTCGGGTGCACCTAGTGCAAAGTCCTTTGGTCCCAGCACAAACATGGCTATCGACAGTCGTATCGATCCTTCGTAACATTGCACTCTGTGCTTCACATTCCATAGCCTGCCGTTGCTCCATATCTGCAAAACAACATCAATAAAAAAACTTAAAAGAATAAGATCTATGAAATATTATTACTGGCTATTGCAACAACACATTATTCACTACTTGATAGAACTTACCACCGCGAGGTCTCCAAGGTTGACAACGAGAGACCCCGGCATCGGATCAACGGGTACATATTCCCCGGTCTCCTTGTGCACTGCTTCGAGGCCACCGATCATTTCATCGTCCTGCAATATGGTGAGGAACCCGGGGTCGGTGTGCAAAAGGGCACCGGTGGAACCTACATATTCAGGGGTGTAGTTGTATTTGTTGATTCTCAGTTGACAAGGCCACCCATTGAATCGATCGCCGGACAGCCCCAAACCTTCGAGCAATTTACGGCACATGTCCATCCCGAGGTCCTGTATAGCTTTTGAATATCCTGTTATGATCTCCCTGTAACAACAACAATTAATCGCATGTAAATCCAGGCATTCTGAGTGGCATATATAAATAATAGAGAGGCGCACCTTTGGTAAGGATCAGAGACACAAAGTTGATCAAAAAAATTATCAAGATTTCCAGGTGCCGCCATGTCATAACACCCCAACGCTTCAAAAACAGGACTAGCCTCGTTACGCGGTGTGTAACCTTTCCCATGCTCCGGATGAGAGTTCCTAAGCTTGATCTCCACCGGCAAATCCAGCAGCGATCGTGACACTGCCTTCATTTCCCCCATCAATGCCGGCGAAATACCGTGATTTATAATCCTAAAACACCCCCACTCCCTACATGCCTCCATTAGTTTCCCAGATTGTGCTGGGAAATCTTGCATATCAATTACTGGAATATTACTAGCCCCAGCAGTACCCTTACCCATTTTCACCATAACCATTTTTCTTTCCTCTCTCTGTTTTCGGTTTTCCTCTTCCTTTCTTTGCAGGCTGTGGAATTGTGGTTTATGGGATTTGTGCTTTGTGATGGGATGCATGGATTCCCTTTTATAGATGTTTTTGGGGCTTATTATTTTCCTTTTTGTCCCTAAAGTATTAACAAGCTACTAATTTGGTCCCTAATCTAGAGATTTAACCGATTTAGTCCCCAAGATTTAAAATATATGTCAAAATGGTCCCAGTCCTGACGCTGTCACTTGTTTCTGACAAAACGGGAGGCATTCTTGATATTTCACCATCTAGAGCGTATTTGTTTCAAAAAGTTTAGGTTTATTTACTTTTATGGTCCCCAAAGTATTAGCCTACTGCCAATTGTTTCTCAATCTAGACATTTAAATAATTTAGTCCCAACGTTTAAAATGTAGGAGTATGTCAAAATGTCTTCTTGCATGAGTAAAAAATTGTGATCCAAACATATTTTTTTTTGCATAAAGACAAAAATAAACCAAAAAATTGTCTTCTGTGCGTATTTTTGTCTTTATTAAAAATATTGAGTTTGTATCATAAATTTTTCTTTTACGATTCCTCTCATGGGACGAAGAAATAATAGACAAAAATAAGCCAAATTCTGTCTTCTTCTAAAAGTAAAAAATTACGATCTCTCTCTCTCTTGACAAAAATATGCCGAGAAGACAGATGATTGGTTAGTTTTGCGTTTAATATTTATGAATTATTGGGTCGTTTTGACAAGAGAAATATACAAAATAAAAAATAATGTTCAAAACTTAGAAATAATTTGAAGTAAACGCTTGCTAGATGGTGAAATATCAAGAATGGCCCTTGTTGTGATGGAAACAAGTAACAGCGTTAGTGCCGAGAACCATTTTGACACATATTTTAAATGTTGGGAACTAAATTCATTAAATGTCTAAATTGGGGATCAAATTGACAATTTCTTCGTAATACTCTAGACAGTCCCGATCCCTTAAGGGATCCCTTAAATGGGATTCCGTGCGGACTTGGCCCTTTTTCAACTTTCCGGATCAAATTTTGACGATCCGAACCGCTCAATGTTTTTAAAATGCATTTTCCAAGGTCCACGCGAAAAATCTTCAAAAAAAAATACCCGGAAGGGCTTGATCCACACAGTTTTCGGTAAAACTGTATATGTACAGTTTACCGAAAATTGTGTGGATCAAGCCCTTCCGGGTATTTTTTTTTGAATATTTTCCGCGTAGGCCCTTAAAAGTGCATTTTAAAAACATTGAGCGGTTCGGATCATCAAAATTTGGCTCGGAAATGTGAGGTCCGCACGGAATCCCATTTAAGGGATCCCTTATTAGATCATTGGTGGTGATACTCTAGAAACTAAAAAGATAAAGCAGATGTTTTGATGGTGACGGTAGTCATGTCAAAGGTTTACTTATTTATGTTTTGGTGATGACAGAATCATGTCAAAAGTTGACAAAATGTGTCTTCTTTACCTACGTTATTGGTTTTCTTGCAACGTGGTAAAGTTTGTCTAACGAAAGTGGTTCCCGTTTGTTAAAGGATCCTGCTACGGGTACAAACAATTTTGTACAGAAAATGTACAAATCGCTCTCGGGGACCCACTTTTGGGTCCCACACGAGTGATCCGAACCGTTCATTATTTTTAGTACATTTTTCCGAAGGGCTCCACAAAATTTCAGCTCAATCGGACGGTTAGAAGTGCTTGAACCAAAATCACGCCGTTTCGTTCAAAATGAAACGGCGTGATTTTGGTTCAAGCACTTCTAACCGTCCAATTGAGCTGAAATTTTGTGGAGCCCCTCGGAAAAATGTTTTAAAAATAATGAACGGTTCGGATCACTCGTGTGGGACCCAAAAGTGGGTCCCCGAGAGCGATTTGTACATTTTCTGTACAAATTGCTCTGTACCCGTAGGATTACCGTTTGTTAAACACGAAAGTGGTTAGCTCCCATTTGCTTTTAGCACTTTTATGAAAAATTGAATTTTTATTAACTTAGCTTTTAACACTTTTATATAAGAAAATAAATTGGCCTTTAGCAATTTAGGTTTTAGCTAATGAGAAATAAATTACTTAGTTTTTAGCAACTTAATTTTTAGCACTTTTATATGAAAAAATGGCTTTCAGCAATTGGTGCTAAAAACGGAAAACTCGGCCTTAGGTTTGGCATTTCCAAGGCATTTCTGTTGTTCTTCTAGAAGAACCAGCCTAGGCGAATTATAGCATCCTATTGGAATTGTCAAAATTCCCTTTTACAAGAGTAATACGATCAAAATTTCTCGGGCATTTTATCCTAGCTGGTCTCATGTACCTCGATTTGGCATACCAGAAAATATTAATGCTAGGGACACACTACTCAACTATACCACCAATCATGCAACTACCAATAATGCAGTGCCACGTAGTCTGGATATTTTGAAACTATTTTGCAACTACCAATAATGCAGTGCCACGTAGTCTGGATATTTTGTTGGTGTGATGAAATAGTGTATCCCTAGCATTATCGGAAAATAAAGCATACTAAAATTTCAAGACTAAAAATAGCTCTCGGACATTTTATCAAACACTTTACATGCTTCCACATGATTGCCATATTTGGGATCCGGGGGTGTTGTGCGCCGCGTTGTGTGGCAAAACTACGTCGTTTTGCTTGATTTTTGGGCACTACCTCTGAAGCTTCCAATGGCCTTGTTTGGAGGAGGAAAAAATCACTCCAAAGTTCCTAAATCCAAGTGCCTAAACTCACCATACTCTACCCCAAAGAGCCTAAATCCCCTAAAATTAAAGACCAAAATTAACTCTCTAAACATGGTTCTTGGAAGCTTAGGAGGTGTACCAAGGAAATGACGTAGTTTTGCTGCACAACACGGGGCACAACGCTTACCGCACAACACCCACCCAAGATTCCCATATTTGCAATACAAGTATCAAGCGGCTTGACAGATCGAAATGTAATAGGTGCAAGGTTCTGAATCCCGTATCTGTTTGGGTACCGGTTCTTCTATTGGTACGGTACACTACCGGTACCGGGCGGTACCGTGTAGCGTTTCGGATTTAATGTTATTAGTAAATATATATTTGAGAAATTATATGTCTGGGTAAAAACTTGGTCTTTTCTTTATAACCCAACACTATTAGTGTTGGATGATTTAAAAATTGATTTGGAAATTTAAATGGTACTAAAAGAAATAGGTTTGAAAAGGACTACAAGACCAGGAATTGGATAATATGCTGTGTTCTTATTACACCCTAACATATCTTCCAAAGGGGTAGAACCGTAGTGCACATTCTAGTTCAATTCCTGGGGTGATGTTTATCTTCCCAGAACATCAAGGGGAAAAGTCCCAAAACCAACATTTTTCTATTCAAGGGGAAAAGTCGTAGAACAACAACAGAAGTTAAAGTGGAATTGTCTCCATCTTCAACAACCCATGAGCTCTCTTCTGCTTTCTGCTATTTAGGAATTGCCCCCTTCTAAAAAAAACCTCAGATCTGATATGAACCAAACCTTTCTTCTTCTCCCACTCCACGAGCTGCTAGGAAAGAGCAAGAGGAATCAAAGAGGTATTTTTTTTTTTTTGGTAGGAAAATGTTGCATCAAATTAAAGACCAAAGTCAGAGTACACAAGTCTAGGGCATGAAACCCTTTGGGCATCCGCCCTTAATTGAATGTAAATACAATTAGGCATTAAATCAAATACATGAAAACCGTAATCCATTTGGTAACCCAAATTTGCTAAAAGATCCACACATCCATTTTCGCCACTTTCAGAAGTCTCAAAAGGTACCTGCAATCGTTCAACAATGCGTTCAAATGATGGGTATTTGCAAATGTAGATGTAGTTGAAAGCAAATCAAGCATGATTCTTGAATCTGTTTCAACTTCCAACCCAATCAATCTTAGATCATATGTCAATTGGAGCCCATTTCTCATTCCCCACAACTTTGACGCTAAGCTGGTACTTGCCCCTATTTTCCAGCAAAAACCAGTCACCCAATTACCATGATGGTCCTCGATAATACCACTTGCTGCCGCCTCGTTATTGTTATTCCGTTATCCTCTGTCCGTATTGAGTTTGAACCCATTTTGTTTTGGACACCTCCAGCCCGTGAAAATCTATTTCCTTGGCTTGCAAATGGTCTTCCTACTAGCTATAAGTTTCCATTCCTAAGTTGCTGAAGTGATAAGGATGATAGTGCTATCTCGATTGATAATATGAGGGCCGGAAAGCTTATTGTTCTTGTTAAACCAAATAAACCAGCAAGCGAAAGGAAAAATGGTCGCCCCACGAGTTGTTAAAAGATGACAAAGAGGTAAATTGACAGTTTGTTTTAACCCAGAAAGGAGGGAAGACCTTGTGTTTAAACAATGATTCTCTAGTGTGAAGGCGTTTGAGGGCCGACAACCAAAGTAAGTGCATGCCCCTCTTGTTAGCATTAATTTTCCCAACACATGACTAGTCTCTGAAAAGGAGGGGAGACATTACACTTGCTCACCATGGCATAAGCTGAACGGGAAGAAAAAGACCTCGAAATGGTATGTTTCCACACCGGGATATCAGGGGCCGGATTGTAGATTTTGGAGGGTGACCTAAGAGATTTTCAATTGGATCTCTGGAGGGAGATTAATTGGAATGCGTGAGAACTCCCATTTGACACCATCCCACAAATTGTTCACTTCGAAATCATGCTCGTTGGGAAGCAAAGGGCCCTCTACCATTGTTCGGATAGGGCCACGCCCTAACCAATTATCTTAAAATAGAGAGGTATTTGAGCCCCTTTTAACAAGGATTTTAGTCCTTTGAGCCAAGATGTCGCTTCCTTTGAGCATGCTTGTCCACGTAGGAGAAAGACGCTGGTGAGTACTACCGATATTTCCATATTCACCTTTATGAACCCTCGCCCAAAGAGATTCTTATTCCACACCAAGCCTCCAGTTAAGTTTTTCCATAGTAACTCGGTTAGTAGAATCACTCTTACAACTTCCAAGACCCCCCATGCATTTAGGTTTTGACACATCCTCCAAACAAAGAACATGAAGTGGTGACACAAGACATAATGATATCCACCCAAAGTTTGGGGAAATTGAAAAAACGAAGAGTCTTGGGAATGAAGCCCCATTCGAGTCTATCATATTCCTTATCAAGATCAAGTTTCATAAGCATGGAACCACAATGATCTTTTTTGGTACGAAAATGGTGAACCACTTCTTGGACAATAATAACATTGTCCGATCCACGTCTCATAGGGACAAAGATGGACTGAAAAGGGCTTATGAGCCTGTTTAACAAAGGTCACAAATGAGTGACCAGGGTTTTCGTCAGAAGTTTGTAAACCGTGTTACACAAACTAATAGGCCTATACTAGTGGACATACTTTGAGGGCGTCACTTTTGGAATAGGCGAAGGATTGTTTTGTTCAAGTCCGGATCCATCTTACCAGTGGTAAAAACATTTGTGATGGCAGTAAGCATAGATTGGCCCATGGTATTCCAACAGCATTGAAAAAAGGCTGGGTGAAGGCCATCCGGGCTGGGGGCTTTCCAAGGTTTGAAGGTTTTGAGGACAGAGTACAGCTCTTCAAGGGACAGAAGAGCGCATAAATCCTCAAAAAGAGAGCTGTCTAGATTAGGAAAAAGTGAATGGATAGGAAAAAAGGTATGATTACTCAATAACTTCGGAATGAAAGAGATTAGAAAAATGTTCATTGATGGTGTTCTCAATTGTAGCGGGATCATAGGTCCAAGAATCATCCAATAGTTTAAGGGTATAAATTTTATTATTCCTCCTACAAATTATGTTAGATTGATGGAAAAATTTCGTATTATGGTTAACCTCCAACAACCACGCAACTCGAGATTTCAAAGCCCAAAATTCCTCGTACACTTTTAAGAGCTGATTGAATTCCAAAATAAGTTGTCTTTCAAGATGGACGTGGAAGTCATTAGGGTGAGACTCAATCGCACGTTGTACCCCAAACAAATGGTTTTGTATTTTTTCTTTTTAAGAAAAATATTACCAAATGAAGTACGATTCCAAATTTTCACCGCTTGAACAAAGTTTTCAATGCAGTTGTGGAGCAGATTCACATCCAGTCCCCAACTGTTATTCACCACCTCAAAGAAGGAAGGGTCAGAGAACCACATTGTTTTGAACCTAAAAGATTTAGACATATTCGCAGATGCTTGTGAGTGTAACTCTATGTAAAGAAGGACGAGACAGTGGTCCGAGTGGTTGCGAGGCAAGTGGAGTACTTTAGCAGTGGAAAAAACATTTTTCCAATCTGGAGTACAAAACATTCTGTCAATTCTTAATCTAATCAACTGAGCGGACTGGCGGCCATTAGACCATGTATAATGAGGTCCGGAGAAACCCATATCAAGTTATCAACCATGTTGCAATCGTCCAAACAGTCGCAAAATAATGAAGCCCGAAAGTTATTAATGCCAAGGCCTCCTGATTTATCTTGGCCTGAGAGAACCTCATTAAAATGACCCACCATGAAGCAAGGTAATGAATTATTAGAAGCTACTTTCCTAAGATTATCCCAAAAAATGCGAGAATGGAGAAATGCAGATTAGGGATGGCAACGGGTAGGGTATGGATCGGGGGACCCTATTCCATATCCGATCTCCAATTGGAGGATCTTTCACCATCCCCGCCCCCATCCCTATTGGGGATATTAGATGAAAAATCAAACCCACCTCCCGATGGAGATTGAGGTTTCCCCGAACATACCCATATCCAAACAAAAAAATAAATAAATAAGTGAAGAATGAAATAAATTGATATTTATATTTAAAAAATATAATCTTGATTGATGTTTTTGAATATTAAGTAGTCTAGGATATGTAGTAATTGATTAGATTTGCTAATTAAAAAGGTAATTGTTTACAGGGGAAGCTTCTAAAACGGACTCCGGACTTCCGGACCTCGGTGATCCAAACATTTTTTTGACGATCCGATCCGTCCAATGTGTTCAGAAAGTGTTTTCAAGGGTCCACGCGAGAAATCTTCAAAAAAAAATACCGGGAAGGGCTTGATCGAAACAGTTTTCGCAAAAATATATATATACAGTTTTTGCGAAAATTGCTTGGATCAAGCCCTTCCCGGTATTTTTTTTTTGAAGATTTCCCGTGTTGACCCTTGAAAACACCTTATGAACACATTGGACGGCTCGGATTTTCCAAAAATAATTTGCAACACAAAAAAAATCATTTTTTTCTTATTAACGGGAGGTGTGGACTAGAAGATTGGGCATTGTTTACATATGTAACTATACTCAAGATTTATACGTATGTTCCTATTTATATGTACATATATTATATCGTATATGTAGTATGTATAACCGGGTACGGGGAAGATATGGGGCGGGTATGGGGAAGATAGGAGGCATAAGTTCCTCCCCTACTTTTTCTTCTTCATCCGTTATCCACTCGGGTCCCAATGGCTTCAGAATTGGCACTATTGGAACTGGTCGCATCAAGATGTGGTACTGAAATGTTGACGGTCCTTGCGGATTGGAGAACTTTACGATGACGCCGAGTTTTCTCAGGTTCCTCCTTGTTGTTATCTTCAACGCCTTGTCTGTTTGACCCCCCAAGTTGCATGTTTGCAAAATTCTGATAAGGTAGTGGAATTCCAGATATGGAGGTGGAGTTATCGAAAGGAAAGTTTCCTCCTGAATAATTTGGTTGTACCTCTAGGCATTTGGGAGGAAACTTGTTAAGTCCAAAAACACTTGGTTCATCTGAATAGTCTGGGGCAAGTGCAGGGACGGAGTTAGGATTTTACTTTTGTGGTGGCGAAAATATGTACTTAAAAAATAAAAAGACAAATTGCATTATGAAGATGAAAGTTAAAAAAAATCTAGTAGTGGCGAATCTATATAATTGAGGGATAAAAAAATATTTTCTATATAATAATTGCATATTTTGAAAACCTTGTGGTGGCGGCCGCCACTACTTGTCCCCCTCTGGCTCCATCCTTGGGCAAGTGGTTCACTATGTGAGTGTAGGGGGTTTTCAGGTATGTCACAACCTTTGCCGAAAAGCTTGAAACAGAGTGGAAGAAGGGATAGTAGGGGGATAGATTCTGTCATGCCTTTTGAATGATTGGATTGTAAGTCCCCAGGACCTCCGTTGGGTGACGTTGAATCATTTGTAGTATTTCATTGTCCACTCGAGATTCCTCTCCAAGTTGATGAACCATCCCGACCACTGATGGTTGGGGATATTGTGCAAACGGAACGGTAGAGCTGGTTGAGATGGGTTGGATTGGGATTGATGATTTGGAATATAATTTTATACTTTTCAGATTCCTCTCGTCGAGATAAGCCAAAAAAACAACAAAAAAATTGACCGAAAACTAACAAATGCAATTTTTTTTTGAATAAGGACAAAACGAAAAAAACCAAAAAACCAGTTTTTTGGATTTAGCCAAATCAGGCTGAAGAATGCTTACCAGTTTGCATGAAGTCTGGGGTCTGCCTGGCTTGGTCCTATGGTCTAGTTGAATCTGATTTACTTGGTTGTATATGTTTTTTGTAGGCCTGTTTGATGGTTGTTGCTTTGTTTTAATCTTGTTTTCTGCTGGTTCTTGATGTTGAAGTGTACACATTGTTTTGGTGCCTGGCTTTAGGTCTTCAAGTACCCTCCATGCCTTTGTGTTGTTGATTTGTGCTCTAAGCCTCAAATAAGACTCCCAAAAAAAAATTACTAAGGAATAAGGAAACCTAAAAAAAAAATACTATTTGTAACTAGTAATATAAAATTTCCATTATGCATCACTTTGTTTCTTTGAAAATATTAAAACGATTTTATTTGAAATACTATAAATTGTGTAATGTACTGTGTAAATAACGAATATTTCATATTTTAAGAATCAAACTGAACCAACCCGAGCTTGAAGTTATAATTACTTGGGATCTGCTACATAAATTAGTTTTCTGCAGTAAACTCGATTGAATGCATCGTGTTCTTTGACAGCCTTCATAACCAGAATCATGCCATAAAGATCTAAGTGATTTTTTATTTGTTGGTCGTAAGTTACCTAACTCAAGTCCGAGCTACATTTTTAGGGAAAAAAATTGGTTCCGCGAATAAAAAGAAGAAAAGAGTACCTTGGGAAGCCTCATAACCATGTTGTCTACAGATCCTAAAGCAGAGAGCAGTAGCATGAAGACTAATTGTCTGATCTGCCCACACTTTGGTTCCACACAGAGAGAGAAATATTCTATCAACTGTTCTCTTGATATCCTTCTCAAAGTGGTAGCTCAATCCCAACCGTTAA
Source organism: Vaccinium myrtillus (assembly GCA_016920895.1). Classification (NCBI taxonomy): domain Eukaryota; kingdom Viridiplantae; phylum Streptophyta; class Magnoliopsida; order Ericales; family Ericaceae; genus Vaccinium; species Vaccinium myrtillus. The sequence goes on from CM029270.1 coordinate 9,276,964, forward strand.
ATATCATTTATCAGTTCAAGTTTTGGCAATGGATTTGCCTCTCTATCCCCAATCATTGCCTTAACCTCCCCCTTCAGTTTCTTTGCCCTCTGCTCTTGTATTTCATCCTACAAGAATAAAGAGCCATTTTCACTTATGTCATTTCATGTTTAATGGAGCTAAAAACTTTGTTGGCCACAAAAACAACATAAATCCCGTAAAACACACTTATCTTGTTACCAACAATTTGTACTTCTACGGATAGTGAATTTGGTTTTTATTTTTTTCAGCTTGGAAAGAAATAATTACTCACGACAATATCGTTAGTTTTCAAGGACTTGACAAAATCAGAAGTCCAAGCAGTTGGCTTGTAATTGGCAGATCGCCTTTCGGAAGTTTGTTTCAAATCTTGAACTGTTTCTGAGGGTTGGAGGTACAAGCTTGTAGGAGCGCAATTTACGGATTTTTGTGTGAGATGCCGTGGAAAGGGCAAGTATTGAAGGAATTGGTCGGATTGGAACAAAGACCAGATGCTGTGATATTTGCAGCATACGTGTCCACTTCATTATTGGTCGATACTCACAAGGCAAATTATCTTACTGTACTACTGTATTTAATTGCCTTCGACATATAACCAATGCTTATTACGTTATAAGTGGTCTCATTTTGTCCACCCACCTTGTAAATGGATAACCATTACGTATGTATCAACAATTCTACAGGTACACCACATGTGTACCGCAAATGCACACCACCCTGAGGTGGCAAATGAGAGAGAGACCCATTTTTAATTTGGGTGAGCTCCACATTGGGCCTCTCCTCATTTGCCACCTCAGGGTGGTGTGCATTTGGGATGCACATGTGGTGTACCCATATCATTTTCCCATATGTACTCACCCCGTTAGAGGTTGATACGACAAGATAGAACCTGTGGCAGCAATGCCATAATTTTTTTTCTAATGAAATTCAAGAAATTATCAAAAGATCCTACTGGGTACCTCATTCAACATTAAAAATTGAATCGATGGATGCAAAAGGAAAGATTACTAGCTTATTGTGTTGGAACCGGGGGAGGTGCTGCGCAGCGTGCAGTGCGGTCCATTTAGGCGCCGTGCCGGCGCCGTTTTGACGATCGAAGACATCCACTGTGTAGAGCTCGTTGAGTACTACAAATGTACCAAAAATCAAATCGATTGGAAAACGTTAAGTGACTCATCGGAACAAAAATAACTCGAAAAAAATTGGAACACACATGTCTTGAAACATTGGATGAAAACCATTGAAACCAATTTTTTCAACATATTTGTGTTCCGATGAGGCACTTAACGATATCCGATTGAGTTGATTGTTGATATACTTATAGTACTCGACAACCTCTACGCGGTGGACGTTTCTGATCGTCAAAACGGTACCAGCGTGGCACCGAGTGTGCTCTCACAGCACGCTGCACAGCACGGGGCTGCGCAACACCCCCTGTTTCCTATTGTGTTATGATCATTCTAATCCATGTATTAAGATTCCAATTTTGTATCTAAATAATCATTAAACATGTACTGCATTTGACCATTTTTTACTTTCCTGCAAAGTAAGCATATTAGCATATTAGTTCAGATGTCCGGGAGCGTATTTGCTTATATCATATTAAAAGTTTTAATTTGAAACGGTGAGACTTTGGTTCAAGCACTTCTAACCGTCCGATTGAGCTGATTTTTGGTGGGCCCCCTCGAAAAAATGTTTTAAGAACAATGAACGGTTCAGATAACTCGTGTGGGACCCAAAAACGGGTCCCCGAAGGCGTGGGGTGCATTTTCGGTGCAAAATATGGGGTACCCCAGGTTTTCCGTTCCTGATATCATCTTGTCAATAGAATTATTCTTTGGAATTATCAGTCATAGCCGTATTTTTGTCAAACATAAGATCCCCGCGGATCCTCGAGAACCACTGTCCGAGGAAGTGTCCGATTTCCAACAGTGTGTGTGTGTCAAAACTTGGACTATTATGTTAGAAATCATTATTTAGAGACACTCATCAAGATTCGATTGGTTTGGTCATTCAACAGACTGAGCAATTTCAAAATAAACATGATTAGATGAGCTAGCATTTGCAAACATGATTAGATGAGCTACCAATTTGATGATTCTTGTTGTTTTTTTTTTTTTGTGGTAGAACGTTGAAAGTCAAGTATATTCTCCAAGCAAGAAGTGTTGGAGCAACCTATATCAACAAAGTAATTTATTACTAGGATTTTATTTAGTTGTGTTTTTGGATTCGGATTTCAATTGCTTCAATTTCATGTATTTGTTCAATTTTAGCATTTTCTAATGGGAAAAGTGAGGGGCATGAATATAGAACTTCAAAACAAAAAAGAGAGGAATATATGGAAAACATCAAACAGAGCAACCGCTGAACCGCCGCCACTACTAGGCCCTGCACTTCTGTGGTAAAAGCCAAGCACTGAAAAACAGGACAGAGCACCAGCCGAACCACTGGCGACCCAAATGGTCAGCACCGGAAACCTCATGGAAGACGCCAAGTGAAGAGGAAAGCCGCTCCATGACACAAACAACCCCTCACAGCCGGACCACCAACATCCTAGAAAAATCGACCAACAAGCTGCCGATCGAAAGATCAGACTACCGCATCCATAGCTACCCGATGACCAAACTGCCCAACACCACCAGTTGCTGCACCTCGGATAGAGCACCAGCCGATCCAAAAAATGGCCACACCAACATGACTGATGGATACCTCCTGGTGGAAAGAGTCGCCATCGTCGCCACCCGAACACCACGGAGCCCCACCTCCAAACGCTGCATCACCACTGGCCGTTAGGCCAAAAACCACGATCAATGCAACGTGGCGTGGACGGCAGCGGATCCGACAACCCGTTAGGCAGAGAGAGCTACACCTAGCAGTCCGGCCTCAGTCGAAAACCAAAGGTGTTGGAAAGGGAGGAATGAAAAAATGGGAGGGAGAGAAGCGGAGGAGGGCGGGGGAGAGGGAGAAGGAGACGGAGGGAGGGAGGGAGGGAGCAAGAGAGGAGGAGCCCGGGGGAGGAGGGGAGACACCATTCCCCTCCCGCGAGGGGGAAACCCTAGCAGTAGAAATGAAGGGGAGGGGAAAGGTTAGAGAGAGAAAGAGAAAGAGGGGAAGGAAGAGACACTAATACTTATTGCCATCATATCTTTGGTAGTCTTGTCCTTTGCAACGTTGTATGAGATTTTGTCAACGTTAGTCGGGGAGGGGAAAGGTTAGAGAGAGAAAGAGAAAGAGGGGAAGGAAGAGGCACTAATACTTATTGCCATCATATCTTTGGTAGTCTTCTCCTTTGCAACGTTGTATGAGATTTTGTCAACGTTAGTCAAATAATGCCCAAAACCCTCCTGTCTAGGGTGCCATTCTTTAGTCATCAAAGTTGCAGGCTTCGTCCCATCCAATGGAGCGTTCAAGCCTTCCGCATGCAAATAATCCTCTATCTGCATCTTCCAATACCCATAGTTTGTTCCATCGAACCTCTCGATTCCGTTTACTTTATTAAACATCTTCTTCTGCCATCACTGCTCCCACTCAACCTAAGTGCTTTGGTACCAGTTGTAAGGGCAAAAAGAACAATCACACGCAGAAAAAATAAACAAGCAATCAGAAGACAAGACAACGATATGCCAGGTTCCGACTTAAGCAAATCACTCAATCGTACTCCACAGAGTCCTGGGATTTTGCCATGATGAAGAATAGATAACAATACATTAATGGGGGTTGCACAATCCTTTTCCTTTTATAACGAATACAAGAAAAGTTCTATAAACCCTAAAAATGCAACAGATCATGTGTGTGCAACCTCGCTCATCCAGACCAGCTTTGCACCATCTCCGGACTAGACATGCTGCAACTTTGTTTTTGCTTTCTCAAGCTTGGTCCGGATCACCGTTGGCCTGGTTTATACTAGAGATGCTGGAACTCCATAAAAGGCATAGAAAACGCCGAATTCAACTTCACACTTAACAATAGTACCGTCCTACTCTTTTCTTATTTATATTAACATAAGAACTATTCTCTTTGCACAAGCGTAATGGGCTCAATTATCACTGATAAAATAAGGTTCTTCGCTTGATTATCCAGAGTTCCATGCCCATCTACGTTCTCGTAAGTACATTGGGAGATCCGAGCAAGGTTAGTAGCTGTTTCAATGAATGATTTTTCAAATGGAGAATCAGTTGCTACTCTTTCTTCGTTCATCTTCTTCCATGCCTCCTCAATCAAAATGTATATGTGTTTTCGGGCTTCTTGTTCAGAAACCCCAGTTTCATGCATGTAACAGATGATTGAGTTGGCGGATTCACCTCTCTCCAACTCGGCCTATAACACAAAACAACAAATGAGCATGTCAATCTTATGAGTTATTGAAATTTACAACTTGAGTGTTTTCGCTTTCATTGTTTCCATTTTTTGTCTCTATTTATTTTTTTTATTTTTTTTGTGTTTTCAGCATAAAAAATACTTTGAAAACAAACAATCTTCCTATTGCTTTTATCTGTTCGTGTTTTCTATAAATTTGGGTTTCTTTCAGAGAATTATATTACATACTAATGCAGTTTAATTTTCTATGTTATTGTATCATACTCCTTCCGTTCCCATTTTAGAGTCCCTGCTAGAACTTTTTGCCATTCCAAAAAGATTGTCCCACTTCAAAATTAATAAATAATAGTTAATGGATTTCCTTTTTTACCATTCCATGTTTACATTAGTAATACTAAAAAAGTAAGAAAAAGTAATGATTGATGAGTAAAATGAGAGACACATATTTTCAAAAGTGCAATGATTATGTTTTCTTATTTAGCTAGAATCCCTAATAGAAACTATTAAATGGGGACGGAGGGACTAGAATTTTTGCTTTTCAATATTATACATTTGTGCCTTGTGCAATAAATTTATACTGGTAATTGAGTGTACCTTGGACGTGCCCAAATCATTGGAAAGTCGAAAAATCAGGGATGAGCATTCCATAAGAGGATGATACTCCTTCTCTAAGCACTCCAAAGCCTCTTTTGTACTAATAGTTTCAGTCAACAAGTAGGCATTAACTAATGTTAGCACCCCTGATGCCGAAACTACGCCATTCTCAAGATATGCCTTAAACGCAGGAGTCTCTTTTTTAGAACACCACTTAGCTTCCACCAAGAATGCTTTGCATAAATCTGCCCACTGTGATACAGATATATACAACTAAACAAGCTGCTACAAAGTTAATAACATCTATAATTGCTAAGCCTTAATAATTAAAACATGAGATTTGTCAGTGAATGATTTTATCCATTTTATTTCACCTCCAAAGTATAACGGGCCGACCCACTTGCAGGGCCGGCCCTGATCATTGGGTTGCCTAAGCCCAACTCAAGTTTGGTTGCCCACTTCATATGAAGTCGTAAAAAATTTAAAAAGATAAACAAGTAAAAAACAAATATCAACGTTACATTGTGTGCTTTTAGCTTGAACTACATAAAAAAAAAAAAATGTAACCACCAGTTATAGTAATTTATGATTAAAATGATTCGATTAAAAAAAAACAATTTCCCCTTGAATTTTTGAAGCAAATTCTTCTTGATTTTTAATATGTCTGAGAAGGTAAACAGATCAAACATGGTATTTTTGAAAAATTAGAAGTAAAATTAAAATGAACTAAGAGAGAATAAAGAACACTCGTAAAAACATTTATGATTTGCAAAGGATATGAACCTTGGATTTTGCAACCACTAAAGCATAACTAGGATAAATCAACCGTCGTAAGCCAATAAATATTTATAATGTAAGAGTTATTTTTAACTACAATGGATAAAAAAAATAAAACAAAAAGTTAATTGGGCAAAAAGGCAAAGCAATAAACATTTGTGGTGCATGTAGAAGTTTTTTTTTTTTTTTTTTTATCTACAATAGATCAAAAAAAATAAAACAAAAAGTTAAGTGGCCAAAAAGGCAGCTAGGGGGTTTTGAACCCTGTCCACTTAGATCCACCTAAGCGTGGATTGACCAACGCTGCCAACAGCATTCTTGGGTTGCCCAAGCCCGGAGGCTTGCTGGGTTACCCCAGAGCCGGCCCTGCCCACTTGCCACATGGAAAGGCACACAAGAAGCCACTACTACAAAAAGCAAGAAAGATGATCAACGGCCTTTTTAGCCATGATCTTCCAGTTTTTATCTCAGTTTTCAAACCGTGGTCTATGGTGGCATAATTAAAAGTTCCTTATTTTCAATCACGGTTTTTACCCGTGATAAAAACAGAAAAATTAAAACCGAGATAAATCACGACAGTCCAGTGAATGAGGCAACCTGGATAGTGATAAGTTTGAGACTTTTTACTGCTGGAATTGAAACATGACATTTTCCTAATGCTATTTTTCTCCCATTATTTTGAACCCCAAAAAACGTAGCACATGTATACATACAGCTCTTGTTAAGTATGGAATGATGTTGACTCCTTCTTGTTTAAGAATATCATAAGCCATTTCATTAGTAGTGTTGTAGAGAGCTAGGAAGCACAACTTCATGTAGTCGGGAACAAAATTTTCGGAGCGGATTTTTTTTTTTTAAGGGCAAACTTAGAATATCGGGGTGCAAGGATTTTGGTTCGTAGGCAAAAAAAAATCAAAGAGGGGTCAATTAGCATTGTGAGGTATACTAGTAAAATCCCCTATACATTCCATTTTGGGGGTCAAGGGGATCAATTGACCCCTCTTGTCTTCATGTGGCTCCGCCCCTGGTCAGGAAGGGTATCCACCGCCTTTACATCCCATCTGCAAAATAACAATTACCAAAACCTCAAAAGGTACTTATGAAGGAAACAACTAACAATTACTCAAACAGGGTTTTTCTTTTTTTTATTATACATATTATGTTGTGAACATTTAGATCTTCTAGGACGAACACTCTGTTTTCATACAAACTCACTAATCCCCTTTCCGGTCTAGTCACACTGTCACATGCATGCAAGACATCCACACGGGAATAGGGGACTTTCTTACGGCCTTGTCCGAACCCAAGCAATTTTTCAAACTTGTGAGGAATTTTCACAAACCTGTCGACAGCAGTTGTGAAGAGTTGTAGTTCATCCAAGTATCCATAGACATCGTAGACATCATCAATGATGGTTGTAAGTGCTGCCAATTTCGTTAAACTCTTTCGGCAATCTCTGAATTTGGGCTCAAATACAATTCCCACATTCCAGAAGAAGCATTCCATCAGTATGTCCCTTGCAAAAGTCAAATTTTTTCCCCAGCCTAGATCTTCCCACCACCTGAAAAATAAGATAATAATGGAGGCTGATTACTTTAAAACACTTGACGGTTGAAGTATTCATTTTCCATTAGTGAAATAGCTCTGGTTAAGGAAAAATATTTTGAAATAAGGGTAAATTTTACTGACACCCCCTGAAAAATGACTGTCAAAGTGTCAATCCCCGCGGTTTTACTGTTCATTATATCCAACAAAAATGTTAATTAAACCAAACAATATGATGGAATGCACGAAGAAATCACGGGGGTATAGATTGAAATTTGAAACCACCTGTGGAATTTACGTTAAGGACAGAAAATTGTTGATATGTAACTAGAGATTGCTTAATTTCATATCAGGGCATCCTCAGTTAATAACCTAATCTTTGGGAATGAATCTAAATATTTTATGTGAAATATTAATTAAACCAAACATATGATGGAATGCACGAAGAAATCACGGGGGTATCGATTGAAACCACCTGTGGAATTTACGTTAAGGATAGAAAATTGTTGATATGTAACTAGAGATTGCTTAATTTCATATCAGGGCATCCTCAGTTAATAACCTAATCTTTGGGAATGAATCTAAATATTTTATGTGAAATGTTAATTAAACCAAACATATGATGGAATGCACGAAGAAATCACGGGGGTATCGATTGAAACCACCTGTGGAATTTACGTTAAGGACAGAAAATTGTTGATATGTAACTAGAGATTGCTTAATTTCATATCAGGGCATCCTTAGTTAATAACCTAATCTTTAGGAATGAATCTAAATATTTTATGTGAAATTCGAGAGCTGCTGCATTTGAGGAGAAAATTTTCAATACAGAGGTTATTTGTAACGTTGCTCTCACATGAAGTGGACTCTACATGTACATGGGACCACCCCGCCTGTTAAAGGGCGTTACAAATAACTATAGTATCCGAAAAAAATACCCACCCTACCTTGACATGTCTTTGAGCTCTCCTTGGTATAATGATTGCACCATGTTGAAATCCAACTTAGCCATTTCAAGTAGCAAATGATTTGCATCCTTTCTTTTACCATAAGCCTCTATGTACCACCTAGCCCCAAGCCTCAACATCCTATGGTGCAAAGGCATTTCCAGGGCATGATTTATTTGTTCCACAAGGTCTCTGTCCACTATCTTTCCCTTTATGCCCTTGAGATGTTTTGTTGTGAACACTTTAGCCTCTTCCATAAGGTTTTCTCCCTCAAAAGAAAGATAAGAAGCTTCATACAAACTGAGTAATCCCTTGGTGTCCTTGCATAGGGATTCCATGAAGTTTCCACTTTTGTCCTTGAATCTCTGAAACACATCTGCACAACACAACACAACACAAACCCTATATAGCTGTTAATATGGCGATATATCTTCTTCTACTCATATATCTCTGGCCTCTTTTCTACATAGAAGTTTTGAAAAATGCTTACTGGTTTGAATCTGTTTTACTAGGTTGTATAGGTTTTTTCTGTTGTTTTTTGTAGGCCTGTTTGTGGGTTGTTTCTTTGTTTTAGTCTAGTTTTCTGCTGGTTCTTAATGTTGAAGTGTACAGATTGTTTTGGGGCCTGGCTTAAGGTCTTCAAGTACCCTCCATTCCTTTGCATCGTTGGTTTGTGTTCTAATAAGACTCCCTAAAAAATTACTAAGATATAAGGAAAACTAAAAACATACTATTTTTAAATAATATTAATTCTGCATCACTTTGTTTCTTTGAAAATATTAAAACGATTTTTATTTGAAATTCTCAAAACTGTGTACTATACTGTGAAAATAATGCGTATTACATTTTTTAAGAATCAAACTAAACCAAACCGAGTTTGAAATTATAATTAATTTGGATTGGCTACATGAATCTGTTTTCTTCGGTGAACTTTGTCGATGGCATCATGTTCTTTGATAACCTTCATAACCAGAATCATGTCATGAAGATCTAATGGGATTTTTTACTTGTTGGTTGTAAGTTACCTAACTCAAATCCGAGCTACATTGTTAGGAAAAAAAAAAGTTGGTTTCGCGAATAAAAAGGAGAAAAGATTACCTTGGGAGGCCTCATAACCATGTTGTCTACAGAGCCTAAAGCAGAGAGCAGTAGTATGAACACTAATCGTCTGATCCGCCCACACATTGGTTCCATTCACAGAGAGAAATATTCTATCAAGTGCCCTCTTGATATCCTTCTCAAAGTGATAGCTCAATCCCAACCGTTGAATATCATCTATAAGCTCAAGTTTTGTCAATGGATTTTCCTCTGTATCCCCAATCATTGCCTTAACCTCCCCCTTCAGTTTCTTTGCCCTCTGCTCTTGTATTTCATCCTACAAGAATAAGAGTGAACCGTTTTTACTTATGTCATTTCATGTTTAATGGAACTAAAATTGCAACACTATACTATCTTATTACCAACAGACGATTTTTTGATTTGTACTTCTATGGATAGTGAGTTTGGTTTTTTTTTTTTTTCAGCTGGGAAAGAAATATAATTACTCACGACAATAGCGTTAGTTTTCAAGGACTTGAAAAAATCAGAATTCCAAGGAGTTGGCTTGTAATTGGCGGATCGCCATTCGGAAGTTTGTTGCAAATCTTGAATCGTTTCTGATGATTGGATGGACAAGCTTGAAGGAGCGCAATGTACAGACATTTGTGTGAGATGCCGTGGAAGGGCAAGTGTTGAAGGACTTGATCGGATTGGCACAAAGACCAGATGTAGTGATGTTTGCAACATAATGTTTATTTTGTTGCAAAGTGACATGCAATGCTAACCCTATTTTATAGGAAAGGTACGATGGGCCTTGGAGACTAGTAGCGGAGTCAAGATTTAAGTTCGGGGGTGGTGTTGTTTACGGAAGTCTACCTTGTTTTATATTTTTAGCAAAAATATGAAGAAAACGTTAACTGCAAAATGTCAAGCTTTGTCTTGGCTTTGTTTTTTGTTAAAATTAAAATAAAGGCTTAATTCAATTCTCCGGTAATCAATAAATGAACGTTTTTGAAATATTCTTTTTATGTCCATACCATTTATCTTTTAAATTAATGCCTATTTTTTCAACATTTGTGTGCAAAATCAAGTTGTTTAAATGCCGGTAGCAGCCTAATCAATCAGGGTTAGGATGATTTATGAGTTCTAGAAGCTTAGCAAACGGAAAAATCATCCTATATAGGAGTAGACTAGTTTAGCTATGCTGCTGCCCCAACTAACCCTCATAATTTAATAAAATATTTTTTGCCGTGCAAAAAAAAAAAAAAATTTAGTAGAAATTTTCCAATCCCATCCCTGCCTACACCTTCTTCTTTCTCGCTGTCTCAGTTCTAGAAGCGCAGCAAATGGGAAAAAAAAGGAGTGTATAGATTCTCTCTTTCTCCTCTTTTGCCTTCCACTAATTTTTTACCATCGTATCATTAGATTTCTACACAAGAAGGATACGGGATTGGATACGTATCATTTTTCTCTGGAGACGATTTTAAAAAAAACAATACCTATAGTGGGATTTTAACAACAATATTTTGTTCAATTTTAGCATTTCGTAATGAGAAAAGTGAGGGACAAGGATGAATATATAGATCTGCATGCAACCACTTAGCTATCATACCAATGAAGAACGAGAGAAATGAATAAGACATTTTTACTCTAATACTAGAAACAGTTTGTTATATCGTTTTTCAACTAATTGAGCCAAAATATGTGAAATACATGTTGGAAAAATGGATTATGGCACTAAATTTTTGGGCAACTTCGAGCCAAAAATTAAGTGGGACCTGGACACCTCAAGAGGTAGGTAAAAGTGTATTTGTACACTCCTATGTAAGGAGAGTAATCCACAAAAAGAATGATCAAAATCCATTGAGGAATGAATGAGAAATTGTCATTCAAAGATGGGGCATTTTCAATGTGTGAACTGGATTTTTGCTACCGGGCTTTCGGATTGGGCTTAGACCAAATTATTTTGGGCTTGTAAAAAACCTTTTTAGGCCCAACGGGTCCAACAACAAACTAGAAGCAGTTTGCTTCAGGCTGGTATTGCAAGAGCCGGTTTGGGCAAAGTAAGAGGAGATCATCTTCTTTCTTTCCACTAGAGCTGGACCTCTCCCCATCATCTTCTTCAATGCAGACTTCAATGCAAATGACTCCCTTTACCAAATGCAGTTGGTTGTCTGCCCTGGTGTTGATCATAGTAGGTCATGCATGACCTGAACCTTTTTGCTTCCAACTCAGATTTTTGCCTATAAAGAGGCTGCCATACAAGAGTAATTGGTACACTGAAAAATTACTTTTCTTCATGCAACAAAAACCATGTCCTTAAACCTTGAGATTTTCAACATCTTGTTTTTCATCCGTGAGAGAGTACTACGCACAAAAAATCAATTCGAAGCAAGCTTCTAGTGTGGTGCACACTAAGCTTTCAACCGATTGTATCCTGGGAGACAGACGCCAGCAAAAACCTCTAGCACCCCAGTGAGGCAGTGAATCTGTTTTAAGGACACCGTGTCTATCACGGGCCTTGGTTTGTGTATCCATATTTATTTTTAGTATTTTTCAGATTTTGTAAAATACTTCAATTTATGTTTTTATGTTTCAAACAATCGGAATATATAAGATTTTCTATACATTGTTTTTATACCGCATGATTGCAACAATACAATCCAAAATTGTTTTAGATTTTGGCTTACCAAATCTTTACAATAAAAGTTTGGCCACCACACAAAGGGAAAAATAAAAAGGTACAGTAAACCATGGAACCTGTTGTTTGATTATATGCTTCATATTAAATGAAATCCGTTGAGCGCCTTTGAAGACAACTAAACAAGGAAACCATTTTAATGGTGTGCCGGTTACAATATTTCAATTCCTGTTGTTTTAATTCCATTTAGACACCCTAATTTGGCTTTGTAAATATTTAAGCCTCCACCGTGGGAAAGTCCCAATGATGAAACAATTACAACCAGAGTCAACCTTGGCAGATTTTTAGGCCAAATTCAAGTCCACAGGTTGCCAGTTTTGTTGTCAAAATTACAAAATTTAGCATCAACTTTGGCTTTTCCAAATTTTCCCCCCTCTTATTCAAGCTAGCTAATCTGCATAAAAGATTGGAGTATATGAGTTTAATCCAATGGTCTAGATTTAAAAATCGTAAAAATGACACCAAATCAGTGTAACATCACTATAGCTTTTTGACATTGTAGCAAGTCAAAAAATGACTACAACAAAGTCACCGTGGCACCAAAGGTTGAACTAGTCTAAAGAGGAGCCAAATTAAGAGAGTTTTTAACTTCCCTATTTGATCATGTGCTCTAAACTGTCTATTAATTTTGCTTTTAGAATTGAGTTTCGAGTCATTCTATACACTTAACATTAACTTCAACTGATAGCTGAATTTGATGCCAAAAATCTTCGATTCAATATTTTTTGAAACTTTTTTGCCTCTACGGGACCACATATTTTGTGTTAAAAGTAGAAACTTGCATTTGTTTGACTTGCATGAATACTTGTAGATTAGTGCCAAAAGTTATTTGGATGATTCGGTTGTGTTCGGTGTGTAATGTGTGTTGTAGTTAGTAGGATCCATGAAAAGTACTCCCGAAAGTGTCCCAGAAAAGGGTGAATCCGAGCTAGAAAAAGGTGAATCTGAGTCATTCATTCCCCTGTCCTGGACACTTTCGGGAATACCTCAGTCCTGGGCACTTTCATGTATTATAACATTTTTGGAGTAAAATACATTTCGGATGCTGAATAATTTCAAGGGAATACCTCAGTCCAATTCAACAAAAAAACAAAAATTATGACACTCCATGAAAGAACATACATAACTCCATTCCAATACTCAATTTAAGTTCCGTACTACTAGGAATCAAAGAGAGTCTCACGAATAAGAAGGGTGGAAATAAGTGCATAAGTTCCACATAACCAACATTAACCATAAAATCCAAACCTCAAGTTATGAAAGAACGGAATCTCTTATAGCAACACAGTCAAAGAAGTCTTGTCTGCTTTGGTGGAAGTGGCAACAGCCTTTCCCCTAGGCCTACAAGTCCTGAAAGCGGCGATCATACCAAGCTTCTGGCCAGCTGGAGGGGCATGACGGCATACAGTACTGGTGTGGCCAATGTGCTGGTGGTTACCACCACCGTAAGAAGTCTTGTCTGCTTTGGCGGCAATGGCAGCAGCTTGTTCCCTAAAGCTACCAGTCCTCCTGGTGGCGATGAGGCCAAGCTTCCGGCCAAGAGGGGCATCACGGCATACAGTACTGGCGTGGCCAATGTGCTGGTGGTTGCCACCACCGTAAGAAGTCTGGTCTGCTTTGGTGGCAATGGCAGCAGCTTGTCCCCCACACCTTCCAGTCCTCCTCGTGGCTATCAGAACAGCCTTCTGGCCAGGAGGGGCATCACGGAGTACAGTACTGGCGTGGCCAATGTGCTTGTGGTTACCAAGACCATAAGAAGTCTCGTCTGCTTTGGCAGCAATGGCAGCAGCGTGTCCCCTAAACCTACCAGTCCTCCTACTGGCGATGAGAGCAGGCTTCTGGCCACGAGGGCCATCACTGAGTACAGTACTGGCGTGGCCAATATGCTGGTGGTTACCAATACCGTAAGAAGTCTTGTCTACTTTGGCAGCAGCTTGTCCCCTAATCCACCCAGTCCTCCTAGTAGGGATGGGACCAACCTTCCGGCCAGGATGAGCATCATGGCATAGCATAGATTGGTAGCCTACTGGCACAATCTTTTTTGCCCCAGATGGAAGCCTGATCCTTAGCAGACATAGATATTGTTAGAACTTAACTAGCAGTCGAGAAAAAAAAGGAGCCAAAAAAGGGAGGGAAAAATCTGATTTATTGGATTCGACAAAATCTTGTTAACACTGAAGTACAGCGGTGGTGTGCTGATGAACAAGAAGTGATTCAGGGACAAGAAATTAAAAAGCTTCAAAGGCAAATCATTTCCCTTTTTCCTTCTGAACTTCACATTTGAAACTATACAAGACTACTTTATGGCAAATGATTCAGCTATATTGCTATCATGCAACTAACTCAGCAAATTTGACCAAGCATATAAAAGGAGACATAATCTTCTAGTAAAGTCAGATTGGTTATTTGTGAATTTAGGAAATAATCGACTCTGTTTTCTCTAAATGAAATTGTACGAGATCAAAAATCTAAAGGAAAAAAAAGAAAAGAAAAAGGACTAAGCTCCAAAGCAAGTCCTTCCCTTATGTCACAAGAGGGCTAATAGAAATGAAAAGAAATCATGGAACGGTTTGTTAAGGCACCCCCAAGACCAGTCTAAATCACTAAACTCTAGGTGGTCACTTAAACAAGGAAGAAAAATGTGAAACACTCCCTATATGAAAATTACACCCAGAATCCCACAAATTCGAAAGTAGTCTCCATGCAAAAATTGAACCCTTAGAGCATCTCCGATGATATGAGCCATTTTTGCACGCCGAAGTTATTTTTAGACTTACTACGGTACTATTTTGTCAAAATACACTACAAAAAAATTGAGTTTTAGTGACACCCTAGTGACAACGACATGTCACTAAAAGTGTGTTGCTAAAGGGTATTCAGTGACAGTTTTTTGTACTAAAGGGTGTTCCACTAACCCAGTTTTTTGAAAAAACAGGTTTTTCACGATTTTTTATGTGATGTGTTGTGAGAGAATAACATGTCTCGATGTTTGAAAAAAATAGTTTTTTGTTAGTGGAACACCACCTAAGTTGTCACTAACTGCAAAATAAGAGACAATGCACTAAAAAATTGTCACTAAAACTCTTTAGCAACACGCTTTTAGTGACAACCTAGTAACAAAATAATAATCACTAAAGATCAATTTTTTTGTAGTGATATGACAACGTTACTCCTGTACTGCCGAACCTATTTTTCACCTTAATCCATCATTGTTGATTTGTTGTTGGATCACTGGAATCATTTCATAGCCATCTCACACAAATGCCAATGTGGAACAATATGGCAAAAATAATATTTGGGCTTGAGAAATGGCCAGCCAGTACGAACAGATATACAGTACACAATACACAGATGGAAAAGTAGTATTTTGCACTGACATATGGGCTTAAACCATCAAAATTTATTCATGCTTTAACAATTTTAAACAAATACGAACATGGAGTAACAAGAATTACACATGAGTACATCAAAATCAACCTTGTCAATTCCTTGATTTCCAACCAAAATGGCCTTTTGGTCTTGTTCAGTTGTCAAGAAATAAAAGCAAAGGAACAGAATATCTTCTGGGGCGGAGGGACTATGCTACAAGTGGGGTTACTTGACCCCACTCACTTTGATTTCTCACATGAAATGTCAATAGTTAGGAACCAAAGTTTATTATAATTATGACCTCACAAAAAATCTCTAAATTGCCCCTAACTTCCTTCGATCGAATGCATAGAAATCTCAATTGTTTCCTTCTTTTCGAGAGTTTATAGTGTTACGAATGAAGCTATCATTCATCATCATTTTCACAGTATAGTTAGACTTTTGGACCAATTACAAATAAAAATTAGAATCAGTGCTTCATCGTAAGGCCCGATAGATAGACAAAATAAGCTACGGTAAAAAACGGTCTCTGTCAACAGTATAAGGTACACTGTCTTAGAAGTTTCAGTTTCAATAACCACGGCCACGGTTGTGATTTTTTCTTCATGTTCTCTGCTAATTTCTGCGTCGTAGTTGGTCTAAGGCCATCTAGTTGCATAATGAGTAATCGTGCACGCAGTGCTCTCTATCTGGGGTGCTAGAGTCACTTGGTTGGTATAGTCAGTTCTTGCAAGGAAGCCGCGTCCATAATGAAACTACCATGACAGCTGCACATTTGGCTCTCCGACACCTGACTGTTGGATTATTTTATCATTGGATGCAGTATCCTTCATTTGAATTGGTTACGTTATTTGTCTTTTATGTGTGCAATTTTTTCTTTTTCAGTTGTATTAGATGCACACGGTAGGTTTCCGAAAAACAAGTTCAAAAATAAAAATATAAAAACAATAAAAAAAAAAAATTTTTTCTCTACTTTAATTCAAATCACATATCCAGAAGAAAAAACAACACAATCGACTCTATTAATATTGACCGGGAGCGGGGTTGGTGTTGTGCACCGGTGCACAACACGTCCTCGCCGTCCGTTCGGCGATCCAATTGTCTAGATTTCATTTTGCAATAAACGGCTCTGATGTCGCATGGTTGAGATGAAATCTAAACCATTGGATAGCCGAACGGACGGCGAGATCGTGCACAACACCATTTGTTTATTTTCTTAATAGGCTTTTGGTAGGAAATTGTGGGCTTATGTTTTGTTAGATGAAATTACCGCTTATAATTACAATAAACATTTCGGGAGAAAAAGTTGTAAACTAACTATCCAGAAACTAGAATATTACGACTGTGTTTGGTTTAGAGTTTTGAGAAGAAATTTTTTGAGAAATTTTTTGAGATAGTGTTTGGATGAGTTTTTGGAAAAAGTAATAATTAGAGAGATGTGTAATGATTGGAGAGAGATAGAGAGAAAAATGAATATAATGATTGGATGGAAGGATATGAGTAGAGAGAGAAAAATGATTAATGATCGGAGAGATGAGAGATGGGGAAGAAATCTTTTTGGAAATTTTTTTGGAAATGTGAACCAAACACAGTGACTCACATAATACATTTACTAACCTGGATCCATGTCAATAAGCAAGATAATAGATCCAAACGTAATACAAGAGCAAACTCTTACAAGAAAGAGATTTTTCTAGATACCAACTTGCTTATAATGGGTAAGAGTACCTCTCCGTCATATAGCACATAAGCCTCACCTATCTATCATAATAAGATAATTTTTTAATCTCCGATAAAAAAATATATGAATGATAGAACAAGCACAATCAGAAATCACATAGAAAAAAATACAAAAATTAAAGCAAAACAATATATGATATAGTATATGATTGCAGAAAAAAATGTAATAAAAATAATAAAACAAGTTCGAATCCTAACACTAAAACATATTAGTTAACAAAATAAATAACCAATTTTTGATGCATTATTAATTTGCATAATGTCATGTGGATCACATTTTCATGTGGGTCACTCATTAATTCCAAACCCGAAAACATGTACAAAATTAACATCTTTTACTTTCTTAAAACATTTCCCACCGTCAGATTAGCCTTCTTCCCACAACACACGAACTGCCCATTGTACACCCGTTCAGCGGCAATGAACAGCCACTTCGGTCGCTTGAACCAGAACGCGTGGCGGAGCGGGCTGCGGAACCGGGCTGGGCCCTTGCGGTGGAGGGTGTGGGACTTGAATACGGATCCGGGCCCTTTGCGTTGAGCTCGGATTACTCGACCCATTTGGAACTACGGGTGGGGGTAGGGTTTTTAACGGTGGGGAGGGAGCGGTGACTGTGAATGACAAGTTCTGGTCAACTTTTATACCCTCCGGTATGACCCAGTTTTGGGCCGTTGTGGGCCGGCTTCTGACCCAAAACAGTAATTGGAATGATCTATATTTTATTTTAGATATGGCAAAATACAGGTTTCTTTGTTAAATTACTTTCATCAATATGACTACAATTCATTTGTGTATACTACAAACGAACGTTGAAATTTTGGATGGTTCATTTTGTCTCTAACAAACCTAAACTGTTTACATAATTATCAGTGTCTGCTTTGTTTTACCATTTTTTTGTTTGTTTTGTTGTTGATTTATACTTTTTGTATTTCGGACTGATAATGTCCGTGAATCACGCACTTGTACTTGGCCTTTATATATATATTAGTCCACTTCCAGTCAGGGCTCCCGCATTTTCTTAAAATCCGGACCTCTACTTTCCGGATCGAATTTCGACGATCCGAACCGTTCAATGTGTTTAAAAGGTGTTTTTAAGGGTCTTCATGAGAAATCAACAAAAAAAAATACCGAGAAGGGTTTGATCCGAGCAATTTTTCATAAAAACGAACTTATATTGTTTTATGAAAAATTGCTCGGATCAAGCCTTTCCCGGTATTTTTTTTTTGCTGATTTCTCGCGAGGACCCTTAAAAACACCTTTTCAACACATTGGACGGTTCGGATTGTCGAAATTCGATCGGGATATATGAGGTGTGGATTTTTTTAAAATATGGGAGTCCTGACTGGAAGTGTGGTGTATATATATATATAGGGAAATGTTCACATCCACACCCTCCCGGAAATAAGAAAAACATGACATGTTTTGTGTTGCAAATTTTTTTTGGAAAATCCGATCCGTCCAATGTGTTCAGAAGGTGTTTTCAAGGATCCAAGCGGAAAATTTTCAAAAAAAAATACCGGGAAGGGCTTGATCTAAGTAGTTTTCGCAAAAAATGTATATATATATTTTTTGTGAAAACTGCTTGGATCAAGCCCTTCCCGGTGGACCCTTGAAAACACCTTCTAAACACTTTGGACGGATCGGATCGTCAAAAAAAAAATTGGATAAAAAGTCCGGAAATGAAAAATCCTGATGTGATCCTTTCCCTATATATATATATATATATATATATACAATCTCCTTCACATGAGGACTCCCTCATTTTAGCCTAAATGAGGACATCCATTCACAGCCCTTGGATGAGATCCAAGGGCTCAGATTTTAAAATGCCCATTCGCGGGTCCAAAACCGGGTAAAAATGAGATTTGAGGATCAAGCTCATATCAGGTCAAATCCACCAGCAAATGGTGCCCTTCATTTCTTCATTTCACACGACCATTTCTCTCCAGAAGAAGAAGACGACGCCGACGGAGAGAAGAAGAAGAAGAAGAAGACAGACGGTCTCTCTCCAGATCGAACAAGAAGAAGACCAAAGTCCTCTCTCTCTCTCTCTCTCTCTCTCTCTCTCTCTCAGTGTCGGGTTGGGATTTGAAAAACTAGGGCTTCGATTTCGATTTCGATTTCGAAAAAACTAGGGCTTCGATTTCAACTTCGAACTCGAAAAAACTGGGCTTCTTTTTGTGTAAATATTCTCAACTAGAGCATCTGGAACGCGATTTGCAGACGACGAACGCAATTTTTCAGACGCAGTGAAATTCTTGTAAAGAGATCGATTTTTCTTGGCTTTTCTTTTAGATTATGACTTTTCTCATCTTTTTCGTTTTGTTTTTTTTTGCCATTTCGTGTTTTGATGGCCTGATTTTGAGTCATGCCTCTAATGGTGATGAAACACTACTTTCGTTCTTCTGAGAAATTCCATGCGGAAATTCCATTTTCATACCAAGTAAAGTGTAACCAAACTATGTCAAGCAGGTAACCAGAAATTCATTCATCAAGAAGATATACAGGAAAATCGAACTCGAAAATGGAAATCGTAATCGAAATAAAATAACAAACCACATCACAGAGGTAGTTCGAATACTTCAAAATCGAAGTTGAAATCGAAGCCCTAGTTTTTTCGAAATCGAAATCGAAGTTGAAACCCAACCCGACACTGAGAGAGAGAGAGAGAGAGAGAGAGAGAGAGAGACCTTGGTCTTCTTCTTCTTCTATCCGTCGGCGTCGTCTTCTTCTTCTGGAGAGAAATGGTCGTTTGAAAGGAAGAAATGAAGGGCACCATTTGCTGGTGGATTTGACCCGATATGAGCTGACCCGCAAATCTCATTTTTACCCGGTTTTGGACCCGCGAATGGGCATTTTAAAATCTGAGCCCTTGGATCTCATCCAAGGGCTGTGAATGGATGTCCTCATTTAGGCTAAAATGAGGGAGTCCTCATGTGAAGGGGATTGTATATATATATATATATACAAGAAGTTTCCTATGAGGGTTCCCTCACACAAAAAAGTGCTCTTTCTTTCTTGTTTTTTTCATTCTTTCTTTCTTGTTTCTCTGTTTCTTCCATTATGATAGGTTTTATTGAGCTTGTTTACCTCGTGGCCTCTCACACAATTAATATAGTGTCTCGTGATTTGTATTTCATAATTCATAAATTATGTAAATGATCTTTCCCCAAAAAAGGACACCCCAATAAATTTTAGTATAAGAAGTACCCTAATTAAATAAATCATACTATCGGTACACTTCCCAAAAATAACCAAATCGGAAACCCCTTATCCATTACCCTTTCGGCCTTTTGCCCCAGAAACAATTGCAGAAGACATCAACGACCCCCACCCAGGGGACCACAAATCGACACGACTCACGAGTATTGCGAGCATTGTGATTGAAGTTTTGTCGAGGAGACTACTCTTTGATCTCTATATTGCAAAGAATATCTTAGATCTCCAAACAATAACTTGTGTGTGTTTCAGTGTGTGTGCATATATATATATATATATTTGTGTATGTATTGAATATTATTTTCATATATTAAAATATTTAGGTACTGATTTTGATGGATTATTCAATATAAGCTTCAATTTATGTGGTGTTATAATAATATAGTCAATTACTCGTATAGGAATGGAACTTTTAACATTCTTTTGGGAAGTATACATAGAAATTTGTCATATTTATGTTATAATGCCTCTTTTTTAATTTTCACTAGGTGCATCATGCCTCATAAACGCTAACTATCTGGTTATGAGAAAAGAAAAAAGAAGCAAAAGGTGGAAACATAAATAAATTATAAAGTAACAAAAATATTTTAAATAAGAAAAATGCAAGAAGAGTAATAGTCAAGTGATATTTTTCTTATATAATTTTGTTTTTCCCGTATTGTGATGTTTGCCTCTATTTTTTTCCCCTATAAAAACTGTCAAGTGCTAAGGGCATCATTTTTAGAACATGCCTACGGTACTAAAAAACCTAGGGTCGGCCCTGTCTATATTGGACCTAATTTGACCTTAGTAGAATAGAGAATTGAGTTTGAGAGTCCAGTTTCATAAGTAAGGTCAATGTTATGATTATTTCTGCAATACACTTTTTGGTACATATGACATTACTTTGTGGTGGGACCCACACCAATTCAACCAATAGAAGAGAGGATATTTTTCAAAGAGGGTGAACAAAACTCTCAGTCCTATTAGTTGAATTAGTGTGGATCCCACCACAAAGTGATGTCATGCTTACATTTACAATATACTTTTTGGTAAGCATGACATCACTTTGTAGTGGACCCGCACGTTTCAACCAATAGGATAAAGGGTTTTGTTCGCCCTCTTTTAAGAAGGGTGAATAAAATTGCTCTCCGAGAGCAATGTGTAGGATCACAATGTTGTAGAAAGTTACATTATATATTGTGTAAGACCTAAAGAAACAAATTCTGACCTCTTATTTTCTTTAGCTTATGACAATATATAGCTAACAGCAAGTAGGTGGTAGACAAGTTTATAAAGCACATTATACCTCATGCATTAGACCAAGGGTCAATTCTCACCAACCACTAACACTTCTTGCATTAACTCAAAAAAAAAAGAAAAGACACTAGCTAACAAATTGGACCGGGTGTTTAAGTCTTTGAAATACTTGCAATGGGTTTAATAATCACTGATAAGACCCGGTCCTTTGCTTTGTTATCAGGAGCTCCATGGCCATCTCCGTTCTGGTAAGTGCATTTGGCGATCCGAGCAAGGTTAATAGTTGTTTCAATAAATGGTTTTTCGAAAGGAGAATCAGCTGCTGCTATTCGTGCTTTGTTCATCTTCTTACACGCTTCATCGATCAAACTGCTTATGTGCTTTCGGGCTTCTTGTTCAGAAAGCCCAGTTTCATGCATGTAACACACGATTGCGTTTGCAGATTCACCTCTCTCCAACTCCGCCTACCACACAAAAAGAAAATAAATGAGAGTGCCAATCTTATTGGCAGCTGAAACGATATGAAGCAATTGGTGCTACTAAATTTTCGGCCACTAGAACAATTTTGGAGCCAAGGTTTTCTAGGGAAAAAAAGAATTTTTTTGCCTCCGAACACTTTTGACATTCGGCGACTAATTACTGGCAAAAAAGTTTTGAGTCACCGAAAAAATATGGCGTCCAATAGTGCACGTAGACGCCAAATATGTCTCACTGTCTCTTGTAGTGTACCTTGGATGTGGCCAAATCATTGGAAAGTCGAAAAATGAGGGATGAACATTCAACAAGAGGATGGTACTTCTTCTCTATGCACTCCAGAGCTTCTTTTGTAATTGTTTCAGTTAACAAGAAGTAGGTATGAACTGATATAAGCACCCCAGATACTGAAACCACTCCATTATCAAGATATGCCTTGAAAGTTGGAATCTCTCCGTTAAAGCGCCACTTTGCTTCCACCAAAAATGTTGTGCATAAATCTGCCCACTGCAGTACAAACAGAAACGAAATGAACTCTGAATTGCTAATGACGAAATATGGTTAGGTCATCTGCCAAACGGTAAGACAGACGACGGCGGTGGTGTAAGCCGACGGATAGAGGGGCTTGAGAAACAAAGCATGGGAGGTGGAGAAGACTTCCAGATCTTATTAGTGGGGTTGAAATTGGAAAGGTAGTAAGATGAAGAGTATTTTAGTCTTCTTAAATTGGAATCTATAAGAAGAAAGGTAGTATCATGGCGTTCCACACCTTCTCTTAGTTTGGATGGAAAATGTGACGGTAGCATCTTACGATTTCAAAAAAATTGAAATAAGAATATGCGTACGCATACCGCTCTTGTCAAGTATGATATGATGTTCACTCCTTTTTGTTTTAGGATGCCATCAGCCATTTCATTTGTAGAGTCATAGAGAGCTAGGAAGCAGAATTTCATGTAGTCAGGAAAGGTTTCCACAGCTTTTATATCCCATCTGCAAAATAACAAATTAACCATTGCAGAAACTTTTAAATGTGGTCTTGAGGAATTACAGCAGCTAACAAACAAGGGGGGATCAAGCAATAACAAACTTCAAATATTGATGGAGTCAACTAATCCCACAAGTTTTCATATGGGGGGTTTGATTGCAAATTTGCAATGAAACGACCATTAAAAGACGGTATCGTTTGGGGTCACTGGAGGGTTTGCCCAATCTTAACCTTTAAAGTCCAGGAATTAGTCACAGACCGTATTGTGAGTCACAGTACGCGAAAACTGGCCTGGACATCGGTTATAAAAAAAAAAAAAAGATGTTGTCGTTTGATAGCAAGGGGACATAAAATGGATAACATAACAAGAATGTACTCCAAGAATTAATGATTTTCACAGACCTGTTAACTGCAGCTGTAAATTGTTCTAGTTCATCCAAGGATCCGTAAACATCGTAGACATCATCGATGGTGGTTACAAGTGCTGCCAATTTCGTTAAACTCTTCCGGCAATCACTGAATTTGGGCTCAACTACCATTCCCACAGTCCAGAAGAAGCATTCCATCAATCTATCCCTAATAAAACTCAACTTTTTTCCCAATCCAATTTTCGACCACCACCTGAATGAATGAATACAAATTGCTAAACATGAATAAAGATCCAAACAAAGCAATTTTTAGAGAATCTCCGAGGAAGGTAGCAAATTCCTATACCATATATATACTACTTTGGGAGAAAATTTTGGACGGCTCGGATTGGGTGTCGGGCACCACGTGTCCCTACCCACTCCGCACCCAAAATTTTCTCCTACTTTTTTTTTTTTTGGTAAGTGAAAATTTTATACCAACAAAACAACCAAGCTTACAACATGGGAAAAACCCAAGCAAAAGGTGACACATATGGTAAGTTGAGGAGCCATTTGATACAAGTGGCACTTTAAAGGACTCTTCAAATTAATTTAAGTTGGGACCCACTTGTCTATGCAAGTTTGCAAGATAAAATTGGCCTAATTGCGCTTGAATTTACCTTGACATGTCTTTGAGCTCTCCTTGGAGTATAGATTGCACCATGTTGAAATCCAACTTAGCCATTTCAAGTAGCAAATAATTTGCATCTCTTCTTCTACCATAAGCTTCAATATACCACCTAGCCTCAAGCCTCAGCATCCTATGGTGCAAAGGCATTTCCAGTGCATGATTAATTTGGTCCACAAGATCTTTGTCCACTGTCTCTCCTTTTGTGTACTCCTTCAGATGTTTGGTTGTAAATACTTTGGCCTCTTCCATAAGGTTTTCTCCCTCAAAAGAAAAATAAGATGCTTCATACAAACTTAGCAATCCCTTTGTGTCCTTGCATAGGGATCCTATGAAGTTCCCATTTTTGTCCTTGAATATCTGAAGCAAATCTGCACAACATCCCACAACGACGTCAATGAAAAAATAATAATTCAAGGACGAAAATGTCATGTCCCCAAGAGGGACTAAAATGATAAGCAGACGAGTTTGATCATGAGTGCTTTTACTCTTGAAATTTTCTTTTGAGATAATTTATTCTTCAAGACAACATTGCTCTAGGTAAACACCGTGGAGTAAGGCTTGTGGTCAAAGTTTCAGAATTAAGATTTGCTCCTTCTTAAGATCTAAAACTCGAATCCCGTTGCTATCAACTCTTGGGGTCACCTCACTTTCCCAAGAAAGCGTGTGGAACAACCGTGGGGATCTAGGAAACCCCGCATTGTTAGAAAAAGACACTGTATCATGTAACAAGGAAAAGAGTACCTTGGGAGACCTCATAGCCATGTTGTCTACAGAGCCTAAAGCAGAGAGCATTAGCATGAATAGTACTCTTCAGTTCTGTTCTCACATTAGGTCCATTCACAGAGAGGAATATTCTATCAAGTGCTCTTTTGATATCCTTGTCAAAGTGAGAGCTCAATCCCAACCGTTGAATATCATCTATCAGTTCAAGTGTTGTCAATGGATTTGCATCTTTATCTCCAATCATAGCCAAGATCTCCCCCTTCAGTGTCTTTGCCCTCTGCTTCTCTATTTCATCCTATAAGAAATATTTATACAAGCAAAACCTCTATTATAATCAGCCAAAATTTGTAAATGTTAAATTACATTATTGGTTCCTACATTCCAAGAAAATTCCATTTAAACCTTGGTGCACGTAAGCATAGAAAAGTTGGATTTCTGGCAGGGGTGAGGAACGGCGCACAAAAATGTGTTCATGCCCCATTAAAGTTTCTTCCTCTTGGTGAATTGAATCTCCCACCACACGCACTACGCATGCCTTCTCGAGGAGATAAGAATTGGATTGTGGAAAATCAAAAACCGTGCCATTTTCAACCCTAGGGTCTATGTGAGCAACATCCATGGGCTAAGATACTTGCATCTAATAAATGAGGAATTCATGATTTATTATATTTTTTAATTCTTTTAAGTTTTTTTAAAGTAGATAAATATTCATGTTGTAGTCCATCTTTATATTATTTTTCTAAGTGTATATGCTTGCCACTACTATGGTAAAATCCTATGTCCGTCCTTGCTGATGATTTGTACTTGTACCTAAAATGAATTTGGTTTTTTTCAACTTTGTGAAGAAATGTAAATACTCACCGTATCGTGATTTTTCAAGGACTCGATAAAATCAGAATTCCAAGCAGTTGGCTGGTAATTGGCGGATGGCCTTATGGAAGTTTGTTGTGAATATCCTTGAACCATTGTTGAGGATTGAAGGTTAGACTTGTAAGAGCAATACAAAGATTCTTGTGTGTGATGCAGAGGAAGGCTCTGTTTTGAAGAAATTGGATGTGGCACTAAGAGCAGATGAAATGACATTTGCATGAATGTGTTTATTTTGTGGCAAAGTGATATGCAATGCTGGACCTATTTATAGGCAATTACAATGGACATAGGGAGACTGCCATTCCAAAAAGATCCTTAAATTTATGAAACCATCGTTTGGACACACTTTAGACATGTCCAAACAGGTAACATTGTCAATTTCAAGGCCATACGCCCTCTCTTCACGTGTAACTAGGAATGCTCAGTGAAAACCACTCAATTGTCACCACCTGGCCTAAGGGGAAAAAGATTCTTATATTACTAACCATTTATTTC
Organism: Vaccinium myrtillus; assembly: GCA_016920895.1. Classification (NCBI taxonomy): domain Eukaryota; kingdom Viridiplantae; phylum Streptophyta; class Magnoliopsida; order Ericales; family Ericaceae; genus Vaccinium; species Vaccinium myrtillus. The sequence continues at coordinate 9,303,053 of CM029270.1, forward strand.
AGAATAATGATACATACACAAACTTTGTGCCACAACCCCACTCATATGGGGTGTGGGCCCCGCATGTGGTGCCCATGTGTCATAATCATTTTTGTTTATTTCACGTGTAACCTCTCAATGCTCAGTGAAAACCTCTCTTCACGTGTAACTAGGAATGCTCAGTCCAAAAAAATTCGGATTTCGGAAAGGTTTTCAAAAAAATTCATGGGGACAAAGACTTTACCATCGTTTGGACACACTTTAGACATGTCCAAACAGGTAACATTGTCAATTTCATAAAATTCAACACGAAAAGAAATCTGAAATTCCAAAAAGATCCTTGCCATCTGACCTCTCTTCACGTGTAACTGGGAATGCTCAGTGAAAACCTCTCAATTGTCACCACTTGGGTAAGTTCAACTCAAACGCTCAGGTAAATATTACTAACCATTTATTTCACATTTCGGAAAGGTTTTCAAAAAAATTCATGGGGACAAAGACTTTTCCTATACTATGCAAGGAAGTATGGCAATCATAGCCTAAGGGGTGCTTTGGCAAAAAAGCATAGAACTAGTTTTTTGGTTTTTTGGTTTAGTCTTTATTTAATTTTTTTTTTTTTTTTTGCATTTGTTAGTTTTGCATCAAGTTTTCGTGGTTTATGGATGTCTCGTAATTATGGTCAAAACTAATATTTTTTTGAATAAAGCCAAAAAATAAACCAAATATTTATAATAAAAAAATAGTTTCGACCATAATTTTATAATTTTTGGATTTGTAAACCACGAAATCTTGACGCAAAACTAACAAATGTAAAAAAAAATTGAATAAAGACAACCAAAAAACCAAAAAGCTATTTTTTGCTTTTTTACTAAATCAACCCTAAGTAATCCATGGATGTGGTAGAAATCCAAGGACATCCATAACTAAGAACATCCCAATGCTGCCGAAGCAAAATTATAATTTTCTTAAAAAAAAGAAAAAAGACATTCCTCCCAGTGTTTTAAAAATCGGACCAGACCGGCTGGTTTAACCGGTTTGCTCGTCAACCGGCCCATAGTTCGATTCGGTTCTAGCTAATAACCGATCAGAATATAAAACCGGTCTAGAAAATAAAAACCGGTCTAGTTTACCGGTCGAACCGCTAACCCGCAATAACCGTGACTCCGTTGAGCAACCCGGACCGTAAATTTTGAACTCCATTTTTAATGCTTTATTGCTGACTCGCAATGTCAGAAACACACTTTTGTAAAGGGCCCACAACCCAACTGGCGTCTATTAATGACTGCCACCAACATTTCGAAGGTTTCTTGACCTTTTAACGCTCAACCACACATTCTCTTACATTTGGTGGGTCCCACCAAAAACCAAAGAATTCATGCCCTTTTATAAGCGAAAAATGAATCACAGAGTGGGATCCCTCCGACGTGGGATTGGAAAAAACCATTAGTGAAACAGACGAAGAACAACTCCCTTTATTTCTTCTAACTTCTTGTACAAACATTTTTTAATAGGCTTATTTTATTTGATTATATATTTCTAATATATATTTAATATAATTATGACGTAACGGTTCGATAGCGGTTCAACCGCGGTTCAACCAGTGACCCGTCCGCCCAGCCCCTTTCCCGGTTCGTCCTCCGGTCTGGGTTTCAAAACATTGAATTTCCTCCCAAAAATCGAGTGTGACCCACACTGGTCTACACGTGGCTCTACCACTGTTTGCGTCCCCTTCTTTTCCTCTCTTTTTCCTCCACGCAATGTGCATGATTGCTATGTTATTGTTGAAAAGTTGGAGAAAAGAACGATTGGATGACAAAATGAGATTTGTTTTTGCTTCTTTCTGATGTTTCCAAGCTTTCATTCTCGGCCATGGAAAATAGGAATCGGGGGCCCTGTAGTGAATCAAACGTGTTTCACTACAGGGCCCCCGGTTCCATGGACAATAGTAGTATACAAACGTGTTTCACAAATTGATACGTAAAAACAACGAAGTACTGTCGCATCATTCGTACATTTTTTACATTGAAGTCAACAAATTAATGTACCTAAACTAATGGAAAAAGACTAGTCAATGGACTTCGAAAGTGAAGTATGTGATGAATATTGAAGCTGTTGGCTCAAATTTCTTCTCCAAAGTTGCATAGGAAACTGATTCTACGAGCTTTCCTTCAACAAAAAGGAAATTTTTGTCATTATGAAAATTTTCTCGTATTTATAATTTTTGTGTTAAACTTTTATGGATGGTTCTTCTCGAGTAGAGGAATCGAAAAAATTAAAAATTGTGCTCCAAACTCAAATTTATTTGAATAAAAAAAATCATGCTTTTTGGATAATTTTTGTCTTTATTAAAAAAAATTGAGTTTGGATTATAATTTTTTACTTTTCTACGTTCCTTTCATCGAGAAGAATCAATATTCCATAAAAAGTTTGACACCAAACTAACAAATTGGAGAAAATTTTGAAAGAAGGATGAAAAAATAAGTCAGGTGAAGATTTTTTTTTTCCCTTCTTTATGTTTCCTAGCTTTCATTCTTGGCCATGGAAAATTGTTTACAAACATGTTTCTGCTTCAACCCTTTAATTTCTAAAGGCTTATTTTTAAGAATAGTCCCAAAATGTATTAGCGAAATGTCAATTTGGTTCCCAATGTAAAAATCGTGCATATTGCATCCCCAATGTTCGTAATGCGCATTTAAATGTGGGTCTAACTCAGTCTGTTTTTTTCCGTCAAGTGCGAGAGTATTTTCGGAATTTCGTCACCCTAACTCAATCAATCCAATCTGATTTGAAAAGAAAAAAAAAAACATCAAAACCTGAAACTCAGTCTCCCACCTCCCTCCTTTGTGTAGACCAAAGTCCAAAACCCTAACACAATCCTCTGAATTAAAAAAAAAAAAAAAAAAAAACCCTTAAAACCCAAAACTCAGTCTCCCTCCCACCACCACCCTCATAACAAACCCTAGCCCCTCCACCATGCCCACCATATCTTCTTCCACTGCCCCTTCCACCTCCATCGTTAGACCCATAACCCTCATCGCCACCACCTACACTGCCGCCATTCGTTTCCATTCAGAGCGCAACTCGTCTCGTCCTCAAATTCCAGTCCGAGCTTCCACCCCCATTGTAACTAGCCCCATCCCCAAACCTATTTCCCAAGGGCTGAACCTTGTCGATCCTCAATCCCAGTCCCACTCGACTGAGTCGACCCGCACTCCTTTTTTTTCTTGGGATTCAAATATTCGAATCAAACCGTGACTGTTTTTTGGAAGCATTTGTGATATTCCAACCTAGAGGGGTTGAATAGGCTCGGATCTTGTAATACTCAATTTTTCTTTTCAAGAAAATGGATCAACAAATCAAACAGGTAATTAAAACAATGAAGTACTGAAAATAAACAAGATATGAGATCGAAGATTTTTATAGTGGTTCGGCTAACTGTCCACTCATCAGTACTTAGACCTGGGTTGGATTTCACAAGAGCCAACACCCCTTTCAACAACTCCTCTGGTACACACAGACCAGATCACAAACTCTTCACACTGGTACACGCAGACCAGTCAACCAAACTAAGAACACAGTGGATTATTTTTTTTGTTTTTTTAATTATTTTAAAGAGAAAGAAAAATATGCATTAATGGAGAGGGCAGAAGGGAAAAAAAAAATAGTTAATTTTCACTTTGTTTTTCCTCCCTCTTCCTTTTCCTTTTTCCGTCTACTTGGAAACCAAACAAATAAGGGGGAAATTTTTTAATTTTACCTTCTCTTTCACTTTTTTCCCAACGTCCAAACAAAGCCTTAAGTTAAACAAAGAAAGAACGGGCTGCCCCAATTTTTGGAGCAAAATTCCAGGAACACAGGAGGAACTCCCGCATGAAAAATCTGACATAATTACACCTGCCTCTCTCGTTAACCCTTTGCTTCAGATTTCTAAAAACTTAAGACTTTCAGAGAGTTCGAAACAATTAGCTAGAATGTAAAAACAGGGCCGGCCCTGGGTTAAGTCGGTTAAGTCCCGCAAGCCCTCTAGCTTGGCAATCCCCGGGCTGGGGCAACCAAAAAAAAAATTGCGGAAGTATATAGAGGTCAGTTCCGCATAAAAAAACACATAAAAAGACACTCCATCTCAGCCATTGGTTTCAATAGCCAAGATTAAAACCTAACAAAACAACTTCTCTCTCAGAAAACATTCGCACACCCTAAAATTACTCCTTCTCCAAACACATTCCCACACCATTGCCATCAAACCCCAAATCGTAGCCACCGCCCCTACCACATACCATATTCACCTTCCGGCCAACCTCCCAACTCTCTTCCCGCCTTTGCCGTCGCCAGAAAAATCCTCCACTGTCACAACCATCAACCCATATTGCCTTTTTCCAACCGCAACCTTTCTTTGCCAATTTGCGGTCCTTCTACCTACTTCGCGATGTTAATGGATTGTAATATATAACCAATAAGCTTTGTCTAGATAAGGTAAAAGAAAATGAAGCTGGGTTCTTTGTTGTGCATTTCTCGTGGTAAAATTACAAGATAGAAAGAGCCTAAAGTTACAGACTTGATATCCAATTCTAACCTATTGATATTCATTTAATGCACTTCGATTACCAGGTAATTTTTTTATTTTTTACCATAATCGAAGTGGAAGACTTGCAATGGTATTCGGTTTCATGGAAACAAATTGTTTGATTAGAAATCGATTTTTTTTTCTACCATTATGAGAGGATTTTTCTGGCTACGGCAATGGCGGGGAGGGTCGAGAGGTTGGCTGGAAGGTGAATATGGTCTGTGGTGGTGGCGGCGGCCAGGGTTAGGCTTTGGTGGCGGTGGTGTGAGAATGTTTTTGAGAAGAAGATGAGTAATTTGAGGGTGTGGGCATATTTTTCTTGAGAGAAGTTATTTTGCTAGGTTTTAATCTCAACTATTGAAATCAAGGGCTGAGATGGAGTGTCCTTTTATGTGTTTTTTTATGCGTCCCAGGAACCGGCCCCATATATATATAGTCCTTATCTAGTCCAGGATCCCTAATCCGGGACTCATAGTTCCGGATAAAATTTTCATGATCTGAACCGTTCAATGTGTTTAAAACATGTTTTTAAGGGTCCCCGCGAGAAATCAATAAAAAAAAATACGGGGATGAGCTTGATCCAAGCAGTTTTTCATAAAACCGTATATATACAGTTTTTGTGAAAAACTGCTCGGATGAAGCCCTTCCCAGTCGTCTTTTTTTTTATGATTTCATGCGGGGACCAATAAAAACACGTTTTAAACACATTGGACGGTTCGGATTATGCAAAAACACGTTTTAAAACCTTAAAAACACCCATTTTTCTTCAATCGGGATCCTTGACTGGATCATGGGTTTATATATATATATATATACATATATAAAAACGTTTCACCACATAATGTATAGCAGCTACTTGGTGCTGTGGCAACTACCCCTGTTTACCATCAAGGAGGGCAGAGTTCGACTTCCCATACCCCTTTGTCTCCTTCCTTTACCACCGTATCACACGAGAGATTAAGTGGATTGTCTATGATCTCAACTGAACATGAGTTGCGGTTCCACAAAGAGGATTTTTGAATCTTTTTTTCCTTTTCATTCATTTTAGGATAGGTCATTCTTCTGACATATATCAACTAAAAAAATCTAGAAAGCTGGAAAAAAAAAAACAAAAAATTAGAGTTAGTGGAACGGGCCCTGAAAGTTTTTGAATATGTAAATTACGGTGACTCAATTGAAGAATTTACTTTAAAAATAAAAGGAAAAATTGGTTTCTTCAACGGGATCGTGCTAATCATAAAGCACTATAACAGGGGTTACATTTTGATATAATTCAAGCTAAAAGCGCAATATAACATCATTTTTTTTTACTTGTCAATATCTTTTTATCTTGTATGACTTAATTAAGTGGGAAACCGAGCCGGGAGTCGGGCTTGGACAATCCAAACGTTAGGGTCGGGCCTGTGTAAATACAACAAAAATTGAGAATACCTTTTCTTTATCGTCAACGACATTCACTGTTATTCGTGAATCATCAAGAATAGAGTCATCGGAGTTTCCACCGGCGTCGCCGTTGAACCACCAGGACTCCTGGTGGTTCAGGAGACAACGACAAAGGCAGTGGCAATGAGGGAAAGTTTGAACTCCCACCACGACGGCACGAGCAGATTAATTGTTTATGAAATTCTTGGGTGAAATTGCACGTGATTCAAATTAGGAAAACTAGGTTCATCACCGTTGCTTTCAATCCCCAATCTTTTTTCTCTTTTTTTTAGGAGGTGGCGGTCTGGTGGTGGTGATGGTGGCGGCATATGGGCAGTTTTGTTTAATGAAATTTATTAGGAGCTCAAAATTAGTGAAATTCATGGGCTTATTGTAGTGTTTGAAATTCAATGAAATTTACTAGCTCAAAACTAATGGAAAATAAAAGTTGGTTGTTGTATTTTGAAATCTAATAAAATTTACGAGCTGGTTTTTGTATTTTTTTAAATCTAGTGAAATTCATGAGCTGGTTGTTGTATTTTGAAATTCAGAGCTCGTTGTTGTATTTTTGAAATCTAATGAAATTCACGAGTTGGTTATTGTATTTTGAGATCCTTTGAAACTCACAAACTCGTAGCTAATAAAGTTCACTTGGTGATTCTTACGTAGTTTTGAAATTCATTAGCTAATGAATATTCGGGTTGTGTTCGTTGAGTTCCTCAATATCTAGGAAATCCTAGCGAAATTCACATGCTAATGCATTCAGGTGAAATTCACAAATACCCTAAAATCCAAGAGCACTTCACGAACTCGAAACTAATAAAATTCACTACGTGGTTCTTAACTAGTTTTGAAGTTAACTTCTGTGAAATTTACTGAAAATTAGTGAAATTTCAAAACTAGTACTGGAAATTAGTAAAATTTTAGAATTAATGAGAATTAGTGGAATTTCAAACTTAGTGAAAATTAGTGGAGTTTCAAAATTAGTGGAATTTGAAAACTAGTGAAAATTATTGAAATTTCAAAACAAGTGAAAATGAATGAAATTTCAGAGTAATTGAATTATTGAAATTTCAGAACAAGTGAAAATTAATGAAAACTCAAAAATAGTGAAATCAGGGAAATCACAAAAGTCGGGAAATTTCAGAGTCAGTGAATTTTTGCCGGTAAGAGGAGGTTGCCATCAGGAGGTGGTCGCCGTCGGGAGGCGGTCTCCATCGGGAGGTGAGAAGTGTGGGATGGAAGGGGAGTAAAGTGTAAATTTTTTATTTTTCAGTTCCTTTCATCGAGGCGAACCAATAATCATAAAAAGAAAAATATCACACTTGATATTTCACAATTGGTATTGTATACAATTACAACTCCAAACAACGGGCACGGTACTTGTGCTGGACATGAGTCCTCGCACCTAATTATTAGTGAAAGGTTTACAGTATTTGTCTTCGCACCTACAGGTGGTCTGTACCGATAAAAAAAAAAAAAAAACCTACAGATGGTCTGCTTTTAAAATTCACTTGAGTCTCTTAATACTACGTGCAATTGGCGAAATGAGTTCAAATTGATGTTAAGAAGAATTTCACTTCAGTCTTTTATTACTACGTGCACCCAACATTACACATCCCCTTTCTCTCGACACATCCAGGCCATCCAACAATACAACCGACGGTCCGGATTGAAAATATAGTCTGGATTTAAAAAAACATAGAAAAGAAAAGAAAATGTGTGTTTCAATCCAGACCGTCCAATACATTTTTTTTTGGCCCTGACATTTTGTCACAAGAAAACTTCACTAATGTCACCCATACCCTATTTGCACACATAAAATTTTCTCCTCCTTTTGCTAAACACAATGTCATAGTTTTGGAATAAAAACCACAATTTGCTACCAAAAAAAAAAAACGGAGGCTAGAAAAATGGCGTCGATTTTGATGACGGGATTCAATACCGTACTTAGCAAGGATGACTTATTTTTCGTTTCTTTCTCACGTTTCCTAGCTTTCATCCTCGGCCATGGAAATTAACGTGGTTAACGAAATGATAAGTGACAACACTACGGACATTGAAAGTGAAGTATGTGATAAGTGACAACACTACGGAAAATCTGTTGGCAATATGTACAATGTACGTAGAAAGTTCTGACATGTTTACCCCACTAAAAGCCAATAAAATTGGAGACAACTACTACACCTTTGTTTAGTCTATTTTTTAAATTTGTACTCTCTCCGTCACTTTTTAAGTGTTTAACTTTCCATTTTGGGCTTTCCCTAAATAAGTGTGTGGTTTGAAAAGTTAATGAGTAAAAGTTTGTACAATTATCATTTTGCCCTTTTGAAAAGTTAGTGGGTAAAGAGTTAATAGGTAAAAGTAGAGGATAATTTTGGAAAGTAGAGGTAAAAGTTGATGTGAAAAGTGTAAAGTGGAGGAAAAAGTTGATGAGAAAGGTGTAATGATGATGTTTCTTTAATAAGTTGGATTTACGAAGTAACACATTTAAAAAGGGACGGAGGGAGTATCATTTTTTAATTAATTATATTTTTTAATATGAATATCAAAAAATATGTAATACATATGAATCTTGTTTGATAGATTTTAATTAGTTCTATTATACGAAATTCGCAAAATCACGAAAACTATTATTGATTAAAAAACATAAGCAATAAAAAATGAATCGAATTTCAAAAATGGAAACAACAAAAGCGAACGAAGGGAGTAATACCAGTTGTCGGACTGAGGTCAAATATCTCCCCAAAAACCAATTGATATTGAGAAGGATTAATTTAACATGGCATTCAACGTGCACCCAATGTTCAGTTTCTATGGTGAGCAGCAATAATGGTAAGTCAATTGGTGGCCAGTGTAAATTGCTTCGCGTCCCATTTTTGGTTCCTCTGCTAATGTTTTCCTATAGAAAATAAAACAAAATCACCGAAACACACCACTGCTAAATGGGCCTTGGCTTGGTTATTTCGATCATTTACATCTTCGTTATTGTTGGATTTCGATTTAATGTAATTTCGTGTTCCCATAAAATTGTCGATTATTATTTACAATTTGTATACTCCCCGTCCCAAATTACTGATCCTTCTTTCTATTTTGGAATGTCCCAAAATTTTGGTCCTATTTTTAAAAACAACTATCAAAATATGTCAAAACTTCTAGTTTTACCCTAAAAAAGTATTCTCTCTCCCAATTTATTTTACAGTTTTTGAAATTCGTGTCATTGCTAAATCATTTACTCTCTTCGTCTCTTTTTAAGTGATCCATATAATGTTGTTCACGATTTTTAAAATTTCGTATAAAATAACTAATTGAGATCTATTAAACAAAATTCATATTGCATATTTTTTGAGATCCATATTGAAAGATATAAATAATTTAAAACCATTTAATAAAAATCACCACATCACCCATACCTTATTTGCACACAAAATTTCTCCTCTTTTTCCTCAACACAATGTCATAGTTTTGGAATAAAAACCACGATTTGCTACTACACAAAAAAAAAAAAAAAAAGTAGGCTAGAAAAATGACGTCGATTTTGATGACGAGATTCTATAACGTACTACTTGGCAAGGATGACAATGATTTTTCGCTTCTTTCTCACGTTTCCGCCTAGCTTTCATCCACGGCCATGGAAAATTGTTGTGCTACAAATAAACTTGGTTCACACTACTTCAAAAACCTTGAACCATGACAGTTAAAAGCAGGGATGGAGCCAGAAATTTCATTACGTAGGGGCGAATTTTTTTTCTAAAATACTTTGCTGGGGCGAACCCTATATAATTCATAGGAAAATTTAATTTTTTCTATATAATACTAGAGGTTTTTTTTTTCTTACAGGGGCGACCGCCTCTACTTGCCCCCCTCTGGCTCCATCACTGGTTAAAAGGTGTCATGAATCACAAAAGATGACAGTTTTAAAACTGTCATCTTTGGAGCTGACATTAAAAGTCTAGATTTGTTATGACAGTCAAAAAACGTCATTGAAACATATAAGATGACGGTTTAAACCTGTCATCTTTGCAATGTCATCTTTACAATCAACGATGACTGTTTTAAACTGTCATCTTATCTATCCTCCATTCTAAAAATAAAAAAAAATCCAATTCTAGTTCGAACACGTGGCTCTCGTGTGGCCGCCCTCACAAGACCGCCCAGTGGAGTTCACATGGCACCCTCGTGGCACTTGTGTGGCGCCTACGTAGCGCTTGTGTGGCGCCTACGTAGCACTTGTGTAGTTAGATAATATTTGTTTGCCCCAGGACTCGAACTCAAGACCTTGACCTCCTCGCGCGCGCGCATGTTACCAACTGAGCTAGCACGCTTGTTGTTGACAAAAGACCAACAAAAATATTTATACTGTATTTTCGAAAAAATTTAAGTTGAGTACTTTTTATGTCAGTTTTAGATTTAATATAAGATGACAGTTTAAAATCTTATACGTTTAATGACACTTTTTGACAGTCATCTTTTATGATCAATTTCAATGTCGGTTCTAATTAAAACTGACATTAAAAGGGTTTAGTTTCAATGTCACTTTTAAGGAAAAATGACATTCAAAGGTTATCCATATGGGCTTCTGGAAGCGCCTTGTTTTAATGTCAGTTCTAAGCAAAAACTGACATTAAAAAAATAGATAATAATGTCACTTTTATTATAAACTGTCATCTTATATCGCAAAGATGACAGTTTTTAGGATAGACTGACATCAAAACTCTACCCTCATATTTTCGATGACAGTTTTACAAAAACTGTCATTGTTTCAATTTTTGGTGTGTCATCTTTAACCATTATTGTAATAGTGTCACGAAAAGGTAAGTGACAACGTGGAACAGCATCCTTACCTAATTGATGATAGTCCCAAACCTTGAATTAAAAGCATCAAAATTGATGGGACCTAAACTAATGGAATGATATATACAATACAATGGACATTGAAAGTGAAGTATGTGATCAATATGGAATCTGTTGGATTAATATTTCATATTGATCACATACTTCACTTTCAATGTCCATTGTATTGTATATATCATTCCATTAGTTTAGGTCCCATCAATTTTGATGCTTTTAATTCAAGGTTTGGGACTATCATATATATATATACAATACAATGGACATTGAAAGTGAAGTATGTGATCAATATGAAATATTTTGGATTAATATGTACAACGTAATTTAGAAAGTTCTGATATGTTTACCCCAACAAAAGCCAATAAGGGGTATTCTGCTAAGGGTGTTTTTAGAATAAATTGGTTTTTCATGAGTTTTTTATGTAATGTATTGTGAGAGAATGACATGTCTCGATTTTTGAAAAAATTGTTTTTGGTTAGTGGAACACCCCCTAATATTGGAGATGCGGGGATGGAAAACTACTGCTACGTAAATTCATTGGAGAAATCGTGTAGGCATGACAAACAAAAAAGTTAGAAGCATCTAGCATAGAGCGAGATTCGAACTCAAGACCTCAAAGATATACTTCATTCACCCACCTTTGTTAGTTCATTTTTGAAATTTGTGTCATTTTTCATCACGTATGTCTTTCAATATGAATATCAAAAAATATGTAATACATATGAATCTTGTTTCATAGATCTCAATTGAGTTCTATTATACGAAATTCGCAAAATCACGAAAACTATTATAAGCAATAAAAAATTAAACGAATTTAAAAAATGAATCAATAAAAATAGACGAAGGGAGTAATACCAGTTGTGGGACTGAGTTCAAACATCTCCCCAAAAACCAATTGATATTGAGAAGGATTAATTTGACATGGCATTCAACGTGCACCCAATGTTCAGTTTCTATAGTGATCAGAGGCGTTGTCCCCGATTAACTTGAGCTGCAATAATGGTATGTCAATTGGCCACCGGTGTAAATTGCTTCGCGTCCCATTTTTTCACTCTTTTTCCTCCACACAATGTGATAGCTTCAGAATGAGATGGCCCACTATAAACCATACAAAAGATGCATATCTTACACATTTTTATTGTAGTCATGCCCCGTGTTTCTGTACTATAGTTGGAGAGGATGACACAAAAAAAGTTTGACACGAAACTAAAAATGCATGGAAAAATTAAAGAAAGACGAAAAAATAAGCCAAGTAGTTTATTTAGCCAAAATAGATGTAATACCCGAATCAGAAACTATGTTTTGCTTTGAGTGATAAACCTTTTCAAATACACAGCACAAACAGGGGTTGGCACCGCGCGGATCTCGGTCGTCCATTCCGAAATCCAACGGCTAGGGTCGGTGCACAGTTTTTTTTTTTTTTTTTTACATTTGAAATGCATTTATGGAGGAGAGAGAGCACCACTCCGAGGCCGTTGGATTTCGAAATAGACGGCCGAGATCACTGGCGTTAACCGCCTGTTGCGCCTTGCCATAACAAAGTTTTTCTCTTTGCTGAAAGGTGGGATAGAAAAATGACGTAGCGTTTTGTAAAAACTATAGTTAGAGAGTGTAGAAAGGGTCAACGCGTTTGATAAGTGAATGGTTGACCAACCTATATCTACTCGCCACGTGGAAAGAAAAGCCACGCTGGACACGTCAGACATTAACTAAAGTCAATGGTTGGGGAAAAACCCCACCGCGAAGAGGATACCCTCGCGGAAGAACACAAAGGAATTATAAATACCCTAAGTAAGGGATACCCCAAACAAGGGAACCTCATTTGATGGGGATTCACCCGTCGCGACCCCCCTGAAAAGGGAATTGGCGCGACGGGAAGAATCTAATACTTACGCGTACATGTATATTGAACTCGCGACTGCACCTGGCCGTGAGGCAGGGGTAAGAAAGTCATTACGAGTCTCAAGCAAGGTGTTGACGCGAGACAAAGGGCTTGCGACCATGCCTAGCGTAGCACTGGATAAGCCAGAGGAATTTTCCCAACGGCTAATGACGTCACCCGCGTTGCCCAGATATACGGAGAGAGCACGTGTCATCATATTATAAGGGGAATATCTGCAGCCCAATGATTGGGTGTAGATCCCTATAAATATGAACATTCCTTCATAAATTCTCATATAGATTAATTCATCCCCAAGGAACGGAAACCCTAGAGAGAGAAATTGACTCAGAGCTCTGGAATCAAAAGCATTGTTCTTGCTAGTGCTCGCGAGCCCATCTTTCTTCTAGAGCTGTGACATGAGGATGATAATGATCTAAGTGGGATTGGACTAAGTACACTGCTGCCTTCTTTCTTTGTGTATTTGGCCTAATTCTTCACCCCTTTACACACTGTGAACACCCCGCGGGAGTGATGTCCACGAAAACGGTTTCGATTTGGAAAATGATTTGATTGATTGAATGGAGTCGCCATCCGGATTTGAGGACCGTACCCGAGAAACCTTTTGAAAAATGACTCTTTCGCCCTTGAAATGGAAAAATGCTTTACCGGCCTCTCAAAATGAGATTTCTCGGGTCCGGAAGCTAGGTTACGCGAGAGGAAGGAATTTAAAGCACCCCTCACGCCCGGTGTAACCACCGGTCTCTACTAAATGTTTAAGGGATTTTAGAAATGTTGTTTAAATGGACTTCATACACGAATTCATGTGAAACCACGACAAATGCATCAAAAAGATCAATGAGATATGGGTGAATGCTTGTGCAAAATGTTATGTATAAATGATCTATGTACAAAAAATGCTAAAATTTCACCAAATTGCCCCCAAACTGCCTTTAGATGTCCTAGGAACTGATCATAAATACCCAACCCATCACACCTGGATTGCAATCTAGGCGCCTGGATTAGGCAGATCCAGGCGCCTGGATTGAATACAGGCGCCTGGATGGCCTCCCAGACAGAAACTCTAAAATCTCATTTCTCACAGCAACACCAAATGCAATGCTTTTGACTAACTCACATGCACTCTAAAAGATGTATAGCAACACAGTAGTAGACATGAACCTTAAAGTTAACTCAAATGCATGATATGGGCTTAAAAGAAGCTTGATTTTGAATAATTTGATAATGAAATACACCAAATACTCATCAAAATGAAGATTAAAATATGAGACATAAGTACTTTAAACCACTGTATGCAAATGATGTACCATGAAATAGTTGAAAATGCAAGAAAAAGCAGAAAGTATAATAAGAGAAAAGGGGATCCAGGCGCCTGCATGGAGTGAATCCAGGCGCCTGGAAAGTGATGATCCAGGCGCCTGGATTGAATACTGATGCACAAAATAGACTTCTTTCTTGATGATTTTCAAACCTCTCTCAAGTCCTCTACTGGTATAGAAGACCAATGAGAACTTGATTGAGTCCCCCTCAGGGCCTACTTGAGCAAATTTGGTAGATAAACTACCTTGAAAAGCTTTGATTGATGAACTTGGGTTTGATTTTTGGACAATGTTTGGTAGTTGAATGGGCTGGATTTTGGTTATTGGAAGTATATCAAACTGATTGTAGGTGGTTTGATTGGGGGTTTGATTGTGGATGATGGAAAATGGGTAGAACCAAGTGAGTATATGAAGCTAGGATGGGGGGGAAATTGGGTTTTGATGGTTGAAAATGGATGGAATTGAGAGGGATCAGTTGGGAATGAGTTTCTGGAAATATTTGGGCAGAATAACAGTAAGGTAGAGAGGTGAGAGCTGATCTTCTTTGCAAATGAGGAATGGAGGTGTATTTATAGGCCAAAAGAGGTTTAAAAGGTCCACTTGAACCCTTAGGAGGTCATCCAAAGGGGTCCACTAGGATACCCTATCTTCCCTCCATTATACATTAACAGATTTCTGCAGAAAATCCCCAAAGAATCCTTCAAGACGCTCCTCCCCACTCACTTGACCTTGGGCAGCAAGTATCTGGAGTGAGTCCAGGCGCCTGGAATTGGGGAATCCAGGCGCCTGGATTATGGGAATCCAGGCGCCTGGATTAGGAGACTACACAAAATATGAAACTTTGCGGGGCCATTCCGGGTGTTACCAAACTCCGTTTTGTGCATGGTTTGAAGCGTTGGAAAGCTTGTCAAGTCTACTTTCTAACCCAAGTGGTTTGAACCCAAGATAATTTGTACATAAAAATATGTGACCATTTTACCCTCAGAAGGTCGGGAAAATAAGTTGTTTTGGTAAAACGTGCATATCTCCCTCATTTCAAAATGGATTGGGACGTATTATATATCAAAAAAGAGGGTTTTGAATGTATTAGAAGGTGGTGTAGGCTTGGGTTTATTTTGAAGAGGTTTAGGAGGGGTTCCAAGTTCACAATCAAGCTTCGCGTGCTCCTATCAGACATTTTCATCATTGGGGATGCTTGATAAGTTTCTCGGGTCAAAATCGGGGTGTCTACACACACTCTCTTATTTTTTGCTTAAACATTAGCTATTGTTTACCTCTCCAAGTTAAATTTATTTGACTGACTAAGATCCTATCCTACAGAGACGATGACAAAATGAGTTTTTTTTTTTTCGCTTCTTTATGTTTCCTAGCTTTTTTCATTCACCCCTATTTTAAAAATCCAATGGCGCGGGCAGTAAGCGTGGGCGTGTCTGGACTTGTCGATTTTTAACACGTGAAGACGTGGTGCCTCGATCTAACTTCGTATATAGCGATTGCATGTAATTCAAAGGGCGAGGTCACAATGAGGTTCGTGATTTGCTTCGGTGCGAGGACTTAATAATTTTCCAACCATGTAAGAAAAATGAGAAAAAAAAAACCCCAAGGGGTTAGCAAAGTGGTCTTGCTTTGGGACTTAGGGGTTTGCTCCCACGTAAGTTCTCAGGTTCGATTCTCATTGTCAACAAACTCTTGAGGCCATTGAGGGTAATACCCGGTCATTACCTCCATGGCCCCGAAATGGTTGAGGTCCATGTAAGCTAATCAAACTCCATTTAAATCGGACTAAAAGAGTTGATGTATAAGGAAATTGAAAGGGATAAACTAGGCTAAGGCTAGATAAAATTCAACAGATTGAGTGAAATTGAAGGACATTAACTGAAAGGGTTACTCCATTGTCAGCCCAGTGGGCTGACAATAAGGGAACAAGAAAAGAAAAAAAACACACACACACACATTCTAATGCACTTTTTTCACTTTCCTATAATTTTCACACATTTCTATATACTTTTTACACATTTCAATACACTTTTTAAGCGTTAAAGTCAACCCAATTTGGTAAATTTGGCAGATTTGTGGGCAAAATATCAGCTCCCCTCCTTGCTATTGTGGGGGAAAAAGAGGGTAAATTATAATGTCAATAATATTCCAACCTAGAGGGGGTGAATAGGTTCAGATTATGTAATATGCAATTTTCCTTTGCAAGGAAATGGATTAGCAAATCAAACGGATAATTAAAATAATGAAGTACTTAAAATAAACAAGAGATGAGGCAAAGGATTTTTATAGTAGTTCGGCTAATTGCTTAGTCCACTCTTCAGTGATGTTCACTTGAACAATCATCAATATGTGTACACAAACTTTATGATTAGATATGATGTCTGAAATCTTTCAAGTAGCCCAATGAATATTTGCCATAATTGCAAATTTTCCTTTCTTGAACTTGGGACAAAAAGATTACTGCTAATTCAAATTAAGCCTGCAAATTTCAAATTGTCAGAGGTAAAAGTAAAATTGCAAGTATAAGAATATATTCGGGCATAATTTGATTGATGAAACTTCATAAAAAAATTAATAGTCCCGTGATTAAATTTAGGGAGAGAATAATTTCAAAATAGAGTATTGAAACAGAGTAATTATATGGCATAGGACTTCCCTAGATCCCGCCTGGCCTTCCAATGCATAAAAGGTACGTATGGAATTTGCACTCTCCTGGGCGGATCCGGGGTGGGTGCTATGTGGTAAGTGTTGTGCGTAGTGTTATGTAGCAAAACTACGTCATTTTGCTTGATTTTTGTGCACACTTCCAAAGCTCCCAATGGCCATGTTTGGAGGAAGAAAAAACCACTATAAAGTGCATAAACCTTAAATCCGAAGTTCCTAAACCCGAAGTGCCTAAACCCATTATACCATACCCCAAAGAGCCTAAATCCCCTAAAATTGAACCCCAAAATTAACTCTCCAAACAAGGGTCTTGGATGTAGACAGAAAATGAGCAAAACGACGTAGTTTTGCCACACAATACGGAGCACAATACCTATCGTACAACGCCTCCTCCAGATTCTGTATGGGCACTGTATAGGGCTCCCGGGGTACACCTTGGGCTCTCACCAAGCCTTAATTCAATCGGGCTATGCTCCAGCAACATATTAAGGCCCATGACTAAGGTTGGTCCAATATAAGCCCATTGTTAATTTCATAAGCTCAGAGAAGTAGACAGCCCTGCAAATCCAATAAAATAAAATAATTAGCCCAAACAAATACACCATTTAAGCAGTGGTCTACATTTGCAAAAAAAATCATTATCTATATCAAGTTCAATTAATACAAATATGGCCAATAACAATCAAATTGAACTTAAACACTTTTATCACTAAAAAATAATCAAATTGACATTAACATTTTTATCAACATAATCATAAATCAATTTAACAAAAACATTATTACCAAAATCAAATCCCGAACAGTCAAAATTGTTTTTGTTAGTGTCAAAACTCCAATGCACAAAAAACTTGTACCCTTGTGCAGAGTATAAACCTTTAATGCACTAGAGTTTTGACACTAACAAAAACAATTTTGGTATTATCACCACCAAAAAAAAGATGATAGTCATCCTTAGAACCAACTTTATACGCATCTTTTGACATTTTCAAATCTCATGTGGTATCACTCTAAACTTGGATTACCTCTGTCCCTTTTAAAATGTTAATCCCTCCGTCTCTTTCTAAGTAATCCCTATTGGAATACATGCAATTTCAAATCTCTAAAAAACACATTTCTTTATATAATTTGTAAATTTTTTTAAAACCAAATTAAAGTGCTCATTGAGTACTTTAATTTGGTGGAAAAAAATCAAAAACGTTCTACGAAAGTACATTTTTTAACGTCCACAAATACACGTTTCCCAAAGGTATCACTTAGAAAGGGACGGAGGGAGTATTTTGTAAATTCAACATAAAATTTATGGTAATAAAAGTTGTACTCCATCCGTCCATTTTTAAGTGTTTAACTTTCCATTTTGGGCTGTCCCTAAATAAGTGTGTGGTTTGAAAAGTTAATGAGTAAAAGTTTGTACAATTATCATTTTGCCCTTTTGAAAAGTAAGTGGGTAAAGAGTTAATGGGTAAAAGTGAAGGACAATTTTGGAAAGTAGATGTAAAAGTTGATGTGAAAAGTGTAAAATGGAGGAAAAAGTTGATGTGAAATGTATAATGATGATGTTTTTTTAATAAGTTGGATTTACGAAACAACACATTTAAAAAGGGACGAAGGGAGTAACTTTTTATAATTGCTCTTTATAGAGACATCGTTATTACAAACAATTTTTATGAAGCTCTTTGGAATCTACTCAGTGTAAGATGGAAAAAAAGACCAAGTATTACCCCTTAATTTTTTAAAATTAACACCTATTGAAGGATATTGCAAAATAGAGAAGTGGACTATAAAAATGGACGGAGTATCTATTAATTTCACTGGGAGTGTGTTATCTAGATTTCATAGACTTAAATTAACTTCAACGGACATCTAAATTGGATGCTAAATATCTTAGGCGAGTCATTTTCAGAATTTTTATTTTTATTTTTTTTTCTGAAACGGGACCACATCTTTAGAGTTAGGTATAAACTTTCATCTGCGTGAAAAGCATGAATATTAGGTTATACAAAATTACTACACGTACGCAGACGTGCTTACGCTAAATGCACGGATAGTGCATCCGCACCATCCAAAAGCATTTTCGACTGTCCGGATTGGCCTTTCTCAAAGAGTGTTTAAAATCCAGATCGTTAATTTATTGAAATGAACAACTCAAATACATTCATGTATATTGCGTACGCGTTCGTCCGTATGCATAGCTGGACGGTAGGTTATATGTGTGCTGTCTGAAGTTGGGGGTCCTGGTGGGCACTAAACACAACAGGATTGATAGAGCGCCTCAAAACGGCGTCATTTTGAGGCCAAAACAGAAGCCCAACAAAACCCACAATAGACCATTCTTGGCACAATAATTACACCTAACCGTTTCTTCTCTTTCTTCCCCCTTCCAAACCTTCTTCTTCTTGCTCTCTCTGTGACCCAAAGTGGTTGACGAAGAACAAATTCCAGAAACCCCGAAAAAAAGGCGCAACGATTAAAGCTAACAATTGAAACCTATACTAAAAACCCAATTAAAGCCAACTATGATACAAAGAAATTAAACCCATCTCTCTCTCTCTCTCTCTCTCTCTCTCTCTCTCTCTCTCTCTCTCTCTCTCTCTGCGCGCCAAAAAATGAAGGACAAAGAAATTAATTTCAAAATCCCAAAAGACTTACATTTGCCCATTTTATATTAGTCTTCAAAGTGACCTCTATTTTTTTTTTTTTTGGGTAATTCGGAACTTAAATAGATAGGAAAACAAGTTCACTCCATCGTGGAGGGTAATTAGGGTACAGCACCAGCAAGACAACAATTAGTCTAACACATTCCTAAGACCCAATCGGTCTCTACTCTCTATTCCATAATTCTCTCAGCGAAAGCGGCATCACATCCATAACTACAAGATGTTCTTCTTGTTCAGCACCTAAACGTGCCAGGTGATCGGCACATTCGTTTGCGCTTCGAGAAACATGTGATAGTGTAGCACCTGTTCTTTGCTTCAGAGCTTTAGTCTCAAATATCATATTGCTTTGCGGATGACAACCATCAAAGTCAGAATTGATAAGGTTCACTGCCATGAGAGAGTCTGACTCGATGGAAACATTCAGCATGTTTTTCTCCAAGATGATGGTTAATCCTCGGTAAATGACCTCTATTAGTAGTACATGTTTACATATTAATTGGACATATAATTATTAATTTATTTATAGATACTTTAGGGTTAGTGAGATAAATCTAAAACAGTAGTAAAATTTGACTGGTACCGGTGCGCACTGTACCACTAATAAAAATGGTACTATATCTGGAACGGTATTCAAAACATTGGTTTAAAGTTTGTTTTGTTGAGCATCCACTTTGGTCTCAAAACAACGCCGTATTGAGGAGCTGCCAATCCTGCTGTGCATAGCCCCAACTCCAGTCCAATCCAGAATGCCAAATAAGTAGATGGTCCAAACAGAACTGGCAAGCAGAATTTTGACAAAAAGAAAATTGTGACACTCCATGAACAGCATATAAAACCCCATTTCAATACCCAATTTAAGTTCCATAATACTAGGAATCACAGAGAGTCTCACGAATAAGGTGGAAATAAGTGCATAAGTTCCACAACCAACACTAACAATAAAATTCAAAGCGCAAGTTATGAAAGACCGGAATCTCTTATAGCACCACACTCTAAGAAGTCTTGTCTGCTTTGGCAGCAGTGGCGGCAGCTTGTCCCCTAAGCCTACCAGTCCTCCTAGCGGCAATGAGACCAACTTTCTGGCCAGGAGGAGCGTCACGACGGACCGTACTGGCGTGCCCAATGTGCTGGTGGTTACCACCTCCATGAGGATGCTCCACTGGATTCATAGCAACACCACGAACCTTAGGCCAGCAATTTCTCTTGACTCTGTACTTGTGATATGCATTCCCTGCCTTCAAAAGTGGCTTCTCGGTCCTGCCTCCACCGGCAACTTGACCAATCATAGCTCGGCAGCCACTTGGCACAATCTTCTTTGCCCCAGATGGAAGCTTGATCCTACATCAACAGAAACAATTATGAAAAAATAGACACAGAGAGATTGTCAGAACTTAACAGGACAAAAATGAACAAAAAAAGGGAGGGAGAGAGGTTATGGAGATGCAAATGTCTTTAAAGGGATTCCACGAAGTTCGTGTTAATACCAAAGTTCAGTGATATTGTAATGAAGAAGAAGAAGGAGCAGCGCTACAGGAACAATGGAATAAAAAGCTTCAAAGGCAAATCAGAGGTTTCTCTTCTTCTTTTTTTCCTTCCTGACATCCAAAAGAAGACTACCTTACAGAAAATCATTCAGCTTTGATGCTATATCATGCAGCTAACAGAGCAGATTTGACAAAGCACCTAACGGGAAACATAATCTCATAATAGAGTCTGATTGTTTAGTGGCGTAGTTAGGAAACAATCGACTTTGTTTTCTCCAGACATCAATCTACAAGACACAGAGAACCAAAAGATTGACCAAGCACCAAAACAAGTCCTTCCCTGAGGCCAAGACAGGGCCAAAAATCCAGCTAAAACGAAAAGAGATCATGCCTCAAAGAATCATACATGCCGCAATGTTTTTAAGATACCCCAGCTACCAGTCTAACTGGCCAAACACTATTTTATCACTTTCAAAAAAGGAAAATGAAACCCTCCCTGCAAACAAATGCCAAGAAGAATCCCACAACTTTGTACAAACCTCGACACAAAAATCAAACCATACATCAAAAAGACATACAATGCAAAGAAGGGAATAGCAGTGTTCATTGCTGAGATATGAGTCTAAAACATCACAATATATTAATGCTTTACCAATTGAAAACAATTTTAAGATTACGGATGGCACATCAAAATAAACCATATTCCACGATTTCCAACCATCATATCCCCATTTTTTTTAACCAATATGCCCGTTTAGTTGTCACAAAAATGAAGGAGAAGTGCCCAAATCCATAAGCTTCCTGCATTGGGCTTGTGAGACACAGGTGTTTAGCTATCCTACGAAGAGCAATTTTAGAATTAACTCAAAACCAAATTTACAGTAAAGCCCCTCTCAATTCATTTCAGTCTTTGACTCAAACTCATACCAGAATGAGTTCCCCTCAACATTTTCCATCACGTTATTTTGTTACTTTCAATGATGATGCTACTAGAAAATTATGGGTTTATTTCCTTAAGCGTAAATCTGATGTGATGGATGTTTTCAAGAATTGGAAAGGATTAGTTGAGAATGAAACAGGAAAGAAATTGAAGTGCCTGAAATCTGGTAATGGTGGCGAGTATTGTAGCAGTGAGTTTGAGGCTTACTGTGCTGCGAATGGGATTTGAAGGGTGAAAACAGTCCCAAAGAAGCCAATGCAGAGGGTAGCTGCATTCTCTTGACAGGACAGGATGCTAGAGTGGCGGAGCGCGGCGATGAAGATGCGGGCACTCGATGAAGGGGTGCGGACGCTGGGTTATAGTGCGCATACACCTTGGCAGGAGGTGTGCGAGTGAAGGCGTGCGCATACACCTTGGCAGGAGGTGTGCGAGTGAAGGCATTCCAGTTGAGGGGTGCGGTGCTCGGTTTTTCTGATTGGCTACAGATTCTAGTTTTGCAAGGATACACTCTTTCGGGTTTTTGTACTATGCTTGGTGGTGCATGGATGCTCGGCTTGTTAGTGACACAGGCGCTTGCTAGAGGTAGCTGATTAGAGGTGGCGACATGGGAGTGTTACAGACAACTTTGCCACTCGGTGTGGAGGGGGTGATTTGTTGAGATTCCACCCCGTGTGGACCGGATGGGCTTAGGCCCGGATGAGAGTGATTTCCTATTGCGTTTAGGATTTCCTATTGAGTTTAGGATTTGTATCTCTATAAATACTCTTGTTGTCTCTCTTATTTTGAGTGTGGTAGCACAATGTGAGCGGAACAGGCTGGGAATGTGAAAGGGGGAGCAGGTTGTGGCCTCTCCCGACCGGAGTGGGAGCCGGTTATTGCTCCCCGGAGAGGTTTTTTCATGTCTTTGTATATTTTGAGAATATATACGGATGGTGGCTCTCGGTGGAGTGGATACTCTCGATCAAGCAGGAAAAATTCCTAGTGCGTGCGGCACCTAGCTGGCAAGCAAGGTGGCTCTTGTGGAGTATGGTGGCTCTCAATGGAGTGGGTGCGGTAAATAAGCCTGGGTTTGAACACGGTGTTGGAGAGATAGATCAAGAATTAAGGGGGAGTCAAGTGGATCAAATCGAGGGGGAGATAGGCCCAATGCATGGTTCACACACGAGGGGGAGATTGTTGAGAACATGTGTGAAAGATTGGAGTCCCACGTTGGATAAACAAAAAAAGAGTTAGACCTTAATATACAATTGAATGGCTCACCACTTACAAGTTACAAGGCTTAGCCTTTTAAGTGGATATGGGTCATTAAATGTATATTGGGTCCATGTGATGTGGTGGACTCTGTGCATACTCTCCAACGGATTGGGCTTACGCACACATGGAAAGAACCTCAAGGCGGATCAAACTCCTAACAAAACTCATACCAGAGCGATCCCCTAAAAAATTTCCCAAATTCTCACCAAATCCACAAAGACTAACCTTTTACCCAAATTTTTTAAGCCTTGTTTAGCACTTCACAATTCACAACTACGCCTTTAATGAAGTTTTTACTCAAATTTTCTTTTACATGTGGGTTTGTCCATTTGGAGTATTTCAGACCAAATGAAGCTTATACTCAAAAATTTCACTCAAATTTGAGTAAAAATTTGAGATAGGGCTGGAGATACTACAAGATTAGTACTCTCTTACAACTAGGCTCTGTTTGGTTCTTAGGGAAAGGAAGAGACAGGGAGAGAAAATTTAAAAAAATTCCCTTCCTTTGTTTGGTTCTACAAAAGAGGAAGGAAAATAATCAAATTCCTATTTAACTTTCCTCCCATTTTCTCTTCAATTTTCCTTCTATTTTCCTTCTTAATTATTTTCCCTTCTTTTCTATTTCTTTCCTTAACTTCCAAACATACCCTAAACATTTCAAAAGTTGCAATATTCTGCACCAATCTTATATGTCTTAGATATCTCCTCAAACAATTAATGTTAAAATTCACTACGAAAATCAGTCAAACACAAACAAGAAAATAAAATTTTAAAATAAACAGTTACTAGTACAATTTACATTACCTGGAAGTATCGTTATCAGGATTGTGACTAATAACAATAGCATAATCCCCAGACGCCCTAGCCAAGACACCACGATCACCCACATGATGCTCAACGTTACAAACCACTCCTCCCTCAGGAATCGACCTCAACGGCAAAACATTTCCAACCGTCAGATTCGCCTTCTTCCCGCAAAACACGAATTGACCAGTGTACATCCCTTCGGCGGCGATGAACAGCTCCTTCTGGTGCTTGAACCGAAACGGGTGCCGGAACGTGACGCGGGCCAACGGGGCGCCGCGACCCGGGTCGTGGATGATCTCGGTGATGACGCCCTTGAGGTACCCGTTTCGCTCGCCGAAGTCGAGGCTGCGGAACCGGGCCGGGCCCTTGCGGTGGTGGGTGTGAGACTTGAATACGGATCCGGGTCCCTTACGCTGAGCTCTGATTACTCGACCCATTTCTGGGTTAGGATCTGGGAGCGGCGGTCCGGCGGAGAAGGAGAGAGAAGAGAGGGCGGAGTGAGGGAGAGGGAGGTGTGTATTTTTACTTTTTAGGGTTGGGAGTTGGGCTATGGGTTGTCGGTTTTTTCTGGGCTGGAGGTCTTGTAAACGAAACAGGCCGATTGGGGTATGGGTTTGTTTGAAATGGGCCAATTGTCTGAAAGATTTACCACTTACATAATTGTTTGTCTTTGCCTCGGTGTTTATCATTGTTTTATGGAAAAATTCCAAAAAAACCTCTGAACTTTGACCGTAATGTCCCATAAATCTCCTACAGTAAATAAAGACAAAAACATTAAACGAGTACCGAACCAGCAATTGGAAGCATCCAAACAACACCTTAGACTATCCAAAAGCACCAATCGGCGTCCTTAGAAGGGTTGCGAGCCATTAAACAAGCAGAAATCGTACACATGATGAACATCAAGTGAAACCACCACATTACTATAGTAAAAATCGCAATAACTGCAAATCAATAAGAGAGCCTTAGAAACAAGGTTGGAGATGATCAAATTTGGACATGAGGGACTCAAATCAAGTAATAAAGGGCTTGAATCATTGCGAATTGGATTAGAGGCAGTATGAAAAATGTTGATTTAGGGTTTCGAGACTTGATTGAAGGTCGATTGACACAAACGAGTCAACTCGATTTTTGTTTTGGTGCGAAAACAATGTGTCAGGCTTCGAGCAAACGTTTTCGATTTTGGGGTTTTGATCATGTTTAGGGCTTCGATTCAAGTGGGAGTTTGGGTTTTGGTTTATGGTTTGGTGGAAAAAAATGGTCGTGTTTAGTGCTGCAATGGTGGTGGTGGTGCAGTGACAATGGTGGTGGTGCGATGGCGTGTCTGATTAAAGGCGTGGGCCATGAAGTCTGTTAAGGTTCCATGGCTTCCACGGTACTTTAGGCATTAAATAAGTCGTTTTGGAGGGAAACTCGCCCTCCTCTTTTTCATCATTCTTAACAGAATTTTTAACAGTTGCACTTTAGTCGAAAGTACGAAGGGTTTAAGTGCCTAAAAATGGAGTTCAAGGGGAGCCTCTGCAACTCAGGCAAAGTGCAAGGAAAGTAAGTGAAAATTTGGAAAGTGGAGGTAAAAGTTGATATGAAAGGTGTAAAGTGAAAGTAGAAGTTGATTTGAAAAGTGTAATAATGACATCTTTTTAATAAGTTAGATTTATGAAGCTACGCTTGAGAAGAGACGGAGGGGGGTAAGATTTTTAAGAGGTTTATTTTGTGTTATTGTAAACTTTTCCCAAGCGGTTTCATGTGTTGATTATTGGGGCATTTTTTGGCTCCAACTCCTCCTCTGGCATCCTTATCTCTTTGGATGATTATGGGACAGCCAATATGGCAATATGCTAAGTGGTTTGTCAGCCTCCTCTTCTCATCTTCTGCAGCTACCAGGATGAATTCGCATTGAATATTGTCTGCCTTTGTGAGGCTATAAAATGAGGCCTCTTGTTTCAGTATTGAGCATCTCAAAATGTGAGATCAGAGAGAGTATCTACGTGGGAGTGTGTGTATCTGTAAAGCTTAGAGGTTAGGGATTTGTAAAGCACTATCAGTGTTGAGTGTGTAATTCCTATAGTGAAAAACTCTCCGTCGAGGTACCCGTTTTGGCTTGGGGAACAAAGTAGAAATCCGTTTGTCGGGGTGTGTGTGTGTGTGTTTGATTTGGATCCCGTGGGCACGACATCATGGACCAACACAAAACATATTCCTTACATTTTCCTTGAAAGAGACCGTACTAGCTAGATGTACTGGTTGTGTTTGGTTAGATAGTTTAGTTTAGTTTTCATGATGTCATAAGGTATAATGAGTGGAGAGAGAGAAAAAAAAAATGAGGGAAATGATGATGTCATAAAAACTACAGTAAAATTAAAACTAAACTGGGAAACGAACAAGGCTACTAATTTGTCTCATAGATTTAACTTTTCGTGGGAAAAACTACTCCAAGTAGCACCCTTGCGAGGCATGCAAACTCGTGCACCAGTGCATTTGCCTTTCAAAAAATCCCAGTCAATAAATTTTCTACTCCCTCCGTCCCTTTTTAAATGTGTTACTTCGTAAATTCAACTTATTAAAGAAACATCATCATTACACCTATCACATCAACTTTTTCCTCCACTTTACACTTTTCACATCAACTTTTACCTTTACTTTCCAAAATTATCCTCCACTTTACCCATTAACTCTTTACCCACTAACTTTTCAAAAGAGCAAAATGATAATTGTACAAACTTCTACCCATTAACTTTTCAAACCACACACTTATTTAGGGACAGCCCAAAATAGAAATGTCTACACTTAAAATTTAAAAAGGGACGGAGAGAGTATCTAAATGAAAGTTCAGAAGTTAAAAATAGACAATATTTTATAGCGACGTCAAATCCTTTATTTCATTAGTTTTGTTTTATAGTTTTTTGAAATTTAGTTCATCTAGTCCATTCGTCAAGTTTGGAGCAATTTTTTTTACGAGAAAAGAATACCAAAAAAAAAAAAATTTCCTCTTTATTAAATTCCTAACTTGGAAAGAGGAAGGGAAATTTTGTCCTCATTGTTTGATCCCTCCCCTTCAAAACTTTTTACGCTTTGTTTGGTTTTCAGTTTTGGAAATTTATCTTCCAAAATTTTCACCATTTCGTCATCCGTGTTTTCTCGTCTTTAATGATTGTTAATTAAATTATTTATTTATTTTTTACTTGTTTGATATATATTCCGTGCTCTATTCAAAAAATAAAAAAGTTTATTATAATATTTAAAAAAATGATTAAAGACGAAAAATTACGCAACCAAATTTCTCTCATTTTCATTTTTTCCTTTTTAAAAAAAATTTCTCCTCTTTTTTCTTTCCATTCCACATCTAAAACCTTGATAAAAACACCCACATAAAAAATAGAAAGGTAAAAAGAAAGAACATTATATGTCATATCTCCTCGAGTTAAGAATATTCAGATACCGAAAATTGATAAAATGTTTTACATCGTAACAAATTAACAGACGCGCGCTAAGCAAATACGTACAAATTGGAAAAACTATGTAAAAGCTCTAATTTTTTTCCAACAACAGAAAAGGAATAGATATATAAAGCAGTTGAAAAAAGAACAACAATTTTGGAACCACAAGATCATTAGTTCCAATCTTCAAAAGTAAATTATGAAGTCAATTTAAAAGTAAGTGAACAATTTTTTTCCCACTATTATAATTCATTCGTTCCAAATTTCTTGTCCACTTTTTTTTTTTTATTCCGGATGTCTCAATAAATTATTTATATTTTCAAATGTATAATATTTTAAATATGCAATATAAATCCTTTTTAATATATTTTGATCTTTAAAAGACAAGAAATTGAGAGGGAGTAAATATATTGGTGCTGTTATTGCAAATAGAGACTGGATGGATGGATGGTAGTAGACAAGTAAAGGAGGGAAAAACCTACGTATATAGCCGAAATTCTTATGCAAAACAAATGCATTGTTGGGGATGGTGGCCCAGTGGTGGAGGCATTCACCTTCCGCAGCTTTGTCCCAGGTTCGACTCCTGAAAGAGTTAAAGAAACGTTCCGGGCTCTGCTGGGGGGTGGGATGCACTCCACTGGTGCCCTGGTGGTGGGTCCCTACCTATGGGTTGGGTTAAATCTGGCCGTCAACCGGTGACCCCGGAGCCAGGGCCTCAGGGTGCAGTGAAGTCCCCACAAGAGCACCCTTTTTTGCAGTTCAAAAAAAAAAAAGTGGAACAAATGGGAAAAACCTACGTATACATAAGGTTTTAGTGTACAAAAATATACAATGGCTTTTTGGCCCCACTCGTGGGTGCCATACTGTCATACGAATAATTCAAACAGTTAAATAATTTCAAAATAATTTTTCCAATGACCTTAGAAAAAATTAGTTCAATTGGGTATCATTTTTAGTTATAAATGAAAACTTGGAGTTTTGGATTGACGAGTTACACATATCCAATTAAGCT
The DNA here is from genome assembly GCA_016920895.1 of Vaccinium myrtillus. Lineage (NCBI taxonomy): Eukaryota > Viridiplantae > Streptophyta > Magnoliopsida > Ericales > Ericaceae > Vaccinium > Vaccinium myrtillus. The sequence continues at coordinate 9,331,337 of CM029270.1, forward strand.
AATTTTTTGCAAGGTAATAGAAAAAATATTTTGAAAATATTTAACAATTTGAATTATTCTTATGGCATTGAAAAGTAAGCCCCTAATGCTATGGCACATTTTCTTGCACAAAATCTTCCGTACGCCTAGTCAATTAGTCCGAACAAATGAGGCAGCCGTTAGCAAAGACGGATTAGTGGTTGTGTAATGGCGGCCAGGCATCCACTTAACAAACCTCACAATTATCTCGTGCACTATATATAATAATGGGATGTAAACAGCCACTTGACAGAATACTCCGTTGGGGTCCGGTTGACACCTCATCACAGTGATCTAAATCGGTCATCTTGTAAGACCCGCAAAATAATATATATGCAAAAAAATTAATTTGACCCGATATCGATAGATATGTAAAAAAATGAATTATGCCTTGAGGGGAATCGAAAAAGTAAAAAAAAAAAATTGTGATCGGAACCTTCAATTTTTAGAATCAAGACGAAAATAAGCCAAAAAAATATGTCTTTTTAGCTTATTTTTGTCTTTACTAAAAAAAAATGTAAGTTTGGATTATAATTTTATATATATTTTTTATTTCTCTCATTTAGACAAACCAATAATGTACAAAAATTTGACACAAAATTAACCACTGAGAATCCAGGTCTACAAAATTTGACCAATGATATACAAAATAATCAAGTGTGGCCAATCCAGGTCTACAGAAAAATTCTTACAAAACCCTATCCCCTAAATTTATTTATAGGGGCTACCTCGATTTCTCTCTACATTATTCTTTTCCCTCTTTCCATTCTCCAGGCTTGCCGAAACACTTCAATTTCTCTCACTACAATTTTCTTTAATTTGCCTACTTTTCATTCTCCATTGCAAACATCTCGTGAAGACCTCACCTACACCCACTGGTGCCCACTTTTCGGAATACCTCTGGAAAATCAGGTAGACTTAGCATCCTATTTTTATTGTGTATTTGGAGTTTTCATATTAAACATTGGGAATTTTTTTTTTTTTTTATACCGAGAAACAGCCTTGCAACAGATCACTAATTGGACCCACTACACAACCCAAACCGCGTAGGGAGCTGGCCAATTCACACCGGTCACAACCCCCACTTAGCACAGGTACTCACCCTGTAGGGAATCGAACTCCTAACCAAGGGAATTATTCTCAAAGTCAAACACTCGTCTTAACCGCTGAGGCAACCCCTGGTGTTTGGAAACTTTATATATACTACTTATGTTGATGTTGCTTGTTGCTTGTTGCATGTTTAGGATAATGGGTTTTGTATTCGCGAACCGTAAAATTTCAAAATCTTGATACTTATATTGTGAACCCACGCATATAAAATTCTGGCTCCGCCACAGTCAAGACTCGCATGGCATCGAAATTGTTAATGCAATGGGACACGTGTCGCGCTTGCTCTAATGTTCCATGCGCATGGGACAGCACTCCACTTGGGCCTCAGCTGCCCAGAGCCCACCCCCACTGTGAAGCACTTAGGCCTTAGGGGGTGTTCCACTAATAAAAAGCTAGTATTTTTTTCAAAAATTGAGACAGGTCATTTTTTCATAATACATCACATAAAAAATCATGAAAAACCAGGTTAATCGTATCCTCTCAATTGTAGTACAAGGTTTGCAAAGCATGGAATGATTTTTTTAGTGGAATGATTTTCCTATGGACCAGGGGTGGGAGGCTGTACCCACTACAAGAATTTCTGACTTGTGCAACGGTTGAAAATGTTGCAAAAGATAGCCAAAACCGTTACTAAAGGCCCAAAAGACCTATACCAATGTTTGCGCAACCGTCGGATGAAGCGTTGCAAGATATCCGTCACTATAGGGTTCTTGTAACGCTTTTACCAACCGTTGGAATCACCATACCTTTTAGTAACGCTTGCTTTAGTAACGCGTACAACCGTCACTATACCACAATTCTGACACTTACCATTGTTGGACTTTAGCAACACTTGAAACTGTTACTATAGACCTGTTTTTTTTTAATAGCAGCTATAGCAATACTTGAAACCGTTGCTATAGGCCTTTTTTTTTTTTAAATAGTAGCTATAGCAATACTTGAAACCGTTGCTATAGACCCTTTTTTTTTTTTAAATAGCAGCCATATATATATGCCATTTATTTTCATATTGTACCTAAAAACCTGTTATCAAATAACATGTTCATAATGCTAAAAGTCCAGGAATTGCAATTTCATTCAAAACTAAACCTCGATACCATAATTCAAACAACCATCACATGAACTTATCAAAAGTTAAGAGTACATCAAATCTTCATACTTTAGCATTAACAAAAAACATCCACAAGGTATACCTTGGCTAAGATTTGTCTAGACAAAAATGACAAAAAGTATCATAAGTTCCCCTTTAACAAAGTCATCCATCAAGATAGATATCTGCAACTAGATTCTTCCATATTGTCCTACTACCTGCAATAGGAAAGGCAATGAAAATGACTAAATAATGTTAGGTAAAAAAAACAAAGATGTCAAACACAATTGTACTTAGCTGCTAACAAGTAAAAAGCATTAAGAGGAAATATGTTTTCGACTATGTACACTTATTTGGTTTCTTCTCCACCTTTATCCATACGATCTTATACTCCTATTTCCAGGACACATTAGCTACCTTGCCAAGGGATCTAACGACAATTGGGAGTTCCTTTTTTACACTGGCTCGTATAGATTTCCCAAGTACTTTTATCCAGAGGGTGAGGCAGTATGTTACCACGGTTAGCTTACCTATGGTTGCTTGGAGGAGTTTTTGCAGGAAAGAGAGGACTTAGGAAAGTTGATCCCATCTTTCCCTACCTTCTCTTAATTGTGATGGAAGCCTCCTCAACAATGCTCTAGCATAAGGTGTTGGTGATTTCAGTTTCCATCCTAAATGTCAAGCAATGAACCTGTTCCAATCAGCTTTTACAAATGATTTATTCTTCATGTGTGGAGCCGAACAAGCTTCTTTTCTAACAGTAAAACAACTTTTAAAGATTTTTTTCATTTCTATGGCCTGAAGCCTCAACAAGAGCTCTATGTACGTCTACAGGAAAAGAACAGAAAATGCTACGTGGCTTTCTTTCTTTAGATTTTTTTCTTTTCCTCACACCCATTCTTTGCACTAACAAATGCAACAAGCAAGGGTCCTTTGATGGTCAGCCAGAATCCAACAACAAACGCTACTCATTGGAAATTTTAGTGTGACAGACACATAATGATGCTTTCTGCCTAGAAAATTGGGCACCAATATGGATTTATACATACCACTATCACTTTATCAGTGTCAATCCACCACCAAAATATGCAAATGTGTGTTTTTTTTTTTTGGTTCAAAATAGACAAAGTGAGTTCACTAATATACATCTAACAATTTGGCAAGTATGATTGTCATTTTGGATAATCCCTTTTTTGCACAGAATACATACCTAGCACGAACCGAGTAACATTCACTAGCAATTGGCCGTGAACCCTCTATATTATCCTATTACCTGCAATAAAAAAGACAACGAAAAAAAAAAGGGGTAAGTGATAAACAAAGATGCCAAACACAGAGCTTGAATACTTGATCAGTTGACAAGTGGATACTTAATCCTGATTCGGCCATCAAATGAATGTAAATCAACCTATAATCACCACTATGGCTGTTAACCCCGTTCATGCACATTTAATACATTTCTCAAACTAGTTTTTGAAAAAAAAGAGTACTGAATCATCTCTCTCTCTCCTCCACTGTTTCAGTAAAAACAAAAGGTGAGGGGAGGATTCTTTACACAAAGAAATGGCCAGGATTCTTTACATTCTTTACAGAAAAAAAAACAGAGTACCGAATAAATGGAACTGAAATGACCTCGTTCAAAACCCAAAAAAAGGACCATAACAAGCATGAGACCTTCATATTCAACTGAAACAAACTAAACAAAGCATGACCACAACTAAAGAGGCATCTTTACATAGTAATGCAGTCCAAATTATCCCATCAATCATTTTTTTGAGACAAGGAAACAAGACATGGTGCAACTGAAACGTAGAACCAATATGCTGCAACTATTACATAGGACCATAATGCTGAAAGAAGAACCATTATACTTCAAAGAAAACACAGAAAATAGTGCAACTGATATCCACCGTGGACAACACAATTGAGTAATAAAAACCTTGAGACAACTATATTGTTATATTAGAGTGTAATATGTATGTTGATGCATACCACGTGGTTCTATTTCATGACTTCCAATAAATACAAGTATTTGCCGAGACAACCGGATCCCACCACATATGTACGTGTGTGTATATAAATTTGGGTTGGATTAAAGAATGATTTTGCCATATACACACACATTCTCTCTCTCCCTCTCTCCACCTGTGTAAAGGCATAGAAACACACCATACAAACATAAAAATCCTGCATCTATACATGCAAATTACAACAGATCAAAGAAACAAAAAGCCCAGAAAATAGAATCGATGGAGGTTACCTGGCGTGTGCCGTCGAAGACAATCGAGCCCTAGAATATGAGTGGCTTTGACCGTGAGATGGCGTGAGACCAGAAACGAGTACTGGCGTGAGAGCTCCGACTGTGTTTTGGTCTGAGGGCAGACTGAGTTTGGGAGTGAGAGACATAAGTTAGGGCTTGGGAATTTGGGAATTTTGGGGGTTCGATTGTGTTCGCGGGAACGAAATTTTCATTCGGCGGTGAAATTTTCATTTTGGCGGTGGAACCAATTATCCCACCAAGGCACCAATTAATGGAACCAATTATCCCACGCACCAATTAATGGAAGGGTTCTACGTATGGCGATTTTGTTCCTCTCTTTTTTTTTTTTGAACATCAATTTTGTTTTTTTTCTCTTGGTACCGAACTAATGGTTGTGTGGAGCCTACTAATCCCACACAAATAATCTGAGCTGTTCAGTAATTTTAAAATAATTATTCAAGTGAGATCCTAAAAAACCAGCTCAATCAACTATTTATGACTAATTAATCCAATTTTCAATTTTTTACTCAGAATTTAAGATCATGTGTATACTAAATAATATTTCTCGTCCGATCAGATGTCTAACGGTACTCGATTAACTACTCCATATTGTGAAAAAGATAAATGGTTCCGATGGGAAACAAAAAATTCAGGTGGAATTGAGGGTGCTCTATAAGACTTTAATGCCTTTTTGGAGGTTTTAATGTCGTCCGATCATGTGGTTGTAACTATCTAATGATTTCCAATTTTTTTGAAAATGATGGAATAAGTAAAATGTGAAATACTAACGGTTCAGATCGATCATCATAAACATAGACTCAGTAATTGCCCTTAGAATCTATGCGTTTCAACTTACTTGATAGCAAACGAAGTCTTGTGGAGCATATAGACGTACAGTAGCTACACAACCGCAACACAATTATGATGATTGAGATCATTGATTTTGTTGTGCTTGTTGATTAAATCGTTCACGTAAGTTTTTGGCTCGATCTGGGTGACAGGGCCCCTTCATCGAGACATGATTGATAACAACTAAGTCTTGTGCAACAGTTGAATGTACAGTAGCCACACGACCCCGATATAATCATGACGATCCAGATCATTGATTTCGTGATGCTTGCTAATGAAATCTTTCATGTAAATTTTTGGCTCGATCGGATTTTGAAAGTCCTTTCATCGGGATGCAATAGATTGTAAACTAAGTATTGTGCAATAGTTGATGTATAATAGCCACATGATCGTGACACAATCATGACGATCGAGATCATTGATTTCGTTGTATTTGTTGATTACATCATTCATGTAAAAAAAATTAGTGTTATAGCGGTTTATAAATTATATGATACAATGAATTGATGATATCTATAAAGTGGTCTTTAGAATGTAGTATATTAGCATACATTATATGTGGGTCCAAGGAGGAGGGTATTTAGCAACGGTTGGACAATATTTAGTAACGGTTGGTTTGGAGCCGTTACTAGAAGAGGGTATTTAGTAACGGTTGGTTTTGAACCGTTACTAGAGGAGGGTATTTAGTAACGGTTGGTTTTGAACCGTTACTAGAGTACATTAATATAGTAACAGTTCAATAAAAACCGTCGCTAAAGTCCCATTTTTAGTAACGGCTCTAAAACCGTTACTATAACCAATTTCTACCAACAGTTTATCCAACCGTTACTAAAAAAACCGTTAGTAGATCTTGATTTTCTTGTAGTGACCCAAGCATTCCACATTTTTTTGGAAAAGGGTAAATTTGAAGAAAAGTTTTGAAAGGACGACGTGGAGTGCCTAACACCTTCCCCACTCATAACAATACATCTCCGAGTCCATCTATGTTTTTGCAAACCTAAAATGGGAGTCATTTTCAAGCCCCAGTTGAACAGTTAATTTGCTCAAACGAAAGAAAACCAAATAATAATAATAATAATAATAATAATAATAATAATAATAATAATAATAATAAAGATGTTTTCTTTGGAAAACAGCTCTAACGAGTGACCTAGCATACCCAAACTCAATGTTAGGTTGCGGCTCTGTTTTTTTAATAAAAGTATGTGTCATGATAATTTCAAAAGCGTCGCCAATACGCCCACCAAAGTTGGTAGGCGATTGCCGGTAATAATTGGGGCACCACAGATAGGAAATTGGATTGACATCTCTGTCCTCTTTTTCTTTTGGTCTGGTTTGGGAACTAGTTGGCTACTAAATCTTTGAATAGGGCAAAAAATTTTCAAACCAGGTTTGTATTCTGCTTGAATTGGAAGTTTTTCTTTCTCGGTATAGCCCTTGTTAGCATTTATTATTTTGTGTTTTCTTCAACAACAAAAAAAAGTGACATAAAAACAGTCAAATTATTGCATACTCAAGGTTATGACGAATGGATTGGGTGTAAGTGAAATTTCACAAATTAATAATGGAAAATATTGATGTGCACTTAAGTTGACTTGAACACCTTAATTATCAAAAAAATAATAGGAAATGTCTTACATCCGGGGGAAAACTTAAGGCTGTGGTGGCTTAATAATTAAGTCGTATAATTTTTTGTTTTTATTGAATTTTTTTCTTATTTATTAGTTTTGTGTCAATTTTTTTGTTGATTATTGATTTATCTAGAAGAGAATAATCTAAAAAGTAAATTATTAGGAACCCAGTTAAAATATGGTTGGATAAAGACAAAATTAATTCCAAAAGTCTGTCTGTTTTGTATATATATATATTTTTTGTCTTTTGTAAATTTTTTAAAGATTTTGATCATAATTTTTTACTCATCAAATTCCTCGTCAAGTAGGACAAATAATCTATAAAAAAAAATGACTCATGACTAACAAATACAACAAAATTTGACTCATGACTACGTCGTTTTGCTCATTTTCTTGGTACATCCAAGGGCCTTGTTTGGAGAGTTAATTTTTGGGGTTCAATTTTAGGAGATTTAGGCTCTTTGGAGTAAGGTATAGTAGGTTTAGGCACTTGGATTTAGGCACTTTAGGTTTAAGTACTTCGTGTTTAGGGTTTAGGCATTTTGGGTTTAGGCACTTTGTAGTGATTTTTTCTTCCTCCAAACAAGGCCCTTGGAAGCTTTGGAGTTGTGCACAAAAATCAAGCAAAACGACGTAGTTTTGCCGCACAACACAGCGCATAACACCTACCGCATAGTACCCACCCCGGATCCGTTTCTGAGCCACAGAGCTTACTTACTACCCACTTAGGAGTGCTGATCTCTCTAAAAAGCCAATCAAAATAAAGTGTAGAAAATTATCGAAACAAATGAAAATAAAAAAAAAACTTATTTTATGGACTCAAATCTCTCTGGTCTAAGTTTTGGACCGAGAAAACACTCCAAATCTGGGCCCTACATTAAGAAAATCAATGGTTCGGATTTGTTTTCAGCAGATTCGGGCCATTAATTACAGTATTAGACAATCCATATATTTTCTGCTAAAAAAAGACGATCCATATTTGAACGGACTCCTCATGTCCAAAACTTGGACCGAGAAGGATCCATTTCATTATTTTATATGCACACATGCTGACATGCACGTACATAATAGCCATGGGACTCCACTTATTTTGCGTTGGCATTTTTTTCCATTTTCTTTTGTCCTCGCGTGAAGCACGTTCACTCTTTGTTAATTGTCTGATGACCACTGTGTATATATTAGGCTGCAACCAACCATTACAACGTAACAAAATTATTTGGTGTTATGGGTTGCATCATGAGGACCAACATTTCCTCACCTTCTCAATCTTGGGCTATGTGGAGCAGTACTGGTACTTTTGCTCTTGCAATTGCAACTAGGAAAGGGTTTTCCTCATTGAATTGGAGACAAACCTCCGTAGGCTATCGTTCTTTGTGTTGTATGAGCATGACAATGCCGTCGTCGTCGACAAAAGCGGCGGCCCCGGTGAATGGAGACAACGACTCGATCCTCGCGACTCTTCTCCATCCCCAGGTAATATCAACAAGCCTAAAATCTTGTACTTTGTGGTCACGTCCAAAGAGAGTTGCTAGGGTTAGTAGTCTTGTTTTTTTTTTTCTTTTTTTCCCCTTCAGTAGTGCTACATAAACAGAAAAAACACCCAGAATTTATTCAGAAGTGAATCTCAGCCACTGATTTCAAATTCTGGACAATTTTCTGGTAGTTAGACTTTCCCTTTTTCTGTCCATCCGCCAAAAATATGTCATGTGTTCTAGATCTTTTGTCCCAATGATAAAGGACAAATATAAGTATAGTTTCAATTAGGTCTTTGGAACAATTTACTAATATGTGGTCAAATCTATAAAATAAAAAAATAAAAAAAGGTTACCGATAAAAAGGTTGCTAATATGTGGTCAAGTGGGTGATTTTATCAAATGAAGTGAAGGGGTGCTAAAACCATCCCTTGATTTTAGCACCCCTTCACTTCACCCCTTGATTTTAGCACCCCTTCACTTCATTTGATAAAATCACCCACCTGATTTTATCAAACTTTCAATCACGTTCCTCTGCCTCAAAAAGACGGATACAACTTCAACGCAATTCTTTCTTATACATATCTGTAGAGTGCAATGGGGTGTGTGGTGTACCTTATATAACATGGATTCTTGTCACAACTTCATAAGTTACTTTTTGCGTTTTGGTATGATGTGCTAGGTCTTACCTTCAAAAGTTGATGATAACACCAAAATGCTAGAACTCCAAGAGAGAGCTCAACTAGCTCTCCGAACAGCATCATCCGCAACAACAACGGACGCTTTGAAGCTGATAGACACTCTTCAGCGGCTCGGTATCGGGTACCACTTCGAAGAGGACATCAATGCGTTACTCGAGCGATTTTCCGACGGCCCGAACCCCCTGGACAACGAAGATCTCTTCACCACCGCACTATGTTTCCGGCTACTCCGATACAATGGTCACCAGATGAGTCCCGGTACGTAGGACTACACTGCATTAATATTTCGTATTGCATTATTGTACGTCGTCTAGTGTCTGTGTTTCAGTGTTTGGTTTTTTTTTTGCTTGTGTCGACAGTCGAAATAGCTAGAAAACTGTACCAGGGAAGTCTGTTTTGTTTGTTTGTGTCAAACCAGTAAATTCTCAAGGGGAGTCTCAAACTATCCAAAATATGTTTTTTTTGGTAAGAGTAAATTTTATAACCAACCAAAAGCAAACAAACAAAGGGCAAGCCCTCAAAACAAGCTTAACCAAAGAACAAAGTCCTATACAGACTACTTCAAATCACTAGTTCCTCTTTACAACTTGCTCTAAAATTCTATGAGAAACATGCCAAGAATCACATATGCTCCTATTTTCCCTCGAGTTAGGGAACTTCCCCATGTACATCTTCAATCGAATATTCTCCTCAATACAATCCATGACCTCCTCAGAGCTACTATGGCGACCTCCAAACACTCGTGAATTGCGCTCAAGCCATAAGTGATAAACAGCACCAGCAAAGGCTAGGCGAAACAACAATGATTTGAAGCTCTTCCCGTTGCAAAAACCAATGGCCCAAGCAATTTCATTGTCTCATTCCTCTACCACTTTACAGATCTGGAATCTAGCCAAAATAGTCCCCCAAACTCTTCCGGAATAGCTGCATTTAAAGAATAAATGTTGGATACTTTCTTCGGTTTCATTACATAGAACACAGATGGGATCCACTCCCATCCCCCATCGCCTAAGTCTATCTTTAGTTGAAAGCTTCATTAAACAAGTTAACCATAGAATGAAGGCCCATTTAGGAACATTATTAGAGAACCAAACCACATGAGCAAAAGGAACCTTCTCTCTCTTACTTCGCACAGCCTCCCATGTGTACTTGGTAATGTATTTCCCTGTAGGAGAGCCAATCCAAACCACCTCATCATCCCTCTCCACTTGAGGCAACATAGAATCAGAAATAGAGTGTTGAATTTGCTGAATTCTGCGATTCCTAGGCCTAGGCCAAAGCCAATTACCATTTTGGATCATAGAACTCACCTTAGCAAATAAAGCTCGCCAAGGATAGATATGGTTCTCATCCAGCAGTTTATACAAGGGGCCCGTAGTAAACCAATTATCCAGCCAAAAATAAGTACCTTGTCCATTGCCAATTACATGTTTCACAAACTGTTGGCCTATAGTTCTGAGCTTGAAAAGCTTTCGCATCGTCCACGAGCAATCCAATGGAGCTTTCATATACCAAAAACAATGATCTTTAATAATATAACTGTGAATCCATTGTACCCATAGAGTTTCTTCCTTCTTGCATACAGCCCATAGATGTCGCAACATTGTTGTTTTATTCCATTCCGTGAGGGATTTCAAACCAAGGCCGCCTTCACTTTTCGGAACACATACTTCCATCCATTTGACTTTAGCACAAGCTCTTCTAAGATGTAGTCCTGACCATAAAAAGTTTCTCAGCAATGCATCAACTTCATTTAGAATTCGCTTAGGAAGGATAAACAACGAACACCAATACGTTTGCATATTGAAGAGGACGGATTGAATGAGCAAAGCTCGGCCACCAAAAGAAAGGGATTTGTTAGCCCAACTATTTATCCTTTTTTGAGTATTCTCCTTAAGCTAGATGCAATCCACATAGCGAAGCCGAGATGAAATCAAGGGAACTCCCAAGTACTTGACTGGAAGAGAACCCTTAGGAATAGGAAGCATACCAAGGATCTCAGCTTGAACAGCTATGTTAGTCCCTGAGAAGAAAATAAGGCTTTTCTGAAGGTTTGGTTTTAAACCAGACACATGATAGAACTCATCCAAAGTGTCTTTAATAATCTGTCTAGAAGAAGTATCAGCCCCCGCCAATAAGAACAAATCATCAGCAAACGCTAGAAAAGATATGGATAAACTGTCACACTTAGGATGATAGGTGAAGTTGCCATTTTGGATTTTCTGTTGGAGAATGGAATAGAAACCCTCCATCACCAATAAGAAAAGATAGGGGGAGATAGGATCTCCTTGTCTGAGACCCTTCTCACCCCTGAAGAATCCTTCCAGCTCACCATTCACAACAACAGAATACATTGCTGAAGAAATACAGATCCTCACCCAAGTAATGAATTGGCTAGGAAAATTTAAAGCTTTCATAACCTCAAACAGGAAATCCCAATCCGCAGAATCGTAGGCCTTCATGAGATCAATTTTGATAGCACACTTAGCCACATTAAAGTCCCTATGATAATTCCTAACCAGCTCTTGCATTAGGAGTATGTTATCAGAAATGGATCTGCCTTTAACAAAGGCTGCTTGAGCCTTGTTAATAATATGGGGTAAGACAGGTTGCATTCTCTTAGCCAATATCTTCATAATAACTTTGTATAACACATTACAACAAGCAATAGGCCGATACTCCTTCATAGATTGAGGACAACTAGTTTTAGGAATCAAAGTGAGAGCAGTCGCATTTACATCTCGCGGAAGACATCCCGTCTGAAAAAAGTGTGTAACAGCAGAGATTACTTCAGCGCCCACCACAGACCACTTCTTCTGGTAGAAGCAGGCATTGAATCCATCTGGCCTGGGGGATTTATCACCATTAATTGAAAAAATAGCATCTTTGATCTCTGCAGGGGTAACATGAGCCACTAGAGACTCATGAAAGGAAAGAGGAACTAAATTGGCAAAACTAATACTGGAAGACCTCTTCAACTCAAATCTGGACCCCAACATCTTCTTGTAGAACCTCAAAATTTCTCCCTTAACAGCTGGAGGATCGTCTAATCGAGTGCCATTTTCATCACAAATTGTCAGAATTTTATTCCTCATCCAAAATATGTTGTGTTGTTTGTCTCGTTAAAAGCTCGCTGAAGAATTCACTACACGAGCAATTAATGGCCCTCTTCGTTTCTCAGTTTAGTTTTAGTTTTAGTTTTGATGACATCATCATTTCCATCATTTCTCTCTCTATCTCTCCCCACTCATTATACCTTATGACATCATCAAAACTAAACTAAATTATCTAACCAAACACAGCCAATCTCTCTCCGTCCCTAAATTTTGATCCCAGTTTTACTTTAACCCGAAAAAAAGACCTACTTATAACTTTCAATCGGTAATGAACTTTATATTCAATATCGATATTGTTTGATAAATCTCAATTAGTTCTATAAGACAATGTTTTCAAAATCACGTAAAACAATGTAAATTACGATATATAATTAATTAAAAATGTCACGAACTCTCAAAGGGACAAATAAATAGGAACAGAGGGAGTATGTTTTAAGCTCGTCAATCTTGAGCAACTTAATGTAACTCAACTTGATAAACTTATACGAGTATTTAAAAAAAAAAAACCAATCTACAATACTCAAGCTTGATTTGGTTTGTTTCATAGCATCTTCCATCAATCTGTAAAAATCTATTTTAGAGATTGGAGGTGACATATGGAGGAAAGATTTTGTAGTTTAACCCTTATTTTCTTTAACTTTTTGTACTTTTTGGAGTGACCTATCGTCCTTTTTAGAGATTTATAGATAAAAAAAAAGAGGTGCGAGTCTCTATATTTGGAGGGAAGAACATTATTTACACCGGCGGTGTAAACCAAAATTCCCTCCAAATCGATTACATTGCGGCATGTGTCCAAACAATGGTCCCAAAAGGCAAAACATGGACACATGGCGCAATGCAATCGATTTAGAGGAAATTTTGGTTTACACCGCCGGCGTAAAGAATGTTTTCTCTCTATTTGGAGACCCAAAAGTAAATTTAGAAACCAAATCTCTAAAAATGACGATAAGTCCTCCATAAAGTATAAAAAAAATTGAAGGAAATAGGAGTTAAATAACAAAATTTCTTTTCAATATGTCACATCAAATTTCTGAAATAGAGTTTAAGAGGCTGATTGGAGATGCTCTCAGTAAAAAGTAGTTCAAGATCAATTCCAATTTAGTAACAAACTAAACAGGTGTTACGTTAAATGTGTTTTTAAAATAAAATGATTTTTATGTGATTTATTGTAAAAAAAAATGACTTGTCTTGATTTTAAAAAAAAATATTTTTTGTTAGTAGAACACTCCTAATCTCCAACACATTTTTTTTAATTCGGAGATATTTTAATAAAACTTGGGCAATTCATATTTACCAGGGAAGAAAAGTAGGAGTAAAAAACTTGAGCAATCCATTGGCCTGTCTTTTCCTTTGCTACGTTGATTCCCTCCAAATACGAGTACCAAAAAAGAACGAAAAAGATATGCGTGCAGAGAAATTGTACATAAAATGTACAAAGGTTTTTATTTGGGCCAATTCCGAGTCTTTTACAGATGATCGAAGACGTTCATGTTCATAAAAAAAATATTTCATTGTACCCCGTAAAAAATCAGTTCAATCGGATATCGGTTAATATTCCATCCGTTTATTCATTTTTTGTTTTGAAAAAAAAAAAACTAGATAAATAGATGGAACATTTACCGATATCCGATTGAGCTGATTTTTTATGTTAATTCCCTCCAAATACGAGTACCACAATATAGTCCGTCCTTTGTAGACTGAAAAGGAGCCACAATATCGTCCTTCTTTGTACGTGACTAATTTGGGAGTACGTCTGAGACTCTGAAAAGCCTGAAATAAAGTTCAAAGCTTGCAATAAAGTTGAAGACATGATTTTTTTTTTCTTTTTTTTATCCCCAACATGATACTCCGTACTTATCTTTCTTTATTGAGTTTAGTTATGGGTACACCTAACTTGCACTCCACATGCACATCCAGGTGATGTGGCTAAGGTTCTGAATCTCGTACCGGACAAGATACCGATTTTTTTATCGTGGTGCGATGCAGATGCGATGCGGACGAGATGCCACGTCCGTTTCGGATTTAGCGGTACTACATGTGTGTATATATATATAAAATTGAAAATTTCCCTCGTATCACTCTTTTTTTTTTTTTTTGATAAATTATATCAGCCAATAAACTATAATTAGACAACCATTATTTTATGATTTGTAAACCTTAAAGAAAACAATTACTCCATGTTACAATTATTTATTTTCAATTTTTCAACTCAGTCTATATTCAAAACTGAATTGAAGAGCAGGTCGTGTCCATAAAACAAACATTTGGTCTCAATTGTCCTTCCATTAATAACCAGTGACCTTTCCATCTCCCCAAAGGCCCCACCGGGGGATAAAACAATAAATAATTGTTCTAAGGCCCATTATAGTTTTTTGTAACATGTCTAGTCCACCTCATATTTCCATAACACCTCTAATCCACCTTTTTGCAATTTCTAAGGTGTAAGGTCCACTCTCCATTTTTAATAGACAAATGTACCCTCACATTAAATTTAATATATAATTTACCCTAAGGTTTAGGTTTAGGGTGCACTTTCCTATTATAGTGTTTTTAGTGGTTTAGGCACTTTCATAGGGTACCCTAAGATTTTAGGCACTTTCATAGGGTACCCTAGGGTTTAGGCACTTTTATAGGATACCCTAGGGTTTAGGGTGCACTTTCTTATTATAGGGTTTTTAGTGGTTTAGGCACTTTCATAGGGTACCCTAGGATTTTAGGCACTTTTATAGGGTACCCTAGCAAAAAAAAAAAAAAAAGGCCACAAAGAAGGAGCATGTGACGAAACACATGCCCAACATGTCGCCATCAATCCATCAGCGTCACATAATCCCAACACAAATATAAACTCAGAAGTCAAGCTTCTCTTAGGAGTAGGGTACCCCGTCAGACTCTTGTCGGTTAATGAATATCCACTGGACCGTAATGAATATCCACTGGATCGGGTATGTAGCATTATTGTAACAGGAATCGAGACGCCAGTCCATCAGTAGGGTACCCTTCAGCTGTCGCCATCACCCCTCAGCGTTTTGTTTTTAACCGAGGGTTTTTTCGTCTATTGCTCGCGCGCGTGGACTGCTTGCCTTAGGAAATTATAGTGTGGACCTTGGACTTTATGTAATAGCTATAGTGGACCTTAGAGTAACTCTCCCATAAAACAAACAATTGAAGATTCCATTAATTTCCATTAATTTCAATTCGTCTTTGACTCTTTTTTTTTTCTCTCTCTCAAGAACAGGGACAGCTCCGGCACAGTGAGATCACTCCAGGTGCATCTCTCTCTCTCCCTCTCTACTTCGTCTCTTTGTCTCTACACCTGTCTCACAGTGAGATCTCCTCTCTCTCTTCTTGTATCTCTCTCAAAAAACCCAGTTCGGAAGCAAATCAGAGGCAACCGATCGCTGCCCACTAGAGATCCTAACCTTCAGTTTCAGAAAACCCAGATCTGTTTGCTCTCTTTCTTCTTTCTCCTTCAGTTTCAAAATCTCGGGCGGTACAGCCGGTACCTTCGTACCGTCCGGTATTGTCCGGAATGGCCGGTACCGACCGGTATTGACCGGAATCGACGACGGGACGGAATTATAGGGTGACCTTACCGGTTTTATGTAAATCCGGTACGTACCGGTCGGAACGGTACGAGATTCACAACCTTGGATGTGGCAGACAAAGAGAAACCCATCATTTCAGGTGGGCACACATTGGGCTTCTCTTTATTTGCCACATCACCTTGGTGTGCATGTGGGATGCAAGTTAGGTGTACCCATATCATTTTTGTTTCTTTATTGATAGGAAAATACGTATCCTTCATTGGTTTAATTTTTGAATAAAGCAAAAAATAAATTAAAATAAATCAGTTTATTGGTTTAATTTTGGTTTTATTCAAAAAAAAAAAAGTTTCGACCATAAACTACGAAAACTTGAAGCAAAACTAAGAGCATCCTTATATGGAAGTTAAAGTAGGGAGTCAAATCCCACCAAAACTCCCAAAAATCAGGCTCTTTATTCTTCCTCACCAAACTGTTGACCTTCTAACTCTGCTACAGTACCGCACCAAATTTGGTGCGGCACTGTTCACTAACCAGGGCACTATTCACGCACTGTTCACTTTTTTTTTAATTACTTTTGGGGAGTAGGAGTATAAAGAAAGAATAGTTTAACATAATAAAGTTAAAATAGAGAGTCTGATTTTTGTGAGTTTTTGATAAAGTGACTTGCTAATTTATAAAAAGTGTTTTTGAAGTTAAATTTGGTGAAAATTTTGGATAGGGTGATAATGATACTCTAACAAATGCAAAAAAAAAAAAAATTTGAATAAAGACAAAATGAAAAAAAATTAATAAAAACCATAATCTACGACCATAATCTACCGTCTACTAACGGGGCCCGTTTGAATTTTTTTCCCTATAACTATTTTTTTTTTTTTTTTGGCTAAAGAGATAATTTCATGTTGAACAAAATTATTACAAACTACCGGATACAAAGATAACAAAATAATAATGTACAGACGAGAAGAACATAAAACAGAAACCAAAACAAGTTAAGGATATAAATCCAACGAGAGCTTGTTTTGGTCGTCAGATGTTCGTGATCAATGTACGCTCTAGATTCATTATTGTCCTGGTAGCTTCACGAATAACAAAGCTTCCATGCAGAAATTGTCCGATACAAACCAAGTGATTGTTGCACCTATAGTTGAGAGCTCCACAACACAGTTAGGCGTCGGCCAGGCCGAGGCCAACTACAGAGCTCTAAAATCGGTAGAGAAACTACTGGAAAGATACGCAACTGATAACCAAATGATCCGTGGATCACAACAAAACACCATCATAACGCCCAAAATATTCGGAGTTGAGTCATAAGATAACCCTCAAAGCCACTAACAACCTAAATCAGTGCGTGTGTGTGGAAGAAACACTATAAAAAGACCCCCGACAAGCATGCATGATGAAAGCTAGAAAAATATTTATCCATAAAATCGCATCAAACTTTTAAAGTACTACGAAACTAATTGGTTGTCACATGCTAATGTGTTTACGAAGCGCAGATATCTTTCAAAAATTCATGGACAAAAATGGGAAATTCAAGGAGTCATTGAGCAAAGACATAAATGGGATGCTGAGTTTGTATGAAGCTTCATATTTGGGCACATATGGGGAAGATTTATTGCACCATGCCATGGAATTCACAGAGACTCAGCTAAGGCAATCAATTCCATTGATGGGACCTCTATTGGGCAGACATTACTCTCATGCCTTGGACCTTCCAAGGCATTTGAGAATGGAAAGGTTGGAAGCCAGAAGTTTCATTGGAGAATATGGAAGGGAAAGTGACCAGAGCCCATATTTGGTGGAACTAGCAAAGTTTGATTACAACAAGGTTCAATCACTGCACCAAGAAGAGTTGACTGAGATTTCCAGGTTATTTTCATGTTTCGATGTTAGAAATGCCCGATACTGAGAATAGAGTGCGTACTAATACAACTCCGGACCTATTTTTTGTGGATCCAGAGTTGTGTCAGGACCGCGTGGTTTAGTTCTGGTGAATTAAAGTTGAAAAATTATTAAGATACATATAAAATACGAAGGGTCTGAAAATAAGATGTATACCATGTCGATGCCATCAAATCGTACCATGAGTGCCACATTTGAAATGGTTATCTTCAACGTGGTATGATTTGGTGGTTTAATTTTGGTTTACCAATTATCCAAAACAGTTGTATACATGCTCTTCGTGTAAAGATAATGCAACAATCAAACGTTACATTACGTATCGGTCGACATGCATCTGCTTTTGGCCTCTTGGAATACAAGTGGATTAATAGCGGATTCACAAACCAGTTCACAGCTGATATAGATTTGACGTGTGATTTGTCGATTCGCAAAATTCACGACCGGTGTTATCCAATGCCCAATTGGTAGTACTTGACACTGTCCCAATGCCACTATACCTGGCCCATGACCGGTTCGTCTAATGGTTCGGCTCCACCATGTTTTAAAGTAGCATCCCATAATTTCACAGAGTTCATATCAGGTGTCGATACTCATTATCTAGCGCGCGAATGCTGTTTTCAGGTGGTGGAAGCAGTTGGGTCTTGTTGAAAAGCTCAGTTTCGGCCGTGACCGGCCCCTGGAATGCTACTTGTGGACTGTGGGTCTCCTTCCGGAGCCCAAGTACTCAAACTGCCGGATTGAACTCGCCAAGACCATTGCCATTTTACTAGTTCTTGACGATATCTTCGACACATACGGCTCTTTAGATGAACTTGTTCTCTTCACAGATGCAATTCAAAGGTTTATTTCTAGACTCTACTTTCAGCATAGATATCAGTTTGAACTACGAAATTTTCGTTTGTTTTCTGATAGGGTACTTTGAACTTTATTATTCTAAGTTTCTAACTTATTTCTTTGCAATCGTACGTTATTGGCTTGTAGATGGGATCTTAGTGCAATGGAGCAGCTGCCGCAATACATGAAGATTTGTTACATGGCCTTGTACAACACTACCAATGAGATTGGGTACAACATCCTCAAACAGCACGGATGGAGTGTCGTTCCACACCTTAAAAGAACGGTAAATTGTTTTGCTCGGTAAAAGTTAGCGACACAGAATGAATCCCATAAAACAGCCTTGTTGAACTAACAAGATTGTTTTGATCTTGACTGAAGTCACTGAATGCAAGCGCCGTACTAAATGAGCAAGTCTACGTACGGTCTCATAATTCGATACCCGAAAATCACTGCAAGTGAATCACAACCTCGTACTCTTAATTCGGAAAGGTTTCAAAGACCATTTTCTAGGACTGCACCAGTGCTGCATGCCCAACATCCATTCATCACCATGGCCCGTGACAGATTTTTGAGCCATCCATCTTGTCGAGCTTGTAAGAAGACCACCCGTCCAAAAAATCAAGCTAATTGGACATAAGGTAGTCGCATTATCGAACATAGGTGTATTGATAAGAAAATTAGATGCTTAGTATATGAACTGTCAATTTTTCAAGACAACTAATTTAATCAGATAGGGTTGAAAACAAACTGAGCTGCAAGCGAGGAGCTCATGGCTAGGCTTGTTTAGTAATCGAGCAGAATTCAAGCTCGAGTTTTAGGCTCGTCTAGTAAACGAGCTCGTTAAAGCTCGGCTCACGAAAACTTGGCTCATTTAAAGAGGCTCGATAAGTAAATTATCTTGCCTCAGCTCATTAAGGGCTCGACTCGTTTCCGAACGAGCTGAGCTCAAGCTCGATTTTTGGCTCGTTTACACAATCAGGTCACAGTTACTTATATATCCGATCAATCTGTATTTAACATGAACGTCCCCCTCAAACGGCATGCATCACAAAGACCGGCGCAGGCTGTACTCAAACCACAACAAATTCGGCTCCTAAAAATGAATTCGCTATGTTTGTAAATTTGTTACATTTCTTTTCCTTCAATTCCAAAGAATTTTGTTGTTTCAAGGGAATCACAAGTGTGTTGATCTTGCAGTGGATAAATATGATTGAAGCCTTTTTAGTTGAAGCAAAGTGGTTCAACAACGGATACGTACCCAACTTAGAGGAGTATCTAGAAAATGGGGTAACAACAGCAGGGTCATACATGGCCTTGGTGCATATTTTCTTTCTCATTGGACAAGGGGTTACTAAGGACACTGTAGGGATGATGGATCCTTATCCCAAGCTCTTCTCCTCCTCAGGCCGAATTCTACGGCTTTGGGATGATTTGGGAACTGCTACGGTACGTAGACACGGATCTCAGCTCCTCTGTTTCCAAATTTTACTGTCAGCATAAAGTATAATATGCGAGAAATTACCAGTTGCAAAAAGACACCTCGCTTAACAAGAATTACGCACGATACTTTTTTTGGTACGAGAATACTCCTCTATAATGTCGTTCTTTTTTACACAATTAGTTAAGCAAGTCATTTTGACATGAATCCGATTAGACATGACACAACACGACATGACGTCCAGCCCTAAATTAGACAGGCACAACCGTTGGACGTTATTGGAGCTCGTGTAGTACATAACACCAACAAACAGTGTTGATGTTGTTGGGCCCGGAGTGCCCCCATGGATTTGGTTACACAATGTCACTCCCTGCGACCGCTCTAAAAACAGACTTGCGGGTGCGATGTCGAATGCCATAAAAAACTTAATTGAAACCCTTCCTAACACCAATTGGTTTTAGGAGAGTTGGTGGAAAAGCGGTCCGACAAGTGGTATCAGAGCCAGGAGGTCATGGGTTCGAGTCGCGGGAGCGTCATCGTGAGGGAGGGATTGTTGGGCCCGGAGTGCCCCCATGGATTTGGTTACACAATGTCACTCCCTGCGACCGTTCTAAAAACAGACTTGCGGGTTCGATGTCGAATGCCATAAAAGACTTAATTGAAACCCTTCCTAACACCAATTGGTTTTAGGAGAGTTGGTGGAAAAACGGTCCGACAGATGTCACAAATTATGTGAGATCTAACCTTAACGTAATCTGAACCGCGCAGAAACCAGGCTGTGTTTGATTGAGAGTTTTGAGAAGAAATTTTTTGAGAAATTTTTTGAGATAGTGTTTGGATGAGTTTTTGGAAAAAGTAATAATTAGAGAGATGTGTAATGATTGGAGAGAGATAGAGAGAAAAATGAAAATAATGATTGGATGAAAGAATATGAGTAGAGAGAGAAATATGATTAATGATTGGAGAGATGAGAGATGGGGAAGGAATCTTTTTGGAAAAATTTTTGGAAATGTGAAGTGAACAAAGTGCATATGTTTCCTCACTATAACAATTTCCCTTCCTTTTTTGGTTAGGATGAGCAAGAAAGGGGAGATGTAGCATCAAGTATAGACTGCTTCAGGAGGGAGAAGAATCTTTCATCCAACGGTGAAGCTCGAAAACAAGTGAAGCAACTCATCCGAAGCTTGTGGAAAGAGCTCAACGGGGAGCTTGTGGCTCCAAAGGCATTGCCCCTACCTCTCATCAAAGCATCCCTCAACATGTCAAGAACTGCCCAAGTTGTTTATCAACATGGAGACAATAGCAAGTTCTGTAGCGTCGACGATTGTGTAAACTCTTTGTTCTTCACGCCCATCAGTTTTTAGATCAATGGTCTCATCCTATTACAATTGGTGTAGCATTGGATAATTAGCGCGAAGATTTGTAGTACTAAATTGGGTTTTTTTTTTTTTTGCTAGTATTACTTTACTTCAGTTTAAATCGAGTGAAAATAAACGTTTGCCGACTGATTCAACATCAGCTTAACCCATAGCAGATCATCTCCAACAGAAGGTGAGATTCAATCAACATTGGACTTCTATCTGATAAAACTCATAGGCGGGATAAAACGAGTTCACTAAGTAGGAAGGTTACGAGCTGGCTACACCGAAAATACAGATGATATCTCATATGCACTATGGCAACAAGAAATAAGTTTCTTACCTCCAGAACAAGCAAGAAATTTCCATTCCTCAGCAGAAATCAATTCCTTGATAAACATAGAGGCTGCACCCAGGAATGGATCCCGGAACAACTTGACTTCGCTTAACAAGAACTATCGGAGTCACTGAATTCTTGTCCAATCTAGCAGGATGCGGTACAAACGTTTCTAAGACTACTTTGCTTTTGAGCACAAGTCTCAGAAAGTGTAGTTCATCCAACGCGGCCCAATAGCAGTTTCGCTTAAGTTGCCTCAAACACGGCAAGTTTAAACTGATCCTCTCAAACTCTTCAGATAAGCTGCCTCCAAGAATCTCAGAATTATTGGGACTACTGTTGTCACTAGTGGAAAAAAACTAATGCGGACCACATAATAAAAACTGATATTGGCACAATTAAGATGCAGTACTTACCTCTTCATTGATCCTAAAATTATGGTCCGGGATCATTGTTCCAAGTTTCGGTGAAAGTTCAAGTAATACCGCGATGCCAAGCAAATCAGCTTCGGTCTCAAATAGTTGGATATGAAATAAAGAACTCTTAGGGAGATAGGACGAATATGTTTCTTTTTTTTTTCAACTGGTTGTTTGGGTCAATTTGTGCGCACCTCGAATAATTCTAGAACCCTAGAAGTAACGGCCGGGCATAACCTAGTGGCCCCAGGAACTTTTTCTGGGAATAGGAGTCGAACTTAAAACCTTAAGGCCTCGTTTGATTCGTGGACTAAAATAGGTGGGATTGATAGTCCTGGGATTGATAGTCCGGGATTAATAGTCCTGGGACTAATTTAGTACTGAATCTCACACAATCCCTTGTTTGATTCGAGCAGGATTAACATCAGGATATCCCATGTTTCGGCCAATCCCATGTTTGGTTCCCTAAACTAAATTGTAGGATTAATTTCAGGACTATTTTCTCTCACTCTCTCCATCTCTCAAACCAATTCCAACCAATTCAATTCATTTTTGTCAAATGGGATCCCAATTTGCAAATCCAAAACAGATATATAATACTTCTTGACAATTGGGATCCCAATTTGCAAATCCAAAACAGATATATGAAAAAGTAGTTTAAGAACCCATTTTACCCATAAGAAAACAGATAAACAGATATAGGATCACGATTTGCAAACCCAAAATTTAGATATACGAAAATAGAACATATTAAAATCACGATTTTCAAGCTACCCATATGAAAAAAATACATCTACAAAGCAGATAGGAAAAAAATTGCAAATATGTTACGCTATTTGCAAACCCAAAACAGATATAAGAAACCATTTTTGACATCTTTCACAGATCGGGCAAATAAAAAAGATAACGTAGTTTAGGGCTCGAATCAATCAGACTAACCTGCTTTGTTTTCGGAGTGTATCGAGAAAATGGGTTTGCTTGTGGTAGCCTAGAACCCATTTTTGCTCGTGTACAAAGCAGATAAAACCCATTTTTGCTCGTTTACAAAGCAGAAAATGGGTCTGCTTGTGTATCGAGAAAACATACATCTACAAAAGAAGATAGAACCCATTTTTGCTTGTTTTCGGTGTGGAGACGAGAGAAATTGGGAGGGAAAGGGAGAATGACCATGCACTTTGTTCGATCTTCAATCTGCTATGGTGGGGAGGGAGAGAGAGAGAGAGGCGTGAATGGAGAAGAAGTCACTGTACTGAGCTCAAACATATCCGTGGCAATTTTGTAATATGGGGGATTTCCATTCACGTGTGTTCTATCCGGGATTGTGAATCCCACCCCCCCATGGGATAATATAATACCCCACATATAAGGATAATTTTAGTCCCGGTATTAGTAATCCCAGCGCCTTTTTGGGAACCAAACAAGGGAAAAGGTGGGATTAGACGCGCGCAATCCTATCCCAGGTGTTTTATCCCTGAATCAAACGAGGCCTAAGTGGGAGTAAGTCCCAAGGGAAAATCAGTTTGCCAATCCATCGGGATTTACGGTCAATATGTTAAAAGTTAGGAAAATGCTAAAAGAATCCCAGTGGGCTCGTGTTAATGTTTAAAAAATATATTGAAATGTAAACAAAGTGTATAAAAGTAGATAAAAGTATACTGAAAAGTGTATTGCAATGTGTGTTTTTTTTTTTTTTGGTCTTTTTATGTGATTAATAAAAGCCCTGTAAACTTCCAATAGAATAACCGTAAAAGTTAAACTTGGCAATGTAACCAAATATGTGAAGTTCTTTCAGTATTTTTTTTTTGGCAAAACCTAAGTCCAAGTATTATTATTATTATTTTTTTTTTTTTGGAAAAACTAGGTCCACACTTTGCTGTTTGTGGATGCCAAACAATGGAAATGCCATATATTTGGTGCCAAAGATAGCATTCTCATTTCTTTCGGTTCATCCAAACTATTTGATTTGTATCGAAAAATGAGATAAGTTTATTTAACTGTCTGCACTTGAGATTGTATCAAAATGAAACCGAACTAGTGCATCAACAATTGATTAATGATTTGGCATTTTGACATTGTACCAAGCTTAAAAGTGACCTGGCAGTATCATTTTGATACCAAAGAATCGAGCTGCTCTACATGTACTTTTTAATTAGAAATGTTTATCCTGTTTTTCAACTTTCAGAAAGGCAAAAAAAAAAAACACAATTGATACTCCGGAATAGTTTGGGGATGAAATAATAATTATATGTTATAAAAGTAATCATATAATAAAAGAACTTTGCATAAATTAAGACAAATATTGAACACAATATAGATATGAAATAGTTCTTCAAGAACTATTGAGATCGATCTTCCGGATCGATCTTATTCTCATTACCTATCTGCCTGATTGTTTTCTTTCTGTCTATGTCCTCTTTTCCTTTTTCTGTACATCAAATGAATCAGGATACTACATATTTATATGCAAGGAAGATAACTGCCTAATAAATAAGGTTACTATTACACCTATATCAATAGTGCATTTTGTCTCCCCTAAGCTTATCTATGTTGACAAAGTGGTCAGCCACATTAATATATAACACTCCCCCTTGGATGACCACACACTAAAAAAATATGTCTCATTAAAACCTTACCAAGGAAAACCCAATGGGAAAAACCTTTGGTGAAGGAAAAAGAGTGCACTATTTTTGTATACTGCAAATGTCTTCAAATTGCCTCATTAAAACCTTGCTAAGGAAAACCCAGTGGGATAAAACCTTAAACGAAGGAAAAAGAGTACAATCTATATGACGACATTATGTTACTTGCTCCCCCTCAATATTGCATAACAAACCATTGAGCCGACGCATTCCTATATTGTGGATCAACCTTTTGAATGTTGATGTCGGTAACGCTTTGGTGAATAGATCCGCCAGATTATCACTTGAACGTATTTGCTGAACATCAATGTCTCCACTCTTTTGAAGGTCATGTGTATAAAAGAACTTTGGAGAGATGTGTTTAGTTCTCACACCTTTGATGTAGCCTCCCTTTATCCCGAGTTATACATGCGGCATTATCTTCAAATAAAATAGTTGGGCTATCTTTGATTGATGATAATCCACTTCTTTCTCGAATGTGTTGGATCATAGATCTTAACCAAATGCATTCGCGACTTGCCTCATGGAGTACAAGAATCTCGAGTGATTAGATGAGGTGGTCATCAAAGTTTGCTTCACGGAGCGCCATGATATGGCAAAGGTGCATAAGTGAACACATATCCTGTCCTGTGATCGAGCTTTGTGTGAGTCGGACAAATAACCAAAGATCGACATATCCAATTAATTGTGTCTTTAAGCAATTTGAGTAGAATAAACCCATGTCCGTAGTTCCCGAAGATACCGTAATATATGTTTAATACCATTCCAATGTCGTCGAGTTGGAGCCGAGTTTGTATCTTGCCAACAAATTTACGGAAAAAGCAATATCGGGCGAGTGCAATTAGCAAGGTACATAAGAGCACCAATTGCACTTAGATATGGAAATTCGGACCCGGGGGATTCTTCACCATCTTCTTGAGGACGATATGGGTCTTTATTTACGTCAAGTGAGCGACGACCATAGGAGTGCTTAAGGGATGTGCTTTATCCATGTAAAAATGTTTTAAAACCTTTTCTATATATGTTGATTGATGTACGAGGATTCCATTTGATAAATGCTCAATCTGCAAAACCCAAGCAAATTTTGGTTTTGCCAAGATCTTTCATCTCGAATTCTTTCTTTAGATAATCTGCGTTTTGTCGATTCTGGAGTTCCTACAAGATTTAAGTCATCGACATATACAAATAATAGCAAATCCATAATTTGATTTCTTAATAAAAACACATGGACAAATAGGATTATTTTCATATCCTTCTTTAAGCAAATATTCACTAAGGCGGTTTATACCACATGCGACCCAGTTTGTTTAAGACCATATAAAGATTTTTGTAGCTTGAAAGAGTAAACAGCTCTGGGTTTTGAACTACATGCTTCAGGTATTTTGTATCCTTCAGGAATTTTCATGTATATGTCACTATCTAGTGATCCATACAGATATGCAGTAACAACATCCATCAAACGCATATTCAAACATTCGTTTACTACCAAGCTGATCAGAAATCTAAACGTGATTGCATCCATTACTGGAGAGTATGTTTCCTCATAATCAATACCAGGTCTCTGCGAGAAACCTTGTGCAACAAGTCGTGCCTTATACCTCACAATCTCATTTTTCTCATTTCGCTTGCGCACAAATACCCATTTGCAGCCAACAGGCTGTACCTCTTCAGGGGTTTGAACAACAGGTCCGAATACTTGTTGTTTCGAAAGAGAACTCAATTATGTTTGAATTGCTTCTTTCCATTTCGACCAATACGTCGACATTCTTCGACAGATTGTGGTTCAATTTCTTCATTACTTCTAGTAATGGTTCCATCATTACTTCTGGTAATGTCAAGAGCGACGTTAAATGAAAATACGTCATTAACAATAATTTTTGTTCTATCCCATATTTCTCCATAGTTAATTGAGATCTCATTATTATCACGTGCGTATTCTTCTTCTGGAGATATCTCTTCAAGAGATTTTTCTTCAAGAAATTCCTCTACAGGGGAGTTTTTAGGAGAAATTTTGGGTGAATCAATTATATGCCCTTCTGGAGCCTTTTTATTCATAGGTATAGCCTCTGCAGGAGCACTAATATATTTGCCTTTAACATTCCTCTTTCGGGGAGCTTTATCTTTTGCACCGATAGGTCTTCCACGCTTCTGTCGTGGTGTAGTTTTAGCTACATTCTCAGTGGATTGTCCTGTAGGGATATCAATCCTTGATGGAGCATTAGCAACTGGAATGTGAGACTTTGTCACTTTCTTTGTATCGGTAAAATCATCTGGCAATTGATTTGCAATACCTTGCAAGTGAATGATCATTTGAACTTCTAGTTCAGATTGATTAGTGCGAGGATCAAGATAAGCTAACGAGGAGGTATTCCAAGTAATTTCTTGTACTTTTGCTTCTGGCCGTGACTTTTCTCCCCCTAATGGTGGGAACACTGTTTCATTAAAATGACAATCCTCAAAACGTGCTTTAAAGACATCACCTGTTACAGGTTCAAGATATCTTATAATTGACGGAGAGTCAAATCCAACATAAATACCAAGTCTACGTTGAGGACCCATTTTAGTGCGTTGGGGAGGTGCAATGGGAACATATACAACACAACCAAAAACTCTAATATGAGAAATATTTGGTTGTTGACCAATCACTAGTTGTGATGGTGAAAACTTATGATATGATGTTGGTCTAACACGAACTAGGGATGCAGCATGTAATATAGCATGTCCCCAAGTAGAAACAGGGAGTTTTGTTTTCATAAGAAGAGGTCGAGCAATTAACTGTAGTCTTTTAATAAAAGATTCAGCTAAGCCATTCTGAGTATGAGTATGTGCAACAGGATGTTCAACATCTATACCAATGGACATGCAATACTCATTAAATGACTGAGATGTAAATTCACCTGCATTGTCAAGGCGAATTGCCCTGATCGGATGATCTGAGAACTATGCTCGCAATTTGATTATTTGACTAAGAAACTTAGCAAATGCATCATCCCGTGTAGATAGTAAACAAACATATGACCATCTAGTTGAAGCATCTATTAATACCATGTAGTAACGAAATGGTCCAGATGATGGGTGTATGGGACCACAAATATCCCCTTGAATCCTTTGTAAAAAGGATGGAGATTCATTATTACCTTTGTTGGTGATGGCCGAATGATCAATTTTCCTTGTGAACAAGCATCACAGGGGGATTCGCTTGGTAAAAGAATCTTCTGGTTCTTTAGTGGATGCCCATTTGAATTTTCTATAATTCGACGCATCATTATTGATCCTGGATGCCCAAGACGATCATGCCATAGCATAAATACTCTTGGGTTAGAACACTTCTGGTGCACCACTGCATGGGATTCAATAGATCTTATAGTCGTATAATATAACCCACTTGACAAAGCTGAAAGCTTTTCTAATATCATCTTTTTACCAGACTTCATAGAAGTTATATAAAGATATTCCTTACTTCCTTCATTTTTGGTTTCAATATGATACTCATTCTGACGGATATCTTTAAAACTTAACAGATTTCTTCTGGATCTGGTAGAATATAAAGCATTGTCAATACATATATTTGTTCCATTAGGAAATATAATGTTAGCTCTTCCTGAGCCTTTAATAAGATTTGATGTACCTGATATTGTATTGACACTAGCCTTAGTCATAACTAAGTGCGTGAAATATTTTGTGTTCTTAAGAATGGTGTGAGTTGTTGCACTATCTACTAAACAAGTATCTTCGTCTTTCATCTTGGAAATATCAATAATATCCATGCAGCTACAAGGAGATACAACAAAAGTTTATAATTATAAAGTCTGCAACTTGATATTTCATAAAATTCAAACGATTACATAAATATTGCTACACTTTTGCATAGAAAGAAACAAACACACTTGCATATTAAAAGAAAAACACACTAGCACACTATTTAATAATAAATACTAATTTAACCAGTGTGGTCTTTTCCATCACCAGTTAAGAAATCAAACGTCTCATCTGAGTCAATAATATAGTCTTCTATATCAAGATAGGTATCATCAAAAGGCTCATCATGTTCTGCCAAATTCACTTCAACACCCTTTCCTTTCTCAACGGAGTTTTTGTAGAGGTCTATCCAATGTTTCGGCGTACGGCATGTACGTGACCAATGTCCCTTCAACCCACAACGAAAACATTTATCTTCATAATTCTTAGGAGGCTGGTTCTGGACTCCCTTCCCTTTTCCTTTGGATGGTTCTGAGTTATTATTCATCTTTTTATGGGAAGATGTGGTATATCTATAAGATGGCTCAGCGTGATTGTTCCAATTTTGGTGAACTGATGGGGTATTCCTGTTGGAAGGTTTCTGTATGTTTCCCCCACGGTTTTGACGATATTGATTTCTACCACGTCCTCGAGCATATCCACGATTGTATCCATGTCGGCGATTTTGAAAAAAAAACCCTATTTGCCTCAGGTACAGGCATCGCACCAGTCGGGCGAATTTGGTGATTTTTTAGTAAAACTTGATTGTTTTGCTCAGCCACCATAAGACAAGAAATCAGTTCAGAAAACTTTGTAAATTTATTTGCTCTGTACTGCTGTTGAAGAAGCAAGTCATTGGCATGAAAAGTTGTATAAGTTTTTTCTAAAAGTTCCTTTTCGGTAACCGTGTCTCCACACAATCGTAGAGTTGAAACAATTCTAAACACAGCCGAACAATATTCTTGAACAGTCTTAAAATCTTGTATTCTTATGTGTGACCAATCAAAACGTGCTCTTGGAAGTATCACAGTTTTTTGATGTTCAAATCTGTCTTTTAGATATTGCCATAAAATCTTTGGGTTTCTCACCGTTAGGTACTCGGATTTCAAATCCTCGTGGATATGACGACGGATAAAAACCATAGCTTTGGTTGTATCCTCCAAAGATGCAAAATTGTTCTCCTCAATGGTGTGGCCAAGACTCATCCCATCTAGGTGGATTTTAATATCTTGAACCCATGATAAATAATTGTTGCCCGAGATATGAAGTGCAGTAAATTCCAGATTTTTGATGTTCGACATTTTTCTATCAAACAAGAAATATGTCTTTAGATAAACTTTTAATAAGAATTAATCAAGTCAATAACATATGATTTAATAAAAGAACTAATGTTTAAACAGTAATAAAATTAAAAGGACTAAAATGTAATGATCACAGCTCTGCGGACTAAATAATGATTTCTTTAAGTCTCAAGGGAGATAAGTGTAATATGTATAAAGAAAAGTCCAATATTGAGACTTTTACAGAATACGAATCTTTAAAAAAAAAAATTCTCTTTTCTTCTTTGATCCTGACTCATTAATATGAAGAGCAAAACAGATCCTTCCATAATTATTATCTGACAATCACATATGTAACTGTAAATAGAATCATTTTTTTTTTACATAAAGTAATAAACATATCATGTCTACAATTTACACTACTCATAATAATAATGAAGTAACGTTCCTTAATCAAACAAGTAATTTTAGCCCGTGATATTTTTCTCCTAAGTACTAAGAGATAAGTGCACGGGTCAAATAAATAAATTATATAACAATCTACACAGTACACACAGAAATTATAGTCTGTATAAATATAAAAATAAGGAAACATAAAAGTAACCACTGGGGTTAGCCTGGTGGCCAAACTCAGTGCCCTCCCTTAAGGAGGTCACGGGTTCGAGACGGGGTGGTGGATTCTTAACTGAAGACCCGCGAACTCTCGTCACCTTTTTTCTAGGTTTTTACCAACAAATTTTACCATGATTCTTATAAAAACAGTATACATGGATAAAATGAAATTAATAACAAAAACAAACTGATAACTAATTATTTCAGAAAATACTTCGAGTATGTTTTAATGGAATAGGATACTGCAAGTATCTTTCAAATATAAATACTTCTGGAATTTTTACTTTCAGGTATTAGGGGTACACTACTTCTGGTCGGACACCTTTTCTGGTTAGAGCTTCGTGCTGATAACGTGTTATAAAAGTAATCATATAATAAAAGAACTTTGCATAAATTAAGACAAATATTAAACACAATATAGATATGAAATAGTTCTTCAAGAACTATTGAGATCGATCTTCCGGATCGATCTTATTCTCATTACCTATCTGCCTGATTGTTTTCTTTCTGTCTATGTCCTCTTTTCCTTTTTCTGTACATCGAATGAATCAGGATACTACATATTTATATGCAAGGAAGATAACTGTCTAATAAATTAGGTTACTATTACACCTATATCAATAGTGCATTTTGTCTCCCCTAAGCTTATTTATGTTGACAAAGTGGTCAGCCACATTAATATATAACATTATAGTAATATTTCATCAAAATAATAATAATAATAATTATTATAGTAATATTTCATAAAAAAAAATATAATAATAATTATAGTAATATTTTCGATAGTGGGGACAAAACCAAAACTCACACACTGGGCAGGCGTGTGTGACAACTGAAAAGCGTGCACTGCGATAGTAAATCAAATGGCGTCGCCGCCGACCAACAACTCCTCCACCACCGTCCCCCACCGAATCACAACCCTCGACGACCTCCCACAGAACATCCTCCTCCGCATCATTTCATTCCTTCCCACCCTCGAAGCCATCCAAACCACCCTAATCTCCCCCGCCTTCCTCAACCTCTGGACCTCCCTTCCCTCTCTCTCCTTCGACTTCTCTCTCTTTCTCCCCCCAGCCGACACCCCCTCCCTAACCCTCCAAGCCTTCTCCGACTTCGTCACCCGCGCACTCCTCCTCCGCCACCCCCCTTCCTCCTCCCTTCGCTCCCTCCGCCTCCGCCTCGACTCCTCCACGAACCACCGCCCCTACCGCCGCCACATCGACTCATGGATCCAATACGCCGTCGCCCACAACGTCGAGTCCCTCTCTCTCACTTTCTCCTCCAAATACCTCCGCCAATTTCAAAACGAAACTGAAACCGACTCCTACCATTACCCCTTCCCTTTCTGTCTGCTCCGTAACGGCAGCGTTCGGTCTTTACAACTCGAAGGCTGCAACCTTGATCTCCCGATGAATACGTCTCGGTTCGAGTCGCTGACGTGTGTGGTTTTTGAGCAGGTGTATTTGACTGACGAGATGTTATCCGATCTGGTTTCGCGGTGTTTGAACCTTGAGCGTCTGTGTATATTGCAATGTCATGGAATGAAGGATTTGAAGATATTTTCGGAGAGGCTTAAGAGCTTGGAGCTATGGCAATTCAGGTGCGATGAAGGATCGGTTGAGATTTGCGCTCCGAATTTGTCGTATTTGATGATGTTTTTCTTTGAGGTTGGGAGGTATGTAATGGAGGACTCCTCTTCTGTTGAAGAGGCGGACGTTACTTGCATTTCCAAGGTGGAGAATTATCCGTATTGGAGTAAGATTGTGAGGTTGCTTAGCCATGTCAAGCGTTTTCATGTTCAGAATTGGTGGTATAAGGTAGTAGTTTTTCTCTATGCGCGCTTTATTTGTAATGCATTGTTATTTGATTCTGGATGAGGTATTCTTTCCGTTTAGGCCTTCTACTGCGTTGTTGGTGAAAAAGGAACAACAGAAATTGCAAATGGTTTGATTGCTTAAGCTAAGATTTTCAGTCTGGGGATTGATATTGGCACTCCATTTTTTGTCTTTATACATATAATGCAAGAGTAAGTTTACCTAATAAAGACAAAAAAAAAAAAGGGAGTTTCAATTGAGAAAAGGGGAATGCCAATAACACTTCCCGAACTAAGGCTTTAATTGTTGATTAGCATAATGGTATGGTGATTGAAAGATAGTTAACCAGATAATTAGGATTGAGTAAGAACTGCTATTGCTTGATGGTCAACCTGCTAATTATTTAGTGTTAGGGTTCAACTATGCCAACGTGTAATTCAGGGTATCATAGGTGATATATGTAGTATGTTACTAGAATTGTGGTGGTAAGAATTGGTTGAGGTATGAACCAAACCGAGCCTTATCTGCATGAATTTTTTTTTTTTTTTTCAATTGAGCTCTGTCAAGGGCTACTTGTTCACTTAGACTTAGTAAACTCATATATTTGCGCAATATAGCATCTAATGTCAATTTGTGTCTTCCCCTCCCCATAGCGTTAACTATCTTGTCAACTAAGTCTTAATTGTTGCATCTACAGGTCTACGGTTGATATGTCCAAACCACCTTAGTCTATTTTCCTTTTAACTTCTCCTCTATAGGTACCCACCTACAATCTCACAAACTGTTCCATTTCTAATCTTGTCTCTTCTAGTCTTACTGCACATCCATCTCAGCATCATCATTTTAGCTAAACCCATTTTGCTCACTTGTTGTTTCTTGATAGGCTAACATTTTGTCCCGTAAAATATCGCTAGTCTTATGGCAAATCTTGTAGAATTTTCCTTTCAATTTTGTGGAATAGGTTCTAGGGTGATTGTTTGGCAATCTGTATGTGTTGCAAGGACAAATACTCCTTCCGTCCCAAATTGTTCATCCTTGCAGATTTTGATGCAATTTTTAAAACCATTCATATCTTTCAATCTATATTGTATTATGTGCAATACGGATCTTGTTTGATAGATCTCAATTAGTTCTGTTGTACAAAGTTTTTAAAATCTTTAAAAATATTATAGATTGAAATATATGAATAGTTTAAAATTGCATTGGAATCCAAACAGGACCAACAATTTGCACCCTTTTTTTTCACAATTAGTCACAGGATGCCCAACTCTTGATGAGTTGTAAGGTGCGGTTGAGGAGTCGTTTGGACCAAGTTTTGGCTAAGTGTTAGGCGCAGATATGGAATCAGTAAAAGATATATGCAGGAGCTAAGATGCCACGACAAAGGGAGTAACTTGCATGGTGAATGCTTCTAGACAATGATGGTTGAGCATAACTTGTGGTGTCGGCTCCGAGGGACTAGTTGGTCAATATATCAAACAGCCTGTAATGTTAATGTACCACGCGTTGACCGGTTCAAACTTGTGGAACAAATATTACAAGTTCATCTCAAGGTTGTCAAGAGATCTCTACACCAGTGCGCAAAATGTAGAATTAGTCCCCACTGATGCTTTCGGTGTAAATCATGTTGACATATACTCGTTCTTTGTTCTTCACAACCTGGATTCCCGTTATTGTTATAATGCAATTTCATCACCTCCAATCGCCTCCTGACTTGTCATATCTTTACGAGGTTAGCGGTTGGAAAGTATGGTTGTGAGAAGTAGGGTAAGACATTGTGTGTTTTGACTTTCTTTTGAGTTGAGGTAGGGAAAGGAATCAGGCTACATTGGGAAAGGTTCGGAGATCATGTTTAAGTAGCTTTTGTTCAGGATAAGAGTTTTCCTGTATTATGCACTTAGATAACTTGTTTAGCATCCTTGTGGTTAAGGATTTCATTAAGCTTGTCATTGGACCACCCTACTCTCAGGCCATGTCAGACCGCAATTTCTTCTTTAGGGGTGCTAAACTAGGAGAACAAATGCTCAACTAAGAGATCTCAGAAAGGCATTTTGTAGCTTCGCCAAATGGAAACAAAAAAGTAGTTTTTGTGTGAAGGACAGGGAGTGCAAAATCATCCTCTCTTTTTTGGGTTTGATTGTTTTCTATTTAGTGGGAAATTCAAAGTATTCATGTGTGGCTATTTGATGGGTAAGCCCATTTGTTGGATTGGTCATTGGTGTAAATTAAAGCCTAATCATAAATAATTTTATTAGACTTGAGCCTTAGGAATGGCTAGACTTTGAACAGGAAAGCCATTCCACTGAAAATATGTATAATGTACACCATGTGCAATTTACCCATAAGTTGACCCCTTCGGCTGAACACAGTTCTGCCCCTGCCTTAAGGACTTAAAAAATTGTAAAGGTTTGACTGCTTGAGCTAAGATTTTGGTAGAAAGGCCCGAATGAACTGAAACTATGGCTTTAATTGGTGTTAAGCATAGGGGGGATGGAGATTGAAAGATATTTGACCCGAGAGTAAGAATAGCTAGCTAACAACCGGAGACTCTTTTGCTTGATGGCTTACTTGGTAATGATTCTAGGATTCAGGGGCCTCTAGAACACAAAGTGAAGAGTTAAGGGTCATCTATTCAAACGGAGGGTTGCATGCATGATATAAGGGATGAGCTAGGAATTGAATGAGGTCTGAACAGAGTAAAAATTTCACTTTGGAATGGATCCTGGGGTGATTCTGTAATTTGTTGTGAGGACAAATAACATGCAGGGCAAAAAGGTATTATATAAAGATGGTTGAGCGTAACATGCCGTTGGACCACCCTTCTTCTTAAGAGAAGGGTGGTCCAAACAAGGGGAACTATTTTCTTTCCTAAGATTTTGAGTGACGCATTTTATGGCTTCGCCTAATGAAAACGAAGAACTAATGGTATGTGAGGTATGTGATGAATGGGGATTGCAAAATCATTATTCTTCTGGGTTTGATAGTTTTTTTCTTGCTTTAAAGATCAAGGACTGTGTGCTTATGTTTGATTGATAAGCCCATTTGTTTGAGTGGTATACATTAAAGCCCACGTAAAATTGGTTTTATTAGACAATAGCCTAAAAAATGCAGTCGGACTTTGAACCCGAAACCGATTGTGCTGACATATGCATGATATACAATTTTTTCAAGTGGTCTTTTTAACTTTTCAGATACAATCTTCGCTGAAGTAAAGAGGGCTATTGGCTGGATTGACAAAATTTGTCTTTGTTTAGAATCTTTTTTCTTTTTTTCTTTTTTTTTTTGAGTGCAACCTAGGGAGACATTAATTAGTAATATGATCTAAGATTGCTCAAATTTCTCGGATGGCTTCCTTGATTGTGGAGATTTTAAGTAGGACACTGCAGCTCAGATGTGGAGTTGTGTAGGTCTCTAGAAAGTCTGTTAACCATCCTTTGCATTGTCTGGGATCGGTGCGAGGAGACATGCAGAGCTGTGTATGACTTTCACAGTTTCGGAGAGTTCAACTTCGCAAGCAGAGGAAAGGAAAAATTATACCAAATTGAAACATAATTTATCATTTACTTGAAAGAATTGAAAATGTTTTGTTAATAGACAGAGGAAGGAAAAAGAACAAGGGTGGGGTATTTTTTTTCCCCTTATTTAGCAATAAGAATTAATTTAGTACCATTCGATCTCCAATTGATTGATGTATTTGTTGACCACTGTATGATCTCAAGTACTCTTGCAAGCTTACTGACTCTGATTTACATCATTAAATGAACCAGGTGAAAGATAACTTCTCATTTTTTTATTATACTACCTAGTTTAACTTTTAACATATTCGTCATATCAACAGGCCGTGGTATCAGAAGATTGTCTCCCGAAGAATTTTGTATTTCACAACCTCAACTATTTGAGACTATCTACGGAATATACAAAAGCTGATTTGCTTGGCATTGCCGTATTATTTGAACTTTCACCGAAACTTGAAACAATGATCCTAGACCGTGATGTTAGGATCAGTGAAGAGGTAAGTACTGCACCTTAATCGTGCCAACTCAATTATTGTTGTGTGATAACAACAGTAGTAGTCTGAAAATCTTATCATCTCTAAATCCCAGATTTTTGGAGGGAGCATATCTGAAGAGTTTGAGAGGATCAATTTCAAGCTGCCAAGTTTGCGGCAACTTAAGCTTAACTGCTATTGGGGCTCAATGGAGGAATTACACTTTCTGAGTCTTGTGCTCAAAAGCGAAGTAGTCTTAGAAAGGATCGTACTGCGTCCTGTTAGATTGGACAGGAATCGAGTTATTCCAATAGTTCTTGTTAAGCAAAGCCATGGATATCATGTTGTTCAGGGATCCTTTCCTGGGTGCGGCCTCCATGTTTATCAAGGAATGGATGTCTACAAAGGGACGGAAATATCTTGTTTGTGCTGGAAGTAAGAAACTTATTTGCATATGACTATCACCTGTCTCTGTGTTGTCAGCTAGCTTGTAACTTTCTTACTGAACCTGTTCTATCCCGTTTTCCATTTCTCTCAATCGCACCGTTTGATGACTTTTCTTTGGTTGTACTCTTTAAGGTTACAAAGTGAAGAGCTAGGGTTCAGCTATGTCAACGTGTAATTAATGTTGTCATAGGTGATATGTCATATGTTACTAGAATTGTGGAGGTAAGAATTGATTGAGGTCTAAACCAAACGAAGCCAAGCCTTATGACCCAATCAACTGGGGTCGGCTGCTTGAATCTTTTTTCCCTTTTTTTTTTTTTATTCCATTGAGCTTTTTTAGTATACCCACTAGCGTTGAACCCGTGCTATGCACGAGCGAGATTTACTTGCACGCACAATGTCTGTACATGGCACAATAGGTAACATGTGGACCCTAATCGTATATGCATAATATATGATGTTAAATGCCCGTGCCTATTGTGATCTCTAGTGAAATGTCAGTGCCTTTAGGCACGGCGTGATGTATGATCCATGGGTATTGTGATGCTGTATTTTTGTTTTTCAATCAGAAAGCAATTTACTTGCAACATTTAACAAAGTCGAGGCATCATGCTTATGCATATAAATGAGCCAGTCTAAGATAAAAAGATAAGGATTTTGTAACACAACATTACAGAGTCCAATGTAATGAATAAATAACGAATCTTGGACGAAGCTCGCTCAGTAATGAATCCTGGGGGGAAATTGTAATAGGTTTTTTTAACATAAATAAATATCATCTTAAGGTCTTAAAAGATGGCGGAAAAGAACAACCCCTTTACATAATTTTTGCTATTAGACTTTCCCTTTGTAAACCTTTAAGTCCAGAGAAATGGAGGAATGGAAGCAGATCCTTCAAGAGTTCTTGTAGAGATCACTATAGACCCAGCAATTTGGAATTTTAGTAAACAAAAGAAATTAATTCTTCGTTAGTGAACCAAAATATGGCTATAAGAATTTTGTCTATTGAGTCACCTAGCCTACAACCATGAAAGCACAAGACGAAGCGATAAACTCGTCTCCACTTCGTCTCAAAACTCTTGAAAGATTTGGAAAGATTGCTACGAAGCAAAAAAAAATCATAATCCATTGCAAAGCAAACTAAACAAAAACTCCATTTCCAAGCCAAACACACAAAAAAGAAAGGGGAAAAAAAAAAAAACTTATATTCCATCCAGACACTGCTTAGAAGAGATTATCATTAGCTAGATCTTCTTAACTTTGTTACAGACCCATTTGCTATTTGAAAATTTAAAAGCAGTTAACATTTAATGAATCATACTTCTCCCCCCTTGAAATGAAATGGACGTCAAGCATTAAGAGTGCAAAAATTATGTTCTGGGAAAACTAATACTAACATTATGTTTATTATGTTTATTGAAGCTTTTTAACAGAGAACATTATGTTTATTGAAATTTGTTCCATTCATGTTGGTAAGTCGTTCCAGTAGTCTAATGAAATAGTATTGTGTGGTTGGACCATGAAAGTATTAAGCATAGACTTTTTCATTGGTGACCCATGCATTTTGTTCCATAGATTACATGCCTAAAAAATGAAGTTCTGGCACAATAGAAGAAGGGAGGCTTGGATGTGGGTATAGGTAAAGGGGAAAAAGGGGCGGGAGTCGGTTTTTTTTTAAGGAAAAAATAATTGTAAATTCTAGAAAAATCAGGATTGGGGTTTGGAGAGTTTTGAGAGGGCCAATACACTGCTATAGGGTATTGATAGATAGATAGATAGATATCCTTGCGCATTACAGCATCCAATGTCAATTTGGGTCTTCCTCTACCCATAACGTTACTACGCAAAACCATCTTGTCAACTCTCTTAACTATTCCATCTAGACGTATTTGATAGATATGCCCAAACCACCTTAGTCTATTTTCCCTTATCCTCTCCTCTATAGGTACTTGATGTAGGACGGTTTGCTTATGTATTGCCGCCTAAAATAGGAATTGTTGTGGTTTTTTGTGGCAAATAAGAATAGTACTTTGGACCACCCTTCTCTTAGGTCGGTATTGGGACCCTGATTTCTTCTTGAGAGAGAGAGAAGAGAGAGAGATTGTGTTAGTCTCAACTTCAAGATACACCTAAAGAGAATGAGAAATTGCAAGAAGCAATAACATGGCATCCACAATTCACACAAAAATAAGGAAATGGTTTTTAGATTTCAGCAACGATAAATTACTACAATGTTATCTTATCCAGATGCAAACCAACAACCGATTGGACCATACACATCCACCCAACTACTATTTCCATTTACTTAATAAATCCAATCTCAATTAGGACTTCTTGAAGATAAAATCTTCTAAATTCTACTCATCCCATTATTAATAGGACTTCTAATTTCATGCATGTCATCTACTATTGGACACAAAAAAACTTATGTTACGCGTGGAATCAGATTCCAAAATTAAAAATCGTTGGTATCAAGCAACGAGTGAACACAAATAGTCGACGGTAATTGATTTAATAAAACGCTAAAGCAACAAATAAAAAGATAATTCATGCACCCGATTCTGCTATTCGTATCGATGACCCATTGAATTGTTATGATATGAATCGTACAACTGTGATCGACACCATTTGACGCTAATCGCACAAAACATTGTATTAAGAAATAGTAACATGTCGAAGTAATCTAGGACCAATCGAACCTGAATCAGCAATTTCAAGTGAAAAATTGAAGACAAAACTGCTTGCAAAGTCCAAAGAGGACGTCACACAAGCCCACGAAGGTCGCAGTAGCACAATTCACACTAGAGCTGGTTTAGTTTGACTCGATTTGTCCTTGAAATCAAGTCATGATGCCATACAACCACTCGCGAACCCAATCCACAAATGTCAAATTTTGAGCGACCTGTATATATAGATCAATCAATTTGACATAAGTTAGGTTTTCAACCTGACATATGCTATCTTATGAGTTATGAATTGGTATTCCAAACAATATATGCTATACAAGCTTAAAATGAACTTTTTCCCAAATCTGCTTTGGGGTTCTTGCAGAACTGGTTTTCCCATAGTACCTTAATTCATCGACTTTGGCACATTTTGCTCTATAGAGCGGATAAACGCTAGTTGCTACAACACATTATTTAAAAATAAAAAAGGCCCTAAAGCGAATTGACTAAAAGAATTAAAAAGTTTCACAACCTTCAATCTCTAACATCTGCGGCTTGTTTAGACTGGATTTTTTAACTTACAGTAAGAATCTCCTTTACCAAAAAAATCCGGAAAAAGTCAATTCAATCCTGAAATTGTCTAATGTTAGACTTCCAATATTTTCCCAAATTACAACACAATACAACACCCAAAAACTGAAATACAAAACTTCGGATCCAAAAAAAATCTAAATCAGAAGAATCCCAATCTCCATCATCTTCACCAAAGCTAAACACATTGAGGGCCCAACATTAACGTCTGTGACACAGCTCAACGAGCCCTAGAAAAGCACTTTAGGGAGAGAGAGACCATGCCCCTTGATTTGAAATTGACCAGAGACTTGGCGAGTAAGAGAGAAATATACCTTTCAGGGTAGGATAATACCAGGTTCAAAAACAAAAGGAGAATAATGTCAGATTAAAAAAAAAAAGGGATAATACCTTCTAAAAAAACAGAGGATAATGACTGAGAGAATGGAAGGAGTAAGAAATTGTGTCTGTTATGTGAATAACAAAGGGGGGGGAGAGAGAGAGAGAGAGAGAGAGAGAGAGAGAGAACTAGTGTTTTCAATCGGGATACCGGAATTGTTTTTTAAGATACAATTGTGAGTTTTTAATGATTAATTGAATAAGATTTTTGGAAGAGGGAGAATACTTAAGACAAGTGTGGAGAAGGAGAGTATTTGTATTACACTTGAACTCAAACTTTAATTTGGCTTGGTATAAAATGGCTAGAACCCATCCCTCTTTATTTTACTTCATTAGAAGCTCTAGTCCAAAAATATTTTCATACAAGACAAACATTGAGGTAAATTCTAGAATCGCATGTGACTATATCTCTTTCAACGATATTTTCGTCTTTGGCTTTGTCAATTGTGCTTGTTTGGACTTTACTTTCTTGTGCCAAAAAACTAAAGCTAGTTGATGCTTCGACAATGTTAATCAAAATTAATATACAATTAAAAAGTAGATACACTGAATAACAACAACAAACTATGCTTACATTTTTAAAAAAAATGTTTTTAAGATGCAAAATTTTCAAACTCTCAATTGGGGCCTATCACATTAAGGTTTTCTGCTACCTTACAAGATAAACATTGAGGTATATTCTAGAATCACGTGTAACTAATTCTCACAAAAACTCTAGATATTCTAGAGTTTCTAAAAATAAGATACTTATATCTCCTTCAATAATATCTTCCGTATTTGGGCTTTGTCAATTGAGCTTATTTGGACTTTACTTTCTTATGCCAAAATACTAAATCTAGATTATGACTCGACAACGTTAATCAAAATTAATATACAATTAAAAGTAGATACACTTAATAACACCAACAAACTATGCTTACATTCAAGAAAAATGTTTTTAAGATGCAAAATTTTCAATCTTTTAATTGGGGCCTATCACATTAAGGTTTTCTGCTGCCTTAGGGAAAGAAAACGAGAGCCATTATATGATTCAGGCAAAACGCAATCAAAGTATGGATCTTGCTTCTATACAAGCCCTACATTGAGATTGAATTTCTTTTTAACGATTTGAAAGATGCCATAATTCAATCAAACAACTCAGATTAATGCATTTGGGGTTCCGCTTCTTAAAAGAAGATCAGAATTTTTTCCAATAAGTAATCATAAGATACGTACCAAATTAGGATACGTTTATAAATCATAGGATACTTACTTGTATCGAAGGATTTCTATAAATAAATAATAAAAAAAGGATACAAGTGGGATATGTATTGATTTCTGAAGGAGACATAGGAATCGTAGGATGCATATCCTGTATCGTAGGTTTTTAATGACTATAGTGTCAACTACTACCACATACGACTGCGAGATTGGTACTCTACCGATACATAACAAATTTTGTTTTCAAGTGACAAGGTGTTGGAGAAGGGGGAAAATCTTTCCATATTATGTGTGATTGTAATCACAGATTCGCTACCAATACTGCGGTGATTTGTTGTTTAACTGGTGGCTGAAGTTATGGGATTGTTTCCCTTATTGATCACATGTAATGTGTATTTATATTTAGGATGGTGTATTACAGCAACCTATGAATAAGATTTCTCCTCCCTTCTCCCGTGGACTAGGTCACAAATCCTTTGTGACTGAACCACATAAATACTTCTCTTTTACGTTTTCTTCACAAGGCCAAAACCATTCCCCTTGAAAAATAGAGACACCCCTTCACACAAAACCACACACATATCAGACCACATACACCCATACATATTAGAAAGGGGAAATTGCTCTAAAATGGTAGTAGGGACAATTAATTGCAAAGACATGGACCACTTTTTAGAAATTGCATATACATGAAACGCACTATTTTAATTGCATATACATGGAACCCATAATAATTTGACCGAAATACCCCCTTCTTGAATCTGTGATTTTGAGTGCAATGAATTTGTTGAGGAGTGCAATCGTTGTCAATGTAGAGTGCAACAAAAGTGGATGAATGGTGCGATTGTCAGAAAATCTTTACAGTGTGACTTGAACACACACCCTTCTTGAATTTGGACCAACGTGGGTGCAATGAATTTGTTGAACTCTTAATGGAGAATTGTTGCACTCATGTTGCACGTTTTTTACTC
Source organism: Vaccinium myrtillus (assembly GCA_016920895.1). Classification (NCBI taxonomy): domain Eukaryota; kingdom Viridiplantae; phylum Streptophyta; class Magnoliopsida; order Ericales; family Ericaceae; genus Vaccinium; species Vaccinium myrtillus. Next base: position 9,373,741 of record CM029270.1, read on the forward strand.
AAGTCAAACTTTTTGGAAATATTTTTACTGACTATTGCACTCTTTTTCCACTTTTGTTGAACAATTAATGGAGGACTGTTGCACTCCTCAACAACTGCTTTGCACCCATGTTGCGCATTTTTTTACTCAATTCAAACTTTTTGGAAATATTTTTACTGACTATTGCACTCTTCTTCCATTTCTATTGAACCCTTAATGGAGGACTGTTGCACTCCTCAACAACTGATTTGCACCCATGTTGCACGTTTTTTACTCAAGTGAAAATCACATCTCCTTTATCCAAATTCAAGAAGGGTGTGTATTCAAGTCACACTGGGAAGATTTTATGACCATTGCACCCTTCATCCACTTTTGTTGCACTCTACATTGACAACAGTTGGACTCCTCAACAAATTCATTGCACTCGAAATCACAGATCAAGGGGGTATTTCGGTCAACATAATTATGGGTACCATGTATGTGCAATTAAAATAATGCGTTTCATGTTGGGAGCAATTTTCAAAAAGTGTTCCATGTCTTTGTAATTAATTGTCCCTACTACCATTTTAGAGCAATTTTCCCTATTAGAAACTCACATATACACCCACACAAATCCACAATAAGAACTACACAAAACAACAAAATTTAATCAACATAAACACCAAATTCAACAATTTTGAACACCCAATTTAAAAAATATTGAACACCCAATTTTAAAAAAATTGAACACCTAGCTCAAAAAATCAATCCATAATTCGATCTAATATAAACAACTAAATTAAAGCTTATAGGCTGCTTCATAACTTCCCATAATTGGTCAATTGAATATCTTGAAATCTTTTATTTACTTACATTACATGTAATTTTATCAGGGGTTTTGTTTGAACGCTTAGTCTTTTACTATGAACACTCATCAATCCCAGTAATTCACAATTAAACACTTAATACACTACTTCAGAACAAAGTATAAATCCTTAGTGACAAAAAATTTGAAACTAGAGAGAGCAAAAAGTATCTCCTGGTATTGATATTGTGATTCAGCTTCTCTATGAACAACAATCAACTCTATATATCTAATATATATATATAAGGACCTCAATATGTCAAAAAGAATATTACAAAACCAGTGATCACGTTATCCGTAGGTGATCTCAAATTGCAACAGGATCCATGGTATCTTAAAGAAAGGTATCTTCAAAATCAGCAGTATACTATACAGGAAGGGAAACCTCGTTACATTTATGAGGCAATTCTCACTGAGACATCATCAGTACAGATAACTCATCATTAACTTGATGAGTTAGACAAAAAAAACCCAATGACCTTCTCAAAAATGTATATTGTCAGGGTCATTCATCCTCATGAATGGGGTCTATCCACATTTGCAACCAGAACTTTGAAAATCAACGAACAGAAATACAATTATTGGGATTATGCCCTTGCTTGGACATATGCCCTATATTATCAGAATCCAGTAAGAGCCCACTCATGGTTCTTTATTTTAAATCCGGAGATTTTAACTTCGGATGATATTTATACCAGACAGGGAATTGTTTTTGAATAGCTTCTGGGAAAATCTCAAGCTCAGGAGCATGAAATTCCCACCAGTGAAGAGCATATTCCAACCAAAGCTCGACCTAGCCAGTTGAAGTCTGATTATTTGGAGCTTTGTAAGAAGGAGATCCAAACTCTTCTTGACAAAAAATTAATCAGAAAAAGTTATTCTCCTTGGAGCTGTACTGCTTTTTATGTTTTCAATAATGCTGAAAAAAGAACGAGGAGTTCCTCGTCTTGTTATCAATTATAAACCTTTAAATGATGTTTTGAAATGGATAAGATATCCAATTCCAAACAAAAAAGATTTGCTTGACAGATTGCAATCCGCAGTTATCTTTTCAAAGTTTGATTTAAAATTCGGATATTGGCAAATTCAAATTGAAGAAAAGGATCGATACAAAACTGCATTTGTTGTTCCTTTTGGCCATTATGAATGGAACGTCATGCCATTTGGTTTGAAAAATGACCCATCAGAATTTCAGAATATTATGAATGAAATATTTTCTCCTTATTCTGATTACTGTATTGTTTATATAGATGATATTCTTGTATTCTCTTCATCTATAGATCAGCATTTTAAGCATCTTAGAGCTTTGAAAGAAGCAGTAAAACGTAATGGTTTAGTCATATCTGCTCCTAAGATGAAATTATTCCAGACAACTGTACGATTTTTAGGTCATAACATCCATCAGGGAACTATTATTCCCATTGACCGTAGCATTGAGTTTGCCTCTAAATTTCCCGATGAAATTAAGGAGAAAACTCAACTTCAGAGATTCTTGGGTAGTTTAAATTACATTGCAGACTATTATCAGAATTTAGCCCAAGATACTGCTATATTATATCAACGTTTGCAGAAGACTCCTCCTCCTTGGACTGAGGAGCATACCAAAGCAGTAAGAAAAATTAAGCTTAAAGCAAAACAGTTACTCATATAATGACAAATTGCCTCGTCCTCCGGATTAGTATTATTTCTGAGTTGTGTAATACGCCTATTAAGCGCATTAATCCAAAACCGAAGATTAGCTTTTGTGTGCAGTTTTAATACTGATTGAACCCAAAGACGATTCATTTCATTTCTGATGCGTTCTCTTTCTTCGTCATCCATGCTGCAAAAATTCCCTAGTTAGAAAATCAGGTAGGGAATTATGTTCCCCTTTGATATATTCAATTTCAAAATCAAAGGCAGATAATTCTGATTGCCATCTAGCAAATATTTGTTTAAAAACAAGATTTTTAACATCTTTTGCTAGGATAAATTTGGCCGAACTGCAATCAATACGAATAAGAAATGTTTGATTAAGCAAATCATCCTGAAATTTAGAAACACATTTCACAATAGAAAGCATTTCTTTCTTAATAGTGGAATAATTAAGCTGAGCTTTTTTCCACGATCCTGAAGTAAATCTAACTAATTCATGTTTTTGAGAATGAGGATTCTGCTGCTTAAGAATTCCTCCATAACCAATATTGGAGGCACCAGTCTCCCGATATATGTCCAAAAAGATTCGCGTGAGCATTTTTGCCTCACAATTTTCTATAAAAAAAGTCTAATGTATTTATGAGTCGGTCCATTTTTACTTGGTCCAAAATAAAAAATTCGCCGAGATCATGCACAAGGGACATCTTATCTATTTTCGTACTATTTGATCGCATTATTCAGATTATTAGCATACAAAAATTTGTGTATATGATTAGTTAAACTAATAGCATCAAGATAATTCTTGAACATCCTGTTAAAAATTCGTGAAGCCGCCACTATGTTTTTTATTAGGCCAAAATTTTGGCCGTAGAATACCAGTGCATCACTATTCATCTCAACCCAAAACCCCGCACTCTCCAGCTATCAACCCTGCCTCTCGCCTCTAACCGATCAACCGGCTATTGTCCACCGCCACGGCCAGAGTCTACCGCCACCGCGCCGCCGCCGTCTCTCTCTCTCCCCTTCATGGTGTTATCTGTATAATCTGGCTTATTCTGGGTTTTCTTGTGCGATGTAAACTTCCATTCAAATTGGGGGTTCCATTATCTCTGGTTCTTTGTCCGATTTACTCAAATGTGATTCCTGCGGTGGCATTCCCTTTCAAAGTTCGTTGTAATACATTTAGTTGCTTCAAAAAAAAAAAACTTTATTGCTATGTGCATTTTATTGTTCTTTTCGGCATATCTCGATCTGGCCACTAACTCTCTTGTAAAACAGAAATCAGGAAAGTACTTATCACCGGATAGACATGCTTGCTTGTAAATCACAACGCACCTGGGCTCAGGTTGGTTTCTTCTATGGTTGTGTCTTTCTGATCAATTTGAGGTCCTCTTGTACTATTATATTGTTTTCTGTTGTCCACCTTTCTTATTCACGTTTGAACATGGTAATGTTGCAGGTGTTAGTGTATGAGTTATATGATTTGTTTAAGCTCTTTGAGTTGATTGTGAAACGGACTAGGACACAAGAAAATCATTGACTGCTTCTGTTTCTTGTTTGAATGGATACGTAATTAACACAATTGGTATAATAGGACATAACACTGGTTAAAAGTAGGGGTGCATTAATTTTAGTGGCTTTTATTACCAACCCTTGCGAACATGTCGAGTTAATCTGAACTTTAGAATGCTCAAGCAAGCTTGTCTGCTGGGTTCAAGTATAGTCAAGAATGGGAAATCAATGAACTAAACTCTAGCTGAGTTGGCTTAGGCTTGAGTCAAGCTTCAGCTTACCCATGACTGTTAGCATAATATCTTAATCTCCTAGTGATCTCTTATAAAGTTGTTTGTTAGTGGAATCTTGTTGCCGCTGGGCTAGTTTCACTGTGTTCAACTTCATTAGGCAGGATCAGTTACTACTTCCATGCCTTATTTTTCACCCCTTCAATTTCTTTTTGCAAATCCTATTGTCAGACATGTTTATGATTGAAGTAGCATGGACACAGCCACGAACCTCACTCGTCGACATGCCGATTTCAGAAAAATAGAGGAGACGACTCGATGAGGAGTGAGAACATGTTAACATTAAATAGTTTGTGTTACGATTTACGTAGCATGGATATACGTCATTACACGGACATTCTAGACATGCTGATTTCAAAGAAAATGTAGGGCGCAACACGCTGGGGACACGTTAAAATTAAATATTTTATATGCCACGTGTGAGTATTTCAATCATGGATCATCAAAAATGAAAAACAACACTAAATAGATGAATCATAACCTAAAGGACCAAGTGCTGTAGAGTAGCCAGTAGCCACCACAAGGAGGTTTATTTTTGCAAATGTTAAGGAAATTTCTCTTGTTTGTTATATACCAAAATAAGCTAAAATAAACTAGAGCTTTCAAGTTTCACCTGTTATAAATTGAGTATTAAATATCTGGTGTCTGTATCAATTAGCTTAACTAACTGTCCACCACGACGAGCTTTGCTACATTCTTTCGGGTAAAGGAATTAAACTCATGTGGTATGTGGTGTGGATGAGTTCTTTATTTGTGAAAATTAAGGAATTACGTCCTTCTTTTCCTGTATTATTTCTTTTTACCTGTGTCATCGCCCATTCCCTCCAACCCCCATGGTCCCACCCCCTACCAATTCTGCTTCTTTTTTATACGAGGACACTGACAAGGGGTACTTTCCAATGCTTAGCGATGCACATCTGCAGTTAGAGCCTTCAGGTAAATGCTTATGCTTCGATATGCATCTCAAATTGACTCTAATCAGTTTCCTTCATACTCCATCCGTCGCATATTGTTTCTCCAGTTTGGGAGAACCAACTTATTAAGGGGACGCAATCATTTGCGCTTCAGAAGTACTAACTTTCCAAAATTACCTTTCAAACTTAGGTCCTCTTTTACGGAAGTAAATCTGTAGATTTTGGTTCTTTGACTAGTCAAATTGGACCACCATTTTGGGACACTAAAATTTTTTGTGAAAGAGGGATGGAGTAGTATCTAAAGTATTCTGCCAAACGCTAATGCTTCTGCTTCTGTTTTTGTGTTTTTCCCCCCTTCTTTTTTCTTATAATGTTTCGATTTCTTAGTTACAAGCGGCGCACAGATGATATTGTTGGAATAGATTTCGGTTCTACCAATTCACGTTTGGCTATTATGGAGGCCAAGGTTCGTTATCCAACTCCAATTTTGAATTTGTTAAGTGTTGCTCCATAAGATATCTTTGCTATCTCTTCCTAAATTTCCCTGTCACGATTAGTAAACACCCATAAACCTTTTCTACGGGAAAAATGCAAACCCAAAAAAAAAAGTTCGCATGAGGCACCTTTGCTTAAATCGATTGTGCTTTCACATTCTTAACATGTGATGTGATTAATTGGCATTGGAATTTGTGACCTATTTCCATAGATTCCATCATTGCTTGAGACTGAAAGTGGGCAAGCTATCCCATCTTTTGTTGCAATTGATGATAAGAAGAACATATTGGTTGGTGAAGCTGCAAAGGACCATGCCTTAGCATACCCTGCTAATGGTTTCTTTGATATCAAGACCTTGCTGGGAAGAAGATTTGATGACTCGCAAATACAGGAGTTGAAGACCAAGGTTCCGTACAAGATTATTGAGGGATCTCAAGGTGAAGCTTGGGTGGAAGCATGTGGATATAAATACTCTCCAACGAGAATTTGCGCTTTCATCCTTGAAAAGCTTAAAGATTTGGCTGAGTCATATAGCATGAGAAGTATCTCAAAAGCTGTAATAGCTGCACCAGTATACTTTACTGTCAGCCAAAAACAACAAATAAAGCGGGCCGGAAAAATTGCAGGTCTGGATGTGCTTGAGATTATTGATGAGCCATGTGCTGCTACCCTCTCTTGCAAGAACAAAGATGATGGCACTTTTGCAGTTTTCAGTTTGGGTGCTAGAACATTCAACATCACAATCCTCAAAATCTCTAATGGAGTTCCCCAGGTGCATTTTTCGTCAAGGTTGTTTCCTTCTGTTTACTGTGATAATTCCATTGTAGTTTCTGAAACCCGCCTTCTTTCTTTATCAGGTTAAAGCTAAAGACTCTGATACGGCACTGGGAGGTGATGATTTTGACCTTGTTTTAGTGAAGTACGTGGTTGAAGTAATTAAGATGACTCATTCTGTTGATATCTCTGGCGATCGAATCGCCATGTGGAGGCTGAAGGACGCTGCGGAGAAAGTAAAATTGGAACTCTCGTTCTCTGATCAGACATCGATGGATGTCCCTTACCTCACAATGGATGGGGATGGTGTTATTGTCAATGCAAAGAGTGAGTTTTCACGCTTAAAATTTGAGGAACTCGCAAGGCCCCTGTTTGGGAGAATCAACGAACTCTGCCAGAAATGTTTGGATGCTGCAGATGTAAGTGTTGATGAAGTTATAATGGTTGGTGGTATGACAAAAGTTCCTCAGATACAAAAGATTGTTGAAGAGATTTTCAAGAGACCCCCTTGCATGAGGCAGCCAGAAGCAGCTGTGGCTGTAGGTGCCTTGTTACATGGTTATCTTCTAGTTGAGAATCAATGGAAGAGGTCTGATAAATTTGTTCCACTTTCTCTGGGGATTGAATCTTTGGGGGGTGTATTTACTAAGATTGTTGACAGAGACAGTGAGATCCCGGCCAAGGCAAGCCGAAATATCACTACATCATGTGACTACTATGATGGTGTTTTTATTCACATTTTCCAAGGTGAGCACATTAAAGCTTCAATGAATAGGCATCTTGGAGATCTCAAGTTGACTGGCCTTCCATGTGCTCCAAGAAGTGCTATTTGTATTAAGTTGGACTTTCATGTTCCTAGTAATGGGGTTCTTAGTGTCTTAGCCAAGAGCAAGGACATAGAAATGGAGTGGTCTGCGGAATTTAACAATTTAGATGAAATCGGGGAGGATGATGCTAAGATGATGGCTAAAAGGGCAGTACTCTTCCAGGGAAGGCATATGGAGGAGTCTCTGTTGTTGCAGATCAGAAGCACAGTTGAGTTTAGTATTGAGGGTATTGACAAAATGCTATACACCAGGAGAAAGGAGTTCCCGCCTGGGCTTTTGGCTTGTTATGAGGGCAAGCTGGCTGACTTGAAAAAGAAAATGCACCTTGAAAATACTTTTACAATGCTCTCGCTAAAATCACTGCTTGCTGAAGCAACAGGGCTTGAGGATGAGTTAATTAGGTATCATCCAGGAGATTTAGAGTGTGGGGACACCGATGATGAACGCTATGATGATCATCTTCATGAAAGTAAGAAATTTTAGCTGGGACCATGTGTGTATTCCCAGCGAAAATGAGGGAGGGCAGTTTTGTTTTATGGGCTAGTTTCACAGAATTTTGGACTGCCCGTAAAGTCTTTTCGAGAACATTTGATTAAACGTAGTGTATCTTCCTTCTAATTTCTTATTGTAACGTTGCGTACCCAGAAACCAGAAACCAGCCACAGCAACTGACCACAATGGTATGTGCTATGTAGTAATCAATTGATCTTCCCAAATGAGGTAAACCAAATTTCACGAACTCATTTATGCGTTTGTTGTTCATCGTGCTGCAAAAGTTGACTAGGCTAAAAGTTGACTAGCCTAAGGGAAAGAACATGAAGAAATAATAGAAACTCATGGAATGAACGATGACATCAATGAAAGCACTCCATTAAGTGAAATCAAAGGACCAAATGTGTCTCAGAGAGCAAAAGAACAAATTGATGTACAGTGTCCAAAATCCAGAGTCCACAACCCGTCGGGCCACGAGCTTGCTCGCCCCAACAGTTACCCGGATCGTATACCGACTAACCCCTCAGATCCTCTGAAGCGTTGGTGCAATCCCAACCACAGACGGTCACGTGGCACCAATCACAAGGCGTCGAGCTCTGCAGACTTGCAATGCACTGTGCATTGTCGCACAGTGCCCGTACAGTCCAGCCCTCTGGCTCGAATCCCATCTCACCATGTGGAGCATCTGTGCATAGTACCAAGCGCGTGAATCAACAAACCTCGTATGGTCCGGCTACGTGGCACCACTCTGAAGGTGCCACGTGGAGTGGTCGTCGTCTCCAGCCACCCAACTCAGCCTGCAAGAGATCATGCTCAAGGCTCTCAGGAGGTGAATGTCGGGTGTAGATTACAAAAAGTACAAAAAGTTGCTCATATAAAGTACAAAAAGTTGACGAAAAAAGAAGATAAATTACAAAATCTCCCTCATTATGTCACATTCGGTCTCCTAAATAGAGATATAGAGATGCATTAAAGATGCTCTTAGACAAATTAAAAAAATGCCATTGTCTTAATTTTTCCCTCCCTTTTCTTTTTCCAGAGTTGCGCCAACTTTGTTCCGTTTATCCCAAAAAATGAACTCCTACACGTCAACTTCAATAATGAAAAATATACACTTCACCAAGGTCAAATTTGGCATAATAAGTCACTTGACATATTTTCTCGTTTATATTTAACTTTTTTTGCGTTTATTGTTTTTTCACCATTTTTTTTGTGTATAATTGGTTTGTCTTGACAAAATGAATAAAAAACGTAAAAGATTAAGATCAAAGCTCAATTTTTTTTGAAATCCTCTCGTCGAGATGAACTAATAATAGAAATTTAAGGCAACACTAAGTAATGCGGAAAAAAATTAAATAAAGACACAAAAAAAAACCAAAGACTGATATGGCCGAAATAGGCCCATATAGATGTGGCTTATAACCCATCTAGTTGTACCCCTTGCCTGTCAAGGAAGGGGTATGGGGTTCGAGTTTATGAAGAGACATCGAATTTTCTTTGATTGTTTAACCCACTAACTAATTTTCCCAGTAACCCCGCTGATGTATATCTCCCTTTCTTCTAAGGACTCCCTCAAACTCCCAATTTGCGGACCTCATGGATCGGGGTCGAATCTCGACGATCCGAACCGGTCAATGTGTTTAAAACGTGATTTTAAGGGTCATTTTAAGAATTCGTCCAAAAAAATACCCGGAAGGGCTTCCTTCGAGCATTTTTCGATAAATTATATATGTACGGTTATTATGAAAAACCGCTCGGATGAAGCCCTTTTGGGTATTTTTTTTTATGATTCCTCGCGTTGGCCATGGAAAACATGTTTTAAACACATTGAGCGGTTCGGATCGTTGAAATTTGGTCCGAAAAATCAAAAAGGGGTGGTCCTCACGGAGGAGATCTTTGAGGGAGTCCTCAATAGAACATTGGTGTATATATATATATATATATATTTGGGATGTTAAACCATAATATTCTTTTGTGTAAGGGCAAAAAAGGATGTTAGCACTTTCTGTTTGGATTGCTTTTTTCCTAAATTTATGAAATTTTGCATTTATTAGTTATGCGTAATTTTTTATGTAAATCTATAATTCGTCTTGACGAAAACAATCTAAAATGTGAAATATTTCATTGAAAATTTTAATTTTTTTTTGTATAAAGACACAAATAAAATGATGACAGAAGCTGATCAAAAAATAAAAATAAAATGATGACATAAAGTTTTTGAATTGTTTTTGTCTTTATCGGGAAATTTTTTAGTTTTGAACATTGTTTTTTTTTTTTTTTAATTCCTCTCATCATCATGACGAATAATTAATGAAAAAAATCCTTTGGCATAGCCAAATTATTAAGCAATTAATCAGGGTTGAAAGTTGAAACGCCTCAAATATCACGGAGAAAGGGAAACCAACCAATGTTTGCAGAACTTGGAGCATCTTCGAGGAGAAAATTGAGAGAATTTTGGGTCAGGGAGGTTCGGCACATCCGGACCGTCCAATAATGGAACCAATGATTCGGATTAAAAGTATCGTCTGAATTTAAAAAAAAATAGAAAAGAAAAAAAAAGTGTGTTTTAATCCGAGTTATCCGATGTATTTTGAATGGTTCAGATGTGCCGAAGGGGCACCACGTCACTCATACCCTACCCACACCCAAAATTTTCTCATCTTCGTGGGACTACCTACCTGGCTACCTCTCTTCTCTATTTTACCTACGCTAAACATAAAAAAGGACTGCAACCTCAATTCGGTGGGCAAAAATACATGCCTTGTTCGTTTTTCAAATGATTTTATTAATCCAGTTGCTAAAATCAACCCTGATTTTAGCAAATGAGTTCAGCAGCAGATGCTAAAATTAATCATGATTTTAGCAACTGGGTTACTAAAATCAACAGAAAACTCTGCCTAATTTAGGGGGTCTTCCACTAATTTGGTTTTTTTGGATGTTTTAGTTTTGCAAAGAAACTAACTTGTTCTACTAACTAGTTTTTTGATTTTTTGGTTTTTAGTTTTGCAAAAATACTAAGTGGTTTTTTGTTAATGGAATGAGATAATTTTTTAGTTGAAACAAATTTTTTTTTTTTTTAGCGAAACGGTGCCTTAGTTTTAATTTTATTTTGTAATTATTACCCTTATTTCTCTTTATGTCTGTCGCTATCTCTATCTCTATCCGCTATTACCCGCGAAGAATTCCTCCTCCATTATTGCTCAGTCCTGTAAGAACTAAAATCCTGTAGTATCACTGCTTTCTATTAATCCACTGTAGTACTCTTTTTTCTCACACCTCTCTCCACACGCCATCTCTCCTCTGCCGCGAAATCCTCCTCCCTTCCTGTTCGGTGGTCTCTTTCACTCGATGATTCATCCATCCGTCTAACTGGACACATCTTCCATCAAAGAGCAGGTTTGTATCCCTGTTCTACTGATTTCTCGAGCAAAAAGGGCTGTAAAAAAAAATCTAGGGCTTGAATCTTTTGTGATTTTGAGTGTGAAACCATCTTGTCGCTGTGATATTCTTTATCTGAATCACATTTATTTGTGCTAGCTGAGAAGGGGTAGTGAAAATTTAGGGGTTCCCCCTTTTCCGATTATGGTGTTTTCACTCTTACTGGGTTATGGGAAAACCATGGCCAAAGCATTCGATTGTGGTGTTTTCACCCTTTTCTCTTTTATCATTTGGAAAATTCAGTGTGAGAATAGGGGTTAGTAAATTTTTGTCTCTGGGTTTCTCACTAGTTATTACTTTTTTTTTTTGTGTATGACTGGGATAGATTTTTTTTTGGGTGTTAATAAGGGTGATTCCGTGGTTCATTACAGAGGTGTGGAAGAAAGTTAAACAAAAATGTAGTTCATATTTCTAAAAGAAATAGTGGGATCAGAGAAAGTTAAACAAAAAGTAGTTCATATTTCTAAAAGAAATACTGGGATCAGAGAAGTTTTTCTATTTCATGTGCAAAAAATGAATACAGTAGATGAAATGATAAAATTGCAACACTATTTTGGGTGAGGTCTGAGACTATGAGGAATGGGTGTTAAGATCAGGACTTGATGGAACAAAAAGGATATAACTTTTTTTTTCCCACAAATACGGGAGGATAACAGTATTTAGAGCAAGAAAAGACAATTTAAAGCTCAAAATGTGACTGAGCCAAAACTTGAGCTTCTTTTTATAGAGGAAATTCAAAGTAGCCGTTGGTGTTTTGAAAAAATAGAAGGACTTGGTGCAAGAAAGGGACTGATGCAGTTGTCATTGCTTTTGTGAGATGTTTTGGCATATACTCTGCATAGCCGTTTCCCCACACGACCGTTGCAAAAAGAAAATCACCAAATTAAATAAAAAATAATAAATGAAGGATGAAAGAGAGAGAATATATATAATAGTAGAGGATGTGTAAACTAGAGAGTATTGTTGGACCGTTGATAGAAAAAGTGTCAAGTAATAATAGATATATGAACTGTACACTGCCTAATTTACCTAGTCATTGTTTGGCTTGCATCTATTTGCATCTTTCCTACCTACCTATAGTTTCAAGAATTCCCTGCCCATTTCCATATTGCTCTTAGTTTTGGCTGCCCATTATTCGTGTTCATGTTCTTTTGCGTTTGCATATTCTCTGTCTTTCCTACCCACCTATATTACAAGGAACAACCTATATCACACTATTGTTCCTTCTGCATTTAGCAATCTCTTGCAGTGAAAAAATAGCCTCTTTTCCTTTCTCTACAGTATTTGAGTCATGTCTTCTGTTGTTTTGTTGGTTTCAGGAGTGAGTTTGAGACGGATGGCTAAGTTAAGTCCCTATTGCCCTTCTGGAACAGTGTCATTTTGTCAAACATTCACCCCCGCGCGCTGGTCCACATTGTCTGTAATCCTCGAAACTGAAGAAGCTCTTCATGAATATACTAAATTTCGCTCCTCATTAATGGACACCTACACATCTCTGACTATGTCTGTTGCCAGTGACAACGAGGTCATTTTCAATATTTTTATCTTTTACCTTTTCCTTTTGTTAACTGCATAATAGGCCAAACGGAAGAGGTATTTTTGATGTTTATTAATGTTTATCGCCCCCTAGTACATTTTGTTCCTGGCTCACACACAACAGGTAATTAAGGTTAAGGGGAATAATGCCCTTCACCTCTACTGGGGTAAGTGCTTCATCTGAATCGAGCATATGACTTGCGGTTCCTGAGATTGGTATGAATGCTCAACTTAAGAACCACTAGGTTAATCCTTGGGTTGGATAAACTAGTTCTTTGGTTTATAGTATGATGTTTTGCTTCTATGTTGGCTAAGAAAATTATCCAGGCCTATAGTATGATGCTTTGCTTGTATGTTGGCTAAAAAAAATTATCCAGCCCCATGACATGGCAACCAGTACATCTCTCTAGACAAGGATAATTGTTATTGGGGGGGGGGGGACTTGCTCTGTCCAAATACGCTGACAGGTCAGCACACAAAAAAAAAAAGAAAAAAAAAAAAGAATAATGATGGGCAAGGGTGAAGAATTGACTTGTTGATTGGCTCGAAATTGTTATGTTAGGGCTGGGTAAGTCATGTGCGAGATTGATTTGTTAACCAGTGGCAGACTAGAGGACATGCGATGCTTGTTCTACATTGATATGGATATGGAGATTTAATCTAGGCTTCATTCCTTTGGTTCCAAATTCCAACAACAATACAACAATAACAGATCTCATCTAGTCCTCAATCATTGATCATTGGGGGTATGAGCGGGGATGATTGGAGACAGACCTAACTTTTGGCAATATGCACAAAGTGGCTGCTCTCAGAATACCAATGAGAAAGTGACCCCCTTAAACCTCCAAGAACCGAGAAGCTACATGGACCTTTTGTTGCAGAACCATGCCCCCAAATCAGAGCCGAAAGACATCAAGGAGGGCAAACCTTGAGACCCAAATCAATTTCTATGCTAATTATTATGCTTCCTTCTTTCATGGTCCAAATTCCAGGGTTATGAAAATCTTTAGGGGATGAATGGAAGTGTCTCGAGAGTAATAAAGGAGTTTACAAGTTTCCTTTGCTCCTTGATTTCTTATATTGGGGAGTGGGGAGATGACATTGCTTTACTCTTCTTTTTTTTTTTTTCTTTTTTTCTTTCTGATTAGCATCATTGCTTTGCTTGTAGAGTTGTATGAGGTCATTGTAAACTCAAACTTGCAAATCAATGGAACTTAGAAGGCTAGTCAAGCTAATGACTTAACATTTGATTTGTCTGCACTTAAAATGAAATTAACATTGTGTATGAGGATAACTTGCATAGTCAATTGTTACAACTGTAATCTATTATATGCTAAGTACCAGAAGTCAAAAAAATCAAGAAAAGTTGCTCCATCCCTGTCCTTCGCTGTGTTTGTGTGTCTATTTGATTGGATTAAACCGTGTCTAGAATATGATTGGTGACTTGAAGCTTTTTGATGGTCGGAGAGAAAGAAGACAAGTATGATACTGCCATCATAATGTATGAGTTTTGTTGCTGAAGATGCAAAATAACTGTATGTAATTATGTGTATTGGTGCCTGTGGAGGGAGTAGAACGAATGGACTTGTGAAGACACTGACTTTTATTGTTGCAATCAGACCCAAACTCTATTTAGAAGCCATAAGAACAATCGAACTTGTGAATGAAGAAGATTCTGTCCGAAATAAACTACCGAGTGGAATATGCTAATGGTTAAAAGGTGCTTGTATACTTCTCATTTTCGAGTGAAGTTGTGAATCCTTATTTGCCTCCAGTAGAGTTCATGCAAGAGTTTTTTATTAGTTTTCTTCTCCAACATGGATGCAACCCCTTCAGCACCTTTTCGGTATCTCCAGAAAAGGCTCTAGTTGGTTAGAAAGTTTGTTTAGGTTTTTCCCTGAATTCCTTTCTAATGGTGCTTCAGGACCCCATGGTAAAAATAAAGAAGTATAGAATGAGTGGTTTTACCCTGAATTTCCTTTCTAATTTGTTGCTTTTCCGTGGTTGGGAAGGAAAATTCGATGAGTCGATGACGGTAGATGTGTGTTTCTTGATAATTCATTCCCCGTTGTTCTTTCATGGGTTTGGGATGGTGGATGCTTTCTAAAATTTGCCACCTTATTGTTTATTACTTCATAATAGCATTGAACTTTGAACTATTCATGTATGTTGCATTATACTTTTCCCAACAACTTGAGCCTAGCTTCAATAAAGCCCGTGCCTTGCCTCAAGCCTAGGCCTCATTAGACCATTGGTGCCTTGACACGGTTCTCATCTTTAATTACTATGATATCTATGAGCCTATTTCAGTAACTTTTTGCTTCTAGTTATGTCATGGAAATCATGCTCTTTGTATGCTTGTTTCCTAATTCTGCAGCTGTGCAGCAATCCTTACATAGCCTACTTGCCTTTGGATCTTAAAGTAGTTGAGTCAGTTGTCCTTGATCCTTTTATGTACTCAATAGGATCATCTACAAATTTGCTTTAAGTGTTTCTAAATCGTCTATATCTTACCCCCATTGCCTAGGTAATAGCTGTCCCTTGAGCACCTCAACTTTATCTGGCACAAATTTAGTATGCAAATGTGGCACAATCTGTCTATGAGTGATCGTATATCTTGATATGACTCTCGAGTATGCTTACATTAATCATAAGATTATCATTTTCATGAAACCATGTCGTGGTCTTGCTCAGATATTGACATGCAGTCAAACATGAAGGAAAGAGATCTTGTCATGAAAATAAAAATACCTCTTCTTTCATGGACAAAAAAGAATCATCTCAATTGGATGTCTGGATAAGTTGTAATGCTTATTCTCAGCTTGGTGTTATTGTAGGTTTGTTAATTCTCTATGTATGTGTCTTACTCTTAACGACCGCCATGTTATTACCTTCGATGTATGTGTCTTACTCTTAACGACCACGATGTTGTTGAAACTATGTTTCCAAAAGAACAATTGTGAAATCGAATGTTGTAGTGAGCTCTCTCTCCTACTTATTACGCTGGACTGTCCCCCTTGACTCTAGTGAACAACCTATTTTTTACAACTTATCTGTTGTGTGATAATTGGTGGTGGTTATTGCCAGTGGCAGTGGTAATACACTTTTGTATCCTTCTCTTGACCAATTTTTTGACTGGTTTGAGCTTTTATTTCCACGTGTTGGTGTATAGGGCCTTTTTGTCTGTGGCCTCCTTTTTTGTAATTGGGTAGCATCCCTTATGCTCTTTTTAATATAATTACTTATACAACAATAACATAACCCATTTAGTCCCCAATAATTGGGGGTATGGGCGGGGGATAGATAGGAGACAGACCTAACCTTTGGCAATAAATGCACAAAGTGGCTGCCCCCAGAATACCACTGAAACAGATGGATTGGAGACAAACCTAACCTTTGGCAATAAATGCACAAAGTGGCTGCTCACAGAATACCACTAAAACAGTGGTCCCCCTATACCGTCGCGTTTGCTGCGGAATCATGCCCTCAAATCAAAGCCAAAAGGCATCAGAGAGGGCTGATCCAAGAATCATTTTGATTTATGTGCACATTACCATGCTTCTTTCATTCAGCATCTAGAGCATTGGCGTTGCACAATCTTTTAATATAATTACTTATCAAAAAAAAAAAAGTAATACACTTCTGAAGTTGCAACACATTTGATCACTTTGACCACCTCTAGTTCATGTTGGTTTAGTAAGGAAAGAATTCAAATGACCACCTCTCATCAATTTATAAATAGGTTGCAAAAGGATTTTCTGCGGGTGGTATATGCAGGGGTTCAAGTTCAACTATTCAAGTACCAATCTGTAGATTGTGATTCCATTTGGTCTCCATTCTGAGAGGGAAATATGCCGGCTCTTTAACTGAATCCCTTGGAAGTGGCTGTAGAACTAGGTATATGTGGCAGATTGGTCCTCTTTGCATGAATTCAAGTTGTAAACTCAGGCCTCTAGAGAGCCATGGTGTTTAATTATACTAAATTGAAGGGTCAACAAGTAATTTCGAAGGAAGACTGTTTTGAACTATTAGTAGGTTAGTGTCCTTGTGAAGCTTCTAAACTATCTATATTTCCAGATTATAGGAGATTTGGTGAATGAGCATAGAAATTGATTTGGGTCTTGAGGCCTGCCCTTTCTGATGCCTTTCAGCTTTGGTTTGGGGGCATGATTCTTCAGCAGAACATCCTTGTAGCTCCTCGGTTCTTGAAGGTTAGAAGGGCCATTGTTTCAGTGGTATTATGAGAGCCGCCACTTTGTGCATATTGCCAAAGGTTAGGTTTGTCTCCAAACTCCACCGCCCATACCCCCAATGACTAGGGAATAGTTGTTTTGCTAAATGTTTAAGAGTCCGTCCGTGTCAGAGATCAAACAGTTGGACTGGCTTCTATGTCTTTTTGGTTATTAAATTTTAGTGCAACAAGCCTCAAACAGGAATAAAAGGAGAAAACACAAAAAAACAACAACAAATCAGATGACCAAAACAAACGAGAGAAGGATTAGTAGGTTAGTGTGCTTGTGAAGCTTCTAGACTTTTTCCACTCCATCTTGCTCAGCAAAGGATGATGATGATCAGCTTCCATTTGATAATCCCACGTTGTATCGAAGCCTTGTTGGTGGCCTACAATACCTCATGCTCACCAGATACGGGTTGAGAAGGGGTCCCTCTTGTTGAAGTTAATGCGTGTATAGGATGTTTAAGCTCTATAAGAAGCTAGTGCAAACATTAGTTTCAGGGTAAGGGAATTTGATAGACTTCTACCATAGTTATAGGAAGTAAGCCCGGGCATCGAGTAATACATCGCTGAAACATTAGCTCGCTTTTTACAAGGAAGGCGGATCCTAGGTATAGCCTAACAAACCCGACACACCTACTTTCTATATATATTACCAGAAAATAAAGAGTGCTTAGTGCTTGCTCCCAGATAGCAGCTCCTGATGAACTGCCCGACTAGGCACGATCGCAGACATACACAAATGGGGCGCTTGAGCTTTTTATTCCTTAGTGAGCTCGAAAAACAGGGAGGGGAGGACGGCACAAGAACAAAGGTTGAGTCATAGGGGATTGCTTGAGGAAGGCCCACATACCATTCCGAAAGAATGGAATAGAGGCACCCTCACTTAGTGAAGCGAGAATTGAGAATGCCTTGGGCGCCTGGGCCAATGGCGAATCGGGACGGGGAAGCATCCTCCCTTTAAGAGCTAGCACGGGCGTCAAGGTATCCCGCTTTTTGACATACACGAATGGGGCCAATCAGATCAGGAAGAGAGGCCCTCGCCCCGGAGGGGTTGAGCCATACCTCAACACATCGGTGGAAGGAGAGCACTAACCCTGTTTTTTCTTTCTTCTACGTAGCTTGTCCCCTAGCTACAAGAACAAAGGAAAGAAAGAGATTCAATTGATTAGGTATTGATTAGCTAGTTACCCTAGTTGGGTTTCGATCTGTCCTTGCTTGATAGATTGGTAGATAGATGCCATACTGGCTTAGTTAGGTACTTACCTCAGGTATTGGATTACAGGAGCAGAGCTGGCTCTATCCATACCATATAGGGAAGACGCTGATTGCTAATTGTTGTTGTTGCGTCTTCCGTCTGCTAGGATAGATAAAACTAGTCAATCCAGGGAAGATAGAAGAAAGAAGGGAAGAAGGATTCAACTTATTGATAAAGCTAATGAAAAGAGTCTATCAATCGGGAAAGGATAGATCTAACAGGCGGCTAACCACTATCAGAAAGAGACATTCGCATACTAGCTATCGCCTAGCAGCCAGGAAAGAGAATAAATCAATTTATGTAGATGCTAGCGGTAATAAAGGAGCGGTAAGGAAATCTATCTATTTCGATCCCCGTAGACGTTGTTTAAATCCCCTTCCTTGTTGATTTCAATAAAAGACCGTAGTGGGAAGAAAGCAATCCATTTATTATGTCTTTTCGACCTCGGCAGTCGATCCAGAAGGAACTCCTATTGCCTTTGCCGTAGTTTCGGGAAAGCAAAGGCCCCGGATAGAGCATTAAGGAAAGAAATGAGCTTATTGGAATTAATCCTCGTAGTTGAGGGAACGAAGCCTTGCCTTCAGCCTCCACCTATCCAATTCTTCGAAGCCCGCAATCTCTGCGGAACTTCCACTAGCTATCGACGATATCAGACCCAGGAGGTACGAACCCGCCTCTGAATCTCGAGATAAGCCTTTTCTAGGAGAGTGAAGCGAAGCTTGTTGTGAATAGGCTACTAGATAAGAGAGAATCCTCGTATGGAGCCGGCCTCGCAGTATAACCAACTCGTAAAGGCAAAGAAAGAGGAGATCCGATTCCCCTTTTCAAAAGCTAAAGACAAAAGAAAGAAGGGTGTGAAGTCGGTCTATGTCGGATTACTAGGTAAGGGAATCGCAGAAGAGAAGAGCAAATCTGCTAGCAGCAGAAGAGTAGCGAATCATTTCTTAAGTTAAGAAAAAGATCGATCAGTCTTCTCCGAGCTCAAAGGACTAGGTAGAGTACCTATCTTCTCCGGAAGTGAGAATCAAAGTGGGAATAACATTCCTATTTTCGGCGTAGGGAAAGAGAGAGAATCACTTCAACCATCCTAACTCAAGGAGAGCTTTCTTTCTCAAACGATCAAAGGGATTACCTTTATCAAATGATCAAAGCCTTTCTTTAACAAGAAATTGCTCCTTAAGGTTAAGGAAGAAGACTCTGGTATGAAAAGACACCAAGTAGAAGCGCGATACCCGCTACACAAGTAGAAGCCTACATTCTTCCCCCTGGAGCAACTCTGACTCTCAAGGAATTTCAGTTAGAAGTCGAAGGGGTAAGTCGCTACCTTCCCCCCAGAACCCTACCGTCGAGTAATCGTCCGAACTGCCATGCTTGGAGTTGGTCGCGTAAGGCGACCTTGTGAAGTAGCGCACTTCCACTTTATATGAGAGGTAGCCCGTCAACTAACTGGGCCCTGCCGATTATTGAACTGTCCCGGTTGTAGTTGAATCGTAATCCTCACTTGTGAGGAAGACCCTTCTACCTTTGCAGTACCATCACCATCCAGGCCAAGTACGAACTTCACTGCTTGGCTTTTGGCGCGTAAGGGGCCTGTGGACAACTAGCCCTTTTACCCACTAGTTGTATCCGAATGTATCAGACTAGGCCCAGAAAGCAGGAGTCTCCTTGCCCGCATCAACACCACTCAACCCCGTCCTTGAAGGAGTCCCTGCTAATTCTTCGTCCGCTCACTCATCTTAGTAGAGGAGTCATCCCGTTTTCAAGAGAGTCAGTTGATTCACTTGCTGGATCTCCCCTGAGTCTCTTTACTTTCATGGTGAGGGACTCAATACGATCATAGGTTCTTCCCCTTGTTGCATTCAAGCTGGTATGGCTTTCTTATCTGACAGTTCTTTAAGGTGGTATTCTCTTGGATATCGGTTTGGCTATTCGTTTTATCTTATTCATATTATTCCTTCAAATGGTTGCGAACTCTTGTATCTTGGTTTCGCCCTCATGTATGGGCCTCTTCCTGGGCTATCTTCCCTAGCTACTAACTAGACTGACGCTACTCGGTTAGTTTAGACAAAGCCCATGGAGCCGACATCGGTAACAACAAGAGACTAGCATTCGCCAATAGGAAGAAAGTCTGAGATCCTGTATTCCCGACCACCCCAGCGGGAAATAAAGCAGACGTCACTCGTAAATCACTTGCATTCGTCCTTCCTGAAAGCATCATTTGCGAGGCAGAGAATGGCCATAGAAATTTCGGTTGATCATGTGGACCTATTTTTTCTTATCAGAGGCACTGGTGTCAGTCTATTACTTACTTGAGCAATCCCACTTGCTACCAAGACCTAAGAGCAGCAGCGGATAAGCTGCAATGCATAATAGGTTGACGCTGGTGATCTATCCTGGGTTGAGGAATCAATCAGGGAAGAAGTCCTTCAACAACAAGCAGAGATTAGATCCTAAGGAGGACTATAGAGCTTCTTATCGAGACTTTAGGAAGATATAGGTAGCTGCCCATTGACGTACGAAGCGTATACTATCAGGCTGAGCAGTATCGTGAAACTTAGCAACGAACTCAGGTCCCCCCCTCTCTCCCTCTCCTCCCTAGCATTGATTCTCTCGTTTACTCTAATGTTGTTCAAGATGCTTTCCTCCTCTTGCAGGGGGTCAGGTTCGGGATTGGTCTGCTGGCCTCGACGGGATGTTCTATACGCTCCCATCATTCTTTTGATTAACCTAATGATACTATGGGAAAATAGTACTCCTATAAGTCACAATAACCCCTGTAGGCAGTATATATAACCAAATATAGATTCCGAGAGATAACGCACCTGTAATTAGTGCTATTTTACAGCCCCGACGTATGATTTGTGAACTTAGACTCCACCATCTGTTTATATGTCTAGTTCTTTCTCCCTTTCTCCCTTTCATCTCCGGGTATGTAACCAAGACTGTTGAGCCACTTCGAGCGGTTAGCTATTCCGCCTCATCAACTCCTTCGGACCCTTATCCTCTGCAAAAGCGAAAGCTTTAGCTGTCTTCTACTCTTTTTCTTCATCTGCCTGCTTCATGTGCTTTATCAGATTCATCGGATTCGGTTCTATCTATTAATTCTTCTGCTTCCCCATCCGATCCAACAAACCTTGCCCGAGCCCACCCTTCTGCTTTTTGGATATGGAAATTCCAAAAGGAAAGGTCGAAGGCAGGTAAGTCCAACCGGAGAAAGAAAAAGAAGAATCGAATAAGTCAAAGTAATCCAATCTCCATCGCTCGAGACATTCTATTAGGCTCCTTGCTCGCCTCAATCAATAAGCTTTGGGAGGCAAGAACTCCGGGAATAAGTAAGATATTTTCTGTAGGAGGAGGAGGTAGGACGAAAGAAGAATAAGAATAGCACCTTGACCCTACAAAGCAAGAAAACGAAAGGGATGCAAGGCAAGCCAAGACAGATGGAAGATCACATACAGGATTCGAGTCAACAAATCTACCTTCCCCACGCACTAGTGGAACTAACTGCTTTCTTCTGTTCTGGATAGTCGTGTAAGCGCTTTCCTTACTCAATAGGGGCTAGTGCTGGTTTGATAACAAGAAAGAGGAATGAATAAGAATTGCTAAGAAGGTCCTAAACCTAGCGACGTTGAGCGATCGAACAACCTCAAGTCAGGAATCCCATTTGAACTAGATCGACGGATGATCAAAGACCCTGCTTCTACTACCGAGTCTACTCCTGTCCTTCCTGCTACTACTCAACCAGTAGCAAGCGCTTCCGTTGAGGGCACGACTCCTCAAACGAATTTGATCACTTGTTTGAGGCCCTCGGGCAAAGAAGAAGCTTTCAAAGAAGCCCTTGGAATTCACTGAAAAGGAGGGGGCTCTTTTCGACTATATCGCAAATCGGCTCCGTCTCCGGCAACTCATTCAATAGTCCAATCTCTGTCCATTGCGAAAGAGAAAGCAGTACAAGCTGATACGGGAAGGGCCAGATCCAGTCTCATAGGAGGGCTCAATCCATAGTGAACTAGGAGGCAGAAAGCGTGTATCCGGAATAGAAGAAAGCCAAAGGCAGAAACGTCTTCTTAGAACAGCGCAGACGGGACTCAGCGAGGAGACGGTACTCAAATTCAATCCCAAAGCGCGACTACGACTCTTGATGAATTGAAGGACGAAGAAAGCCATTAGTTGCCGAATCTCAGTCTTTTGACTCCTAGTGGAAAGAAGGAAACCCGTTGTTTAGGCCGCTGATCAAGCTATCGTCAACCCCTCGCTTACGAGCAATCAAGAATGAATAAGATGAGCTAAGGGAAAGCATCGCTACCCGAACAAGGAATCAAATTCCTTATCCACTAACTTCACAGATGGGTTGAAACAGACGAAAGGGACGAAGGAGCTGCGTACGATTGGGTAGGTTTGGTAGGTTAGTCACCAAGCGAGTAGTAAAGTGAACAGGCAGCGGGTCTTTACATCCAAAAGTCCTTTTTGTTTCCTTTCTTCGGCGTAAGGATTTGAGTGAGGAACTTTACTTGGAGGCAAATAGGGATTTCACCTAGACTATATTGAGCCAGCGCTTTAAAGGGCCCAGGGTTTACGACTTTTATAGGCATGGTTTTACCCTAGCCTCTCAAATGAGCCCCTACCTAGTCAAAAGTTGAAAGCCCCTACTACCCAACCAAACAGAAGGTAATCGGGTAAGAGAAGAACTATTTAGACCCAGTATCCTACACTCTTAAGTCGGATCCCGGCTATCCGAAAAACACAGACTGAAGCGGAGGATCACCCCTCTTTAATGCATCCGTTACATTGACAGATATGAGCCGTTAACCGCTTTCATAAAATAGGTTCTTCCTTCTCTACTCCCTCAGTTCTTGACGGCAGTTCTTGAGGTAACAACAGTAGTATCTAACCATACTCTTTCCTTCTATCTCTTATCTCTTATCTCTGTTCTTAACATGAATCGACGTCGTCCTAAGTTGTAG